>CM069082.1:21326410-21771428 GCA_035578085.1 Solanum pinnatisectum | reverse complement strand
ATGGCGGTGCAACTCTTCTCCGATCAGCCTCATCCCTCTTGCCTGCACAAACCTCTGTCAAATCGGATGTCGATAAGGATGTAAAGAGTCACTTGACATCAAATGCTTTTCAATCAAAGGGACGCGGGCCCGCCTCATGCCAACTCAATAATAAAGACAAGGAATGAGAGAGAGTCGACTTTGTTTGGCCCTCATGGCGTATCTCACGTCGATGTTCAAAGCCAGATTAAGATCACTCATCCAATGATACATCCCAATCACGACTTTTGGATGCTTGTGGTATTGACTTCGTTATGTGAGGGCATCAGTCACTGGCGATGAATGCAGAACCCAATATCTTGTAGCCACATTCAAATTTTCTTCTCTATTGGAGCTTCTACCTTAATCACCACGATGTGATGTCGGAAATCAATGTGCCACCAACCCTTCAAGTCATCAAGTGTCTTCTTCTTTATTCGATCGATTCGGTAGTGGTATATATTCTTAGCCACAGCTGCAAGCACCTCGTTGATGTCGGTCTTGCTTTCTCCGCACTACCACATAGTCCACCGGTTTGAATGCACTTGCCTTCTTCTTTCTGTGGGAATCGAACTGCGTGCTCAACATAGAACTCCCGAACCCAGTCGAATGTATGAGCCTCGCGGCTTGGTTAATATCTCAAACTTGTGGAACTTTATGGTGTTCACACCTGGGTACCTCTCTGCCACTTAATTAGTAGATAAGCGCTTCTCTTCCAAGAAAGCATCCTCGATCCCTTGGCTAATCTATTAAATGACCGGGGAGGAGGAACTGAGCCAGTGGTACTGCTCCACTGTCTGTGCGAGGTGGAGGAGGTGTAGGCGGAGATCGAGTTCAAGCTAGATCATGAAACGGCCTTGGGCGTAGCTCCTCTCTCTGGCCTAGAAATTAGTAGTCCTCTGGCTCGGATCACGAATCTTTGTGGGTGTCCTGAATGGCCTTCAGCATCGGAGGGGTGAGCTTCACAACATAAATACTTTCACTACTCGGACTCTCCTCTGAAGTCTTTGGTGCGACAAACTTCTTGCCTTTGCCACTTTCCCCTTTAGAAGGATGTTTTGATATGGTAACACAGGCTGCCGCATACTCATTAATAAAGATGCCTCTTTCCCTCTTTCAAGGCGGTTGGTTTCTTCTTACTACCTATGTCAAGCCATTCGCACTTTGAAACCACACATTAGATGCAATTCAGAAAAATTTAAAGGATTAGAAAAGCGCATAGGCAGATTCATTGAACCGTTAAATGATCGTCGATCCATTCAATGAGCCAAGTTGGGCTCGCCAAAAGTTCTGAATAAATTCTTTCAAAACTAAGCCTGATTTGGTGATGTCGGGGCCGTTCGGCGGATCACCGACATTATTCGATGAAGTGATAGCTGCTGAATATTACATAATGATTTTAAAAATTTAGGCGTAGAAGGCGATCGTAGCGGACTTTCGACAAGCTCGAGCATATCATGTAAGTCTGAGAACTCGAGACCACAAAACTAGAGAATTAAAAGGTGATCAAGGTCTTTAGGCGAACCACGAACCAGCTTGCGAGCTCGACCTAGCTCGCGAATAGTCAAACTTGCCAAATTTTCACCTCGAACTTCAAAATCTAACCGTAGCCCACAAAAAACAAAATTAAACCATCATTCCATTTGATCCCGGATCCATACTACCCATGTCTTGAGTACTCTTACTTACGATTTGGCCAAAATTG
The DNA here is from genome assembly GCA_035578085.1 of Solanum pinnatisectum. NCBI lineage: Eukaryota > Viridiplantae > Streptophyta > Magnoliopsida > Solanales > Solanaceae > Solanum > Solanum pinnatisectum. Next base: position 21,769,705 of record CM069082.1, on the reverse strand, counting down.
GCCAACGGTGTCTTTAGCCGCCCAGAATGGCGTCACCGCTATATCATTGGAAAAATTAGTCAATGGCACACGAGGTTACTCGGACTTCACCGCTTCTGGGCGAGCAAATAAACCAACCTGACCCACGAAATTGAACATATTAAAACACGATTTCCACAATTTAAGGCCAATTAACATCGATTTAAACAAACTACACGTAGGCATTATCAACACACATTCAAAAATCACAATTACACAGAGAACAACCACGCAATGATCGCGCATTGAGTTCACTAAAATGTAAAGCGGGTTTGGATAACCAACCTCGAATCACGGAAGATTTGTAATGCTAGGCAAGCAAAGAATCCAAAAATCCTCCCCGAGTTAACTATCCTACACAAAAAGCAAGTAAAATAGTACGAAAGAAAGAAAATGCGGTTGTGAAAGTTTGGAAGCTGAAAAGTATGAAATAGCGGAATCTTTGAATTTAAAAATGGTTTGGCCTTTTTGACCGCCGGTGATGTGCCCGATGTACGTTAGCCCACGAGTTTCAGAACCTCAACAAGATAGGTAGTTCAAATGGCGATCAATCGGGCTCTCCGACTGTTCATGATCGCCGTGGATCTTTGGCTCGCACAATTGCCCGTTCACAAAACTTCAAATTTTCAAATTGCATTCAACACCACTTTAATCAAATACAATATAAAAACCTCAAAAACTTGGGTTGCCTCCCAAAAAAGGCATTATTTAACGTCGTGTACGATAAAGATATCCATTCAGTTCGTTCTTGAGATTGGCCATGGTGTCGCTCGGTAACCCTCGCTATGGCCTTGGATTCAAGTGAGTCGAGATTTGACCTATTTGTGTCTCCAATGTTTAATGGACCTTTGAGTGAGAAGTAACCATCGATTGAAAGTTGATACATGATCTTTAATCTCTTTTAAAACTTTGTCTGACCCTTCAACTTTGGTGAGAATCGTGAAAGTATATCGTCGATCTGAGATACTTTACAGGTCATTCCTTTGATCTTTTGGCTTTTGACTTCATGGGGAGGTATGTATATCTCCTTATCGCCATCTTTCCTTATAGTTGTTTCCACGATCACGCCATTCCCTATCACGGTCTCTCCATCCGTCCTCACGCTCTCTATTCAACCTTGATTCCCACCCGACCATGGATAGCTCGATTTGAAACCTCCACCTTGGTTTGCAAGAAAATGACTTCCTCGTTATATAGGGCCTCAATTGTGCATCATCGAGTTGACCCACTAATACCAACATTCGCGCCTTAGAACCACTACTATGCCATGTTTTGACAACAAATCCATTTGGGTCATCATCTTGGCCATGTTTTGATCTCGTTCTTGGTCCTTTTCTATTTGTTCTTTTGTACTCCTAAAGTTCAAAGGAGACACGATCCTCTCTCGTATACGAGCCCGATTGATTTTAGTCATGCCGTCAAGCAAAGTAGATGCAATTTCAAATGGTTGTGCATGATACCTCCTCGGACAAGTTGGTCACCACACCTTTTTAAACGAATCTAGACTCTAATTGAAACATTGTAGAAAGACATTGTTAGAGTCCATGAGTTGGACATTGGAGCGACAAGTTACGGAAATGTAGCCACGTCTCAGATTGGCTCACCATCCAAGTGTTTAAAGCATTGGATATTGTCCATAATGACATCATCCTCTAAGGAGGAAAGAGCCTTATGTAGAACACTTGATGAAGTTCATTCTTAGTGGTAATTGAGTCCACTAGGTAGGTCGGCTAACCACTTGGTAGCCTCTCCCGTCAAATAAAAGGGAATAATCAGTCGAGCCGACTCTTGGGATATGTTCTTGAAAGAGAAGAGACCAAAAACGTCCACAAAATTCTGAATATAGTCATGAGGATCCTCATAAGCCAAGCCTCCAAATAACCCTTTCATTTGCAAGAGTTGCAACATCGTGCTTGTCACATGGAACACTCGTTTCTCACATATAATTCATTCACATCGTTCAAGTTCGCGATATCGTTATTGTGACCCGGTTGGTTGGCGTTGCTCCGTTGACACTCATTTCGTCACTGCTCAAAGGCCACAAACAACACACAAAGGTAAATAGGTTCAACTACAATACAATAAGATCAAAACCAACTTCAACAAGAGAATTCTATAACACCACTCCGTGGAGGCGTTTTATAACGCTCGACTATAGCTCATCCAATTCTAGGTGTAGGTGATCATAATCTAGTATAAACCCAACAAAGAGTTGAGGTTGAACCCAGGAGTGGTTGATGTGAAATTCAATTAAGAAGTAAAAGATTGTGCTCTAACCATTTGTAGAAGTCAACATTATCGAATTAAAGCAGCTTGAGACAACAAGTGTCGGATAGGAATTAGGTTTTGTCAATTAACAACTACAACAACTATGAAAATAGGGAGTAGATAAGTAGAGAAGGATTATCGGGGATGTGATTGATTAAAGGCTAATTTCGCTATATGGGTAATTATAATTCACTAACGATTCACGAACCTCGTGGGTAGGCTAGACTATAGATCTGATAGCTTTCTCTCGAACAACTATTAAGATTCAAGCGAGTTCTCTCAAACCTGCGACAAGCATAACAATTCAAACAGTCCAAACCCTCGATTAATCTACTCTCTCGAGCTAGATTGGTATGATCGAGTTTAGATTCACTCTCTCGAGCTGAATCTACAATAACCCAACTACTACAATCATCAATTGATAACCTTAATTCTAGAACCTCTTTCTCAAGCAATCCTAGAACACTAAGTTAGAATTGCATTTGCAACTACAATTCATAGGTCAATACACATCTATCGAACCCACTTTAAAACAACATTTAAATCAGTAAACAATTAGTCTTACTTATGAAGAGGTATCAGTTGAAATTCTTGACCTTCAGGTTCGTAGGTAAAGAAATAAGGAATTTTCTTCAGTAAAGGTTTTATGGAGGAGTCAATTCGTAAATGGGGCTAATTGGGAAGCAGAAGTAGCCATGATGGTCAAGTATCCTCACCTCTTTCCATCTGATTCAATTTCAGCTTCATGTAATAGTTCCTCTCCAGTCTCTCAGTTTCCTCTTGTGTAAATTAGTCTCAGTACCTTAGTTCCTCAGTTATCCTTGCATTTCAGCATATTTGCATGTTCATGAAACTAAGTTCAGTTAGATACCAGTTTCTATTATTCAGTTGGTTGGGATTTCAAATCATTCCTCCAAACTCAGCTTGTTTGGACTTCATTTGAGGTCGAATGACTCCAAGGGGGAAATATTGTAACACCTAAATAGTTAGAACTAAGATTGAACAAGAGAGAAGGGCATACCACGAAGGGGGTCGAAGTGTCATGAAGAAGATCACGACCCGACACCTGCTTGTGGTTATGGACCCGATAAAAGGTAAAAGACCACAGACCACTAGCGATCCTTTGAAGCACCAAGCGAGTTGTGAAGTGGCCCATGAGGCCACAAAACCAACATGGCTACTATGAAATACCATTGACCACTAGGCGGTGCAGCGGAGCTTCACATAAGCCGTGAAGTGGTTCGTGAAAGAGGCTTGATAGACTTTGAGGTTTGGGTCAAATTCAAAAGATCATATCTTTTAGTACAAAATGAATTATATGGCCCACAACCTATCAAATTAATCCTCTTTCCAATGCCACTAAGTTTGCCTAATTTTGAGCCCGGAGCAAAAAGTTATGCTCGTTTTAATGAAGCCTTGTCGGGCAGAGCATCTTCACGACCAACTTCACGGACTATGGTGCTCATGATGGCCCATAAAGCATATCTTGAAGTAAATTTGTCAGCTTTTAAGTGAGGTTTCACCCACAATGTAACTGGTTAAGCACTACAAACGTGTAAATGGTCCGTGGAGCTCCACACAGATCGTGAAATCGTGTGTGAAGAAGACTTGTCAGACATAGAGTTTAGGGTCAACTTCAAACAGCTATATCTTTCAGCACAAAATGAATTAGGTGGCCCATGACCTATAAAATTAAAGATAATGGAGTCTTATTCCAACACCACTAAGTTTCCTAAAATCCAAGCTCAAAGTAAAAAGTTATGCCCATTTAAGTGAAGCCCTGTCGGGCAGGGCACCTTCATGGTGCTAGCAGGCCTTGGTCATCATGACGGCCCGTGAAGCATGTCTTAAAGCCACTTCGAGAATTTAAAGTCAGTCATTAGTCTTTTCCTCTATGCATTGGGAACTTAAACCACATCGTTGAATACTTAAACTATGTCACTTTACTCGGTCTAAGCTTTATAAACTAGTCAGAAACTACCTAAAACCCTCATTCTCTAAAATTCACCGAACTTAGAGCGAAGAGAAGAGAAAGAGGTAACCAGCTCTTCCAAGAACAAGCATAAGCGTTCCATGAAGTTCAGTCCCGAAATCTAAAGGATTTCTCTGTAGATTTCATTAATAGGTATCTGGGATTTCACTACTAGGTATCTGGGATTTCACTAGTGGGTTCCTTTCATCCACTAGGTCCCTAGAATTCAGTTTGTTCCTTGATTTTTCATAACTTTTTTAGACCTAGGGTTTACAAATCCTTGGAGATTCATGGTGATTTTTGTTGTTGTAGAATCCTTAGTCCAAATAGTATGTTTTCTTGGAAACTTTGCACAATTCCTTGTATAAAACTCAGAACCCTAGTTTGTGTAAATTATCTTAGTTCAGGAATTATACTTGCTAGGTTATTTAAAAAGAAAATCATAATCTAGATTTTGAATGTCACATCCTCAGTATATAAATGTCGCATTCTCAGTAACCATGTCAGCATTTTAAGCTATTAAGTATTCAGTGCATTTTAGCATCATATGTATTCAGTTGGGAGTAGACTTAGCCGAGTTGGACTAGGAGTTGATGTACCATCGTAGTCCCGAACTACGTGCCGTGTAAGATTATAAGTCCTCTGTTGGGCATCAATATTTGTGATCACACCACATTCGTGCCTCTATACCCCTAGAAAGGTATATTGGGTCCTCTCAATAGAGTGTATACATCGGACTCCACATTTAGCTCGCGTGTTTTATGTTGGTTAATAGTAGCTCCTGATCGGACACTTAGTGCATTGACAGTTTTCAGCATTTACTTGCTCTGATTCGTATGTTATCTTCATGAGTATAACTTGGTCATTACATTTAGTTTAGTTTTTCAGTTATACTTCAACATCTATATCCTTGTTCAGATTATATCATTGCTATGTTATGTATTGTCCAACTTATATACTTTGCTGATCTTAGCATATTTATATCCTGCATGCTCAGTACATTATAAGTACTTACACATATTTTGCACTACATCATTTCATGATGTCGGTCTAGGCAATCAACATCCAGATCACGCTTAGATTGATTCGTAGTTCGACTTCAGCAACTTTAGTGATGAGTCTTAATACTTTGATGACAATGAAGGCTTTCTATTTGATCTTTACTTTTATTTTGATTTTGTTAGACTTAGTAGGGCATGTCCTAGTAACTTAACTTAGAGGCTTTTCACACATAGTAGTAGTTTGACTTGAGTTGTTAAGTGGTTGTTTGATCGTCACTAAACTCTTTTTATATAATTGATATTAGACTAGTTGGGTTTGTCCTCTCCGGATATCTAATGATTTAGCTTGTGGATAGTTCATGATTTACTTAGTTATTTTCAGTATGCTTATGATATGCCAGATTCATGGTTAGCTTGGGGTTACTCGTGATCGTAGGTCCGGTGTTATGTCAATGGGGTAGCATCGGGGTGTGACAGCGCTCAACTACACTTCATCTGATTCTAAGTGTAGGTGGTCGCAATCAAGTATAAACCTAATGGAGAGTTGGGGTCGATCTCACGGGGAGTGATCGATAAAGAATTCAATGACGAAGTAAAATGGTGTTCTAATCATTTATAGAAGTAGACATTTTTGAAATAATAATGTAAATGGCAGGGGATGGCAATTAATGACAAATGGGGAGGAGGTTAAGTGAACAAGTCACAACTACGAACAATTGGGACTAAACAAGTAGAGAGGGAGCCTTGGGAGTATGATTAATTGAATGTCAATTTCACTAAATGGGTGATTATTATTTACTAGAAATTGTAGAATCTCAGTGGGTAGGCTAGGCTTTAGGTGAAATAGCCATATCTCGATCAACTATCATGAATCAAGCAAGTTCTCTCGAACCTCGACAAGCATAACACATATAAGCATTGATACCTCAATCGATCTACTTTTTACGCTAGATTAGTAGGATTGAACTTAGATCCACTTTTTCATGCTAAGTCTAAAATAACCCAATCACTACAATCATCGATCAATAATTTTAACTCTAAAACCTCTTTCTCGAGCAAGCTTATGTTGAGGTGTTGATACAAGTGAGTTCTGTATTTTTTATATGTTTCACTTAGAGTTTGTGTGTGTCTTGGGCTATTTTGTTATTAGGAATAATGTTTTGTTTGTAACTTTTGCATGAAATAGGCTTGAATACGGTTGATGAAGATGCGGTGAAAAGTGCGAAGTGACCACCAACGGAGCCACCCGCGGGCGTAGGTCAGCGGCGGGTGTGGATGGGTAGTTGTAAGTCTGCTCTAGGAGTTGAAGTTCGATACTCGATCCACGAGTGTCGGGATGGACCATAGTCGATCCATGGACCATAGGTTAAGCATCGTATGTGGAACATCAGGGAAGTCTGACCAAGTGTGGAACCACGAAGCACTCGACGGACCGTGGAAGTCAACCCGCGATCCGTCTGCACTGCTTATCGATGGTGATCGAGAGTTGAAGGTTCGATGCTTGATAAATTTGTGTAAGTGTTGAGACATGGATGGGACCTACGAACCGTAGTCGAGCGTCGATCAGCGAGTCCCGACAGTTTATTTCCTTATTTTGTTTCCTGTTTAAGTTAGGATTTGTTTTTTATAAATAGGAGTTATAAACCTTCTTTTTGGGGGTTATACATTATTTTATACTTCTAGGTCTTGTTCTTTAGGAATTAATTTGCAAACTCTTAGAAATTAACTTTCCGGATTTTGTTTTATATAATTTTCACTTTGAAATTCAATTGAAGATTTCGGGTTTCATCTATTCTACTTGTAAGTTCATGAATTCTTCTTATTTAATTATGAATTGTGAACTATCAAGCATGAGTAGCTAAATCCACAACTAGGGTTGTGGGAACCATCAGCAATTAACAAAGTATGAATAATAATTAAGTAATTCTTGAATATTGTTTATGTATGTATTGTTAATTCTTTCATTTAGAAGTCTTTTTAACGGTGGCCAACGTTAGAACTCACCTCGTTTCTACTTGCCGGACCAAGGAGGTAGTGAATGAGAAAAGAATTAACAACAGAGATTTAGTGGATGCTATCTATTAGTCTAATGTCAATTGGAGTGAGGGTGTAAACTAAGCTATACATTGATGTGATGACTAATCTGGGGTAAAGGTAAGGGTTAGTAATGCATACACCCATGGCCGAACCAAGGTGCGTGGTGAAATTCCCTACTTGGAGGACTAATCAATTAGGGATACCTAACTTACCAACTTTGCATGTAAAACACTAGGAAAGGATTATTATTATTAGGATTACTACGTTAAGATCTTGTGGAGAACACATATACCCTAGTTTATCTCTCATATTGATAACTCAAAGTTGAATCTTGTTTACTTGTTACTTAATCAACAATCTGTTACTTACTTACAAAAAAAAAACCCTTTATTTAGTTGTCTCGGAAATAGTTTGACTAAGCAGATATAATAGTGAGTTAAGTTTAAGTCTTAATGATATTCCTCATGGGGTCGACCCCAACCTACAAGTTGGGTTCTTTATTTGACAATGATTGCTTATACTTCTTTAGGGAGGTGTAATTTGAGCGTATGACAGACCAGTTTGGCGAGTCTCCAAACTTATTCGGCGAGCTAAGTCGAGCTCACTGAATGTTACAGAATATAATTGCACAAAAGTCAGCATAGGTTGGTGAAGTCCAGGTCACTCGACGATTCGCCGCCTTCATTTGGTGAACTAGAAGTAGCTCAGCAAATGTTACAAAATATTAAACTAAAATTGAGGCTGACAAAAGGCGATCAAAAAGACATTCGGCGAGCTCAGGCATATTGTCGAATTTTACAGAATCAGACCATCAAAAATAAAGAACAAAAAGGTGATTGAGAGGTCACTTGGCGAACCACCAAGTCATTGATGAGCTCGACTAAAGCTTGCCGCCCGGTCTCGTGCCAATTTTTGACCACGACCTTTAATTTTTAACCCGCGACCCACGATAATAAAATTTAAGCACTATTCTATGCAATTAATCGGACCCATATCAATAATGACCTCGGGTACTCGACTTCCCGATTTGTCTAAAATTGGTGATCAACGTCTTTTGACCTTAAGAATGACATCACCCATGCTATCATTGGGAAAATTCAGTCGATCGATACAATTCGGGTTCCTCAGACTTCACCCACACCAAACCCAACATACCAACAATACACGCCCACAATTTCAATCAACTTACATATGAAATCAATAATTTTGGGCTAAAACACAAACATAAACATGATCTGAATACGGTCCTCACTTAAAAATCAATCAAATCCACCAAATATGCAATAGATCAAACACCATTAAGAGCATGCACCACACACTACTACAAATCAAGCCAAGTTCGGGACACCAACCTTAAGAGTAAATGGAAACAAACCCTAGGCTAGAAAAATACAGAAGCAAATCAAAATTTTCCCTAGAAATCGATCCCACACAAATGTAACAGCAAATTATGATCTAAATATGAGATGTAAGAGTGCAAAAGTCAAAAATGTGAAATGAATGGGAATTTTGAATTTAAAGCGGTTGAGGCCCTTTATGACCCTTGACTCGCGCGATCGATATTAACTTATGTCACCAACCATTGGTGATGCTGAATGGTGCTTTACCTACGAAGGTTACAAAACTCTATCCATTTAGTTGGTCAAAAAGGCGGTCTAGATCGGGCTCACTGACCTATTCGACGAGTCACCAAATAGTACCTGAGCTCTCCTAATTGCCTCTTCTATCGAAATTTCAAATTTTCAATCTGCACATCTAACACCTGTTATTCAAACAACAGCATTTAAAACTAAAAACTTAGGTTACCTCCCAAGAAGCACCTTATTTAACGTCATGACACAATGAAGACACGCTTTCAAACTTCATTATTTGGATTAACCATGGTATCACTCGGTAATCCTCCTTTTGGTCTTGTGTTTAAATGAGTCGAGATTTGATCCGTTTGTGCTTCCAGCTACTTAATCAATACCGAATGTGAGGTAACTGTTTGGTTCAGTGATGATACGTCATCTTTAATTTCCTTTAGCACCTTGTTCGATCCTTCCACTTTGTTGAGAATGCGTGCAAGCATATCTTCAATGCAGAAATTTTCAGGATTAGCCCTTTGCTCTTTTGGCTTTTAACGCTCATGGGGAGGTACATATCGTTCTTTGTCACCGTGCCACTCTCTCCAATTTGAACCACGGTCATGCCATTCCCTATCTCGATCTCTCCAACCGTCATAATGATCCCTATTCCAGCCTTGGTTCCTGCCCGACCATGGATAGTTTGGAAGGAAACCACCTCCTTGATTTGCTAGGAAATTTACTTTCTCATTGTACATAGCTTTAAATTGCACTTCCTCAGGATTTACTCCATTAACTGTGATCGCATTCACAGCCGTAGAACCACTTCCCATGACGTTTTTTGATAATAGGTCTATTTGGGTCATCATCTTGGCTATGTTTGCATCCTGCTCTTGGTACTTTTCAATTTGTTCCTTTGTCATCTTGAAGTTCAAAGGAGAGACTTGATCTTCTCTAGTGTACCAAGCACGGTTGATTTTTGTCATCTCATCAAGAAGAGTAGATGTTATTTCAAACAGTTGTTGCATGATTCCTCCTCGAACGAACTTGTCTTCCACACCCTTGTTGACTGAATCTAGACTTTGGTAGAAGTATTGTAACAACACATTGTTCGGGAGTCCGTGAGTTGGACATTGGAGAAGCGATTTCAGAAACCTCAACCATGTCTCATGAATTAGTTCATCATCCACTTGCTTAAAGTTTTGAATATTATCTCTCAATGTCACCATCTTCGAAGAAGGGAAAACCTTACATAAAATGCATCGGTGAGCTCCTCCCAAGAAGTGATTGAATCCCTTGGTAAATCAGCAAACCACTTCGTTCCCTCACTCATTAGGGAAAAGAGAAACAAATAAGTCAGACCGAATCCTGAGTGATGTTCTTGAAAGAAAATGGCCCACACACATCCACAAAGTTTCGGATATGGTCATGAGAATCCTCAGTAGCTAGACCTCAAAATAGAACCTTCATTTGCATGATTTGCAACATAGTGCTAGTCATATGAAACACCACATTGCCCGAGCGGAGGCAATCTAATAGCACCCGCACTTCCAACTGATCTTCATTGACATCGTGCAAGTTACCAATGTCATCATTATGCCTAAGTGGGCTAGCATTGCTCCCGTTAGCACTAATCTTTTCACCTATTTAAGAGCAGCCAACAAAGCACAAAAGTAAGCTGATTCAACTACAACACAATCAGTTCACAACTAAACTTTACTAAAAGAATTCTAAACACCACTCTCGACATCGGTGCCATTTTTAAAACACTGCTACAGCGTCACGATTCTAAGTGTAGCTGTAATCAAGTATAAACCCAATGAAGAGTTGGAGTGGATCGATAAAGAATTAAATTACAAAGTAAAATGGTGTTTACTCATTTATAGAAATAGACATTTTTGAAACAATAAAGTTAATGTAAAGTATTTTAAAATTAATGTTAAATAGGGGGGGTTTAAGTGAACAATTAACAACTACGAACAATCGGGACTAAACAAGTAGAGAGGGATCCTTGGGAGTGTGATCAATTGAATGTCAATTTCACTAAATGGGTGATTATTATTTACTAGAAATCATTGAATCTTAGTGGGTAGGCTAGGCTTTAGGTGCAATAGTCATTTCTCAATCAACTATCACGAATCAAGCAAGTTCTCTCGAACCTCAACAAACATAACACATAGAAACAGCCCAATACCTCAATCAATCTACTTTTACAAGCTAGATTAGTAGGATTGACTTTAGACCCACTTACCCAAGCTAAGTCTACAATAATCCAATCACTACAATCATCGATCAATAATTTTAACTCTAAAACCTCTTTCTCAAGCAAGCTTAGAAAAATAGGCTAGAATTGTATTTGCAACTACAATTCATCAATTAACAGTCAACTATCAATTAAACCCACTTTAAATCAACAATAAAATTAGTAAATACTAACATCCATAAGCTAATTGAAGCATTCAATCACATAATCACACCCCCAAGAATGGGGTTTTTAGCCACACATAATAAAGAGCAAGAAATAGTTATCAACTATGTTCTCCATCAGCTTAGGTAACAATCCACAAGTCTTCATAATGCTCAAATTGAATTCAAAATCATATAAACCCTAAATCTCAATTCAAAAAGTCAAAGAACAATGTTAAGGATAAAAAACCCGAACTGGACAATGTGGGAATTCTCCAAAAACTTCAGAACTATTTTTTCTCCTTTTGAAAATTGCATTTATACGTTCCGAAAATTTCAGTTTTCGAGCCCATCGGTAAAATAAGTTGGGCTTCACCGACAAGGCGATGCGCCGAGTGCTCCTTTCCATCGCTTTCTTGGGTTGGCTTTTCATCATTTCTTTGATGTAACTACGCGATCAAGGTCTCCATCAGATCCATTCGGTGTTTTACGAATCCACCTTTCTCTCATTGAGTTTGCCTTGTCCATGGGCGGCCTACTATAACTTTGCGACCATCACCTTGCTTTTCTTGACTTTTTCTTTTTTCCTAGTAATGTGCTTGCCTTGCTCCTTTTCCTTAATTGCTACAAATTAGAATTTTAACATTAGCTTAAAGTATAAAATAGGCATTGAGGACACTAAAACTCTGAATATCAAGCCCATAATGAGTCAAAATCCCCGACTCATTAGTAGTTTGATGTAAGCATTATTTGTCACCCTTAAGAAATTAGTAGAAGGATTTTTATAGTCAATGACGAGCCTCTTAAATATAGTTCAAAGTTTCATCCAGTTAGGTTGATATGAACATAGAAGAATGTTATTGGTAGGCTAAGAAGGAGAAGTCAAATTATTAATTGTTAGATTAATTGGCCTTATAAGCCAATGAGAAGAGGTTAAGAGAAGTATCTTAGAAAAAGGTCTTAGAAGGAGTCTTAGTACCTTTTTATGGACAGTTCAGTAGCCATGAGATAAGCCTTTCCCAAGTATAAGAGTAAAGGGAATGTAGACCAATTTAGAGATGATGGAATAGATCCATAGCTTTCAAGTGTAAGCTTTAGACTTAAGAGGGAGATGAAAAGATGAGAAACCAAGTAAAGTGTTGAGAATCAGATAGTGATATCTTCAGAAAGAGTTAAAGTGATATATCGATCCATTCATTCTCTAGCGTAATCCTTAAAGTTCAGTCACTACAACATCCGGTTGATGCCTCTAATATCAGAATTTTTTCTATGACCAATATGCTCATACACTTTTGAGATATTCGAATCTATGCTCAGTTTCGTGAGTAAGGAAAAGACTTTATCCCATTGATCTCAATCTTAATCCATAAGGTAATGGATATTATCCCTATTGTATGAACCTATTCATATAAGCACTCATGTCTCATAGTATGAGTATTTTCATAGATTCATGACTTACTCTCAATGGCTAGCAACATAATGTTTCGCCATTCATATTTTATATCAGATTTCTCAAAAGAATCATCCTGATGATCTTTTACCCTAAAGCTCATTCAGTGATCCTTTTTAGTTAGAGAGGGATTGGGATGATAGAAGGAAAAGGTTGATTTTTCTAATGTTGGTAGCATTAGTGTGCTTATTCCATCTAAGGTTATCAATGTGGAGGAAGAAGAGGATGAGATTTTACTATGAGTAGTAGTTAAATGAGAGAAATTAGTTGGTCCCTAGTAGTAATGCATGAAATTCAATTTGTAGAGATGATAAGAGAATGAGAAATTCTTATAAGGATTGGTTAGTAGGAGTCCATGGAATGGTTATAGTACTAGGCTTGAATGTGGTGTTGGTAGCATATGGAGGAATGCATGATGCATTAGGTGATTCTTGATTAAGACTCAAAGTTGGTTGAATGCGGCAAAAAGGAGTAATATTCATAGGATGAAATTTCCTATAGAGGTATAGGACCCGAATCTTTTGATTTAGATTAGAATAATCATCGTATGATAAGTACTTTGTGATTTCGAGTTAGGCTTGAATATACTAAGAGCATACAGTTAGACTCAGACCTTGGTAAGAGTAGTCATATACCCTTGTGGGAGCCATGAGTTGTAGCCAATGAGGAGAGGTTATAAGAAAGTAGAGCACAGTTTAGAAGTGTTTCTAAGGTTCAAAGCTACCAGTCATATCGCTCAAGGCATAATATTCATATTCCTACTTGTTGCCTAGATATCCTTGCTTTATGTCAAATAGCTTCATATAGAGCTTGACTATTATCAAACTGATATCGTTTGAAATTGAGGTGCTGATAGTTTGACGTAATCAAAGACACAACTTTCAATTCAAGTGTCAATGATTGTGTGTAGTAATATAACCCAAGCGAATGGGTTCGGGTCGAGTCCCAAGGGAGCGGTTAGTAATCGAGAATTAAATAGAAAAGTAAAATTATGTTCTAGTCAATCATAGTTATAAATATTTATGAGTAAAAGCATACTAAATCAAGAAGTGACACGAATGTCAATTATCAATGGGGGATTTTATATTCAGCTAATGAACCAAAAATAGCAAAAACATATAAAGATACGAGATGGGGAGACGGGATTCTTGGGATGTGATAGGACTATGGGATAAAATAAACGATCGGGTAAATGCTATTGATAGTAAATTTCTGAACATTTGTGACTAAGCTACACTTTAGTGGGGATAAATTTTCAATCAACTCGGTTTCTCTCAACATCGAGTTGCAGCAATTAAGCACAACCTTCGCCTTAGCCCATTCACTCTCTCGAGCTGAATATGTGGGATAAGGTCTAGGATTCACTCTCTCGAGCTAAACCCATGACGATCCAATAACCACAGGCTATCGATTTAGTAGTTTTGGCTTTAAAACCTCTCTCTCAAGCAGGCCAAAAACACTAAGATGAAATCATATTTGCAACTGCAATCCCATTAAGTTCAAACACAACTACTAAACGAAATCACATTTAAACAATAAATAGAATAACAATGACAATACCCAATAGTAAATTTAACCCATATTCACATAATCACACCCCAAAAATTGGGGTTTTAGCTAGACATGAAAAAGAGATAGAAATCGATACCAAAAGGTGTTTCCATCAATTGGGTATGATAAAGAATGTCTTTAAACACGTCTAAGATGAAGACTCTTTGAGGCCCACTTCCAATCTCTTGGAGATGAAAACCTTCAAAACCTTAGCTCGAGAACAATGTCTCCCAAAAAGTCTAAGAACTCAAACTGAAAATATTCTTAAAAATCCGTAATAATTCACTCTGAAAATATTCTCTAGGTCACTTTTCATTCTTGGGGCCCCTACCTCTAACAACTTTGGAGTGACATCACAGATAATAGGAGCCAACCAATTTTTTATTCCCTCAAATGACTTAGTCTTCATCCTGTATTGGTGAGGGTATGCAATATTATTGGTGCACTCCAAGACTGCATTTATCGTAGGGTTGTCACACAACACTTTCTTCCCCCGAACTACCACGTAATCGACTGGTTTGAATTCAGTTGCTTGCTTCTTTCTTTGTGGAATCAGGTTTCCATAAGAGGCATAAAACTCCCAGACCTAATTTGGAATATACGGGGCCTGGAGTTTGGTGAAGATTTGGAACTTGTAAGATTTCAAGCAATCCATTATCTCTGGGTACCTGTCGATAATCCCATCTGTGGACAGACACTTTTCTTCAAGGATCGTCCTCAACCCCTCAGTCTTTAATTTGTTCATTGACTTAGGCGGAGGACCCTGTACTGGGGGGTGGCCAGCACTATTGCTTGTTCTGGGACTGGAGGAGCAGGAGTGATAGGCTAAGGATTTTTTATCCTAGATGGATCATTCATCTTTTTAGTTCGTAACTCTGCCCTCTATGACAATTTCATCATCCTCAGACTCTATAGTTTGAGGCTCCTGATGCTCATCCTCGCCCTTAGATGGGGTAAGGTAAGTGTCATAAATGCCATCACTATCTGAACTTGCTTCCGATGACGCAGGTGCTTTGCCTTTACCTTTGCCTTTCCCACCAGTTGTGGAAAGTTTTGTGGCTTTGCCCCTGGATGCAGCTGCACCCTTATTGAGTGTAACCTCTTTTGCTTTCCCTCGAGGTGGCATGTTTCTTCCTACAACTTTAGATCTATCCATGTCTGGAAAACATTAGGAAAAAGTTAAAACAATCTTAATCAAATACATAGAAATATAGTTGCAGAAAGACTCGCCGAATCGATCGGCGAGTCGCCAAATTGCTTTGGCGAGCTAGGTTGGGCTCACCAATAGGATTGGCTTAGAACTTGTGACAAACTAGTGATGGGAAAGGCCTTTCGGCGAATCGCCAACATTCGACGAGTAAGGCTCTGCTCGCTGAAAGATACAGTGCAAAAAGGGTTCAGAGATGCAGACAAAGGGCAATCAAGAATATATTCAGCAAGTCGCCGAGTGCTTTCAATGACCTCAGGCTTCTCGCCGAAAGTTATAGAACCAATCATCAAATAAAGCATGAAATTAAAGGCGAGATAGGGACATTAGGCGAACCACCGAGTGGTTCGACGAGCTCGACCCAGCTCACAAAATGACCCAACGTGCCTACTTTCAACCCAACTTCTCGAATTCAACCCCGCAACCCCCAAAAACAAAATCAAAGCATGCACTAGTTAAATTAAGCTCAGACCCATAACACTCAAGAATTAATCCATGAAATTTACTTCATTTTAAGCACAAGACTGCGGGATTTCGACAATCAAAACATTATAGGCAAGAGTATAAAATTAATTCAGGCATTCAAACATTCTAATCCTATCAGAGAGGTCCAGCATACAACACTAAGATAAGATCATTGCAAATGAGTACAAATTCAAATAAACTAAACTCGGCATTTGGAAAACCAACCTTAGTTGCCGATTAATAAGGACTAAAAATCTAGGCTGCAATGTAATCCAAATCCAAGCACCAATCGATCAACTAAAATACTTATAGAATGCAGAAATATCGAAAACACTAGATGGGTGTGCGTTTGGGAAGATGATATATGAGGGAAAATGAAAGAATTCAAAATTTAAACCTTTGGCACTTGAATAGACCGTCCAGATCTCGCCCATTCGATGACGTTAGTCGCGCTCACCGACACACCAAGTGTTCAATTACCTCACTTAGTTTTACAGGCCCTCCCATTAATGTGAGGGCCCAAACGGCAGCCTACGTCTAGATCACCGACCTGGTCGGTGATTCATCAATGATTTCCTAGGCTCGCCGAGTTTTATAGACTCCACATTAAAATTTCCTTGAGTCTAACAGTGGTCTAAGTCGGGGTCGCCGACCTCTTCGTCGATGCGCTGTCTGGAACTTTTAGCTCGCCAACCTGCAATTTTCAACTACTTTCCACACTTTAATCTACACAATCAACGCACCATTATTTCTAAAGCAAAAATAAGGCAATAAAGGGTTTTGGGTTGCCTCCCAACACTACAACAGTTTAGGCCTACGGCCACCCAGTAAAGTGTCGCCTAAACTAGCAAAATGTGTGGCCTTTGATAAAAGGCTACACTTTTGGACTTTCAGCAACGCTTTTTAGGGGGTGGCCTAAAGAAGCGTAACCTTTGACATTAGGCAACACTTTTTAAATATCGCCATATAAAGCATGGCCAATGAGGTAGAAGGGCACGCTTTGTAGTGATTCATTAGCAACACCTTTTTTTTATTATACTACACTTAAAAGCATTGCCTTTTCTTTGTTATTGGTCACACTTATAAAGTGTTGCCTTTTATATCTCATATAGAACAACACTTATAAAGTGTAACTTTTCTTATGTACAAGATAACATTGGACGTCCTACAACAACACTTTTGAAGAGTGACAATGTTGTGTAGAATTTTTTAGCCACAATTTCTTATTTTTAAGAATAATAATTTTTATTTGCATATATTCAATAATCACATAATTAAATATACAAGTGACCTAAAGCACAAAATTAACTTATAATTAAATCGAAGCTATATATTTCAAATAAACTTCGAGAAACATGTCTTGTACAACCAATACTTCGAAAGTGATTGCTTAAAGATCTCTACTATCAATAAATTCCACAAAACCAAATGCATTCAAACATATATGAAAATAGTACAAAAACTCTTCATCGTTCACTACAATAGATCGAGTTTACTTCTGGCCATAATTCAAATTCAATTACCGGTATTTTCCTACACATTCAAAATAAAATTATAAGTTAGTGAAATAAATCATGTATTTAATATGCTTAAATTCACAGTAAGCCAAACCAATTCATAACAATAAAGTTGTGGAAGTGCATAATTGGAGAGTATTCACTGTAAGCCAACCAATCCAAATCAATATATGCAAATCATATAGAACAGGCATTTGGCTTCATTGCCTATTTGTTGTAAATTACTATTTATCTGATGAAATAATAAGTTGGAGTATTTTATACATAAGTTATACATGATGATTGTATATCTGTAGATGTAGGCTACACTTTACAGTTTACATAAACCCAAGGCCCCGACCCTCTATGGTATAACCCGTATAACCCATTCCATATTTCATGACTACAGTACATAACCAGTTGTACCTGTATATACTCAAGCAGGGCCAAAATATCCTAGGAAGGAAGATGCCCCATTGCAGAAACAAAACAAAGCACAAGCATCAAAAATCTAAATAGTTTTATTGCAACACCAGAAAAAGTTTAACTAGCACAAGTGACAACAAAATCACTCACAAAAATACAACAAAGTCTTTAACCTTCCAAGAAATCTAAAAGGGACAGCTTTAATTAAGAGAATCAGTTTAAGCAATGAAAACCAAAACCATCTCTCACAACAACCATCACAGTTCAAAGAAGTAAAACAACAGGGGAAAAAAGTACACAACTACAACCCAAAATCACTAGTCCTCCTTCAACACAATACAACACTCATACAACTAAAAATATAAACTTTTCTAGGTATAGAAGCTGAAGACAATGAGTGACAAAAATAAAGTACAGACTGAACTTTCAAAGATTCAAGATAGTTAAAAAAGTTCAGAATTTCATTACCAAGAACACCAGCTCAATTAGAAGAAAAAAAAAAAAAAAAGTCTTTTTCAAAGATTTACTGAAGAAACTTTACTTGTTGCAATGATTATAGCTTCATGTTATCTTGGAACCTCAAGTTCTTTAATGCACTCAACCTATATAACCTCAAGTAAATGGACTATTGGCTACTGAATCACTTGCAAGGCTAATCCATCTTGAAGGCAATGCCTTCTCAAGATAACATAGGTTACTGATCCATATTAAAATGCAAAATTTCATGTCAAATTTCATTCTATCAAAACTAAAAGAAAAATGAAGCTCACAGAGGTCATAAGCAGTAAAGAAAGAGGCAGATTCATTAGTAACTAGAGAACAAACACTTATGCATATCACAACCCGAAATAGATAATACGAACTCATTTGAGGCTTATTATATCAATGTAAGTGATACTGGGCAATATCTCACCCCAAACAAATGAAACAGTACCACATGGTGATTAACAAATAAATAAGCCAAGCTTAAGGCGAGCACAACAAGTACGATAAGAGTAGATACACAAACAACAAAATGACAACTACCTTGGATATCGATAATAATATGCAGACTATTAATAGAGAATGTGAAATACAAAATACCTTTCGAAGAACCGAATCATGAGCTCACCCTAAATAATATGGAAGATTTGTGCCTCTTACAGCTTGTGTGCTACTTGCATCAACAGGTGAAGCAAGGTTAGATCCAACACACCATGGTATATCTTGAAATTCAATCCAGGGTTGTTTTGCAGCAATTGAGTGAATAAATGTCACATTTCTTCTCTCAATTCTTCCTTTAGAGAAGTGATTTCATTGGCATGCTTTTGTTTTAGATTGTTAATTTCCTCATCTTTGTTCAAAGAACTTGTTGTCATTGATCTAGCATAGCACCTAAGTAGACCAGGCTGTTCCTTTCCAAACACTGCCCTAAATGCATCATCAACTGTTTCCCTAGAATTTTGGCGATTCTGAAGTTCTGCCTGTTGAATAAAATTGGCATCCATAGTGAACTATAAGTACTATTTCATTTCCAGTCCTATGATATCGATCAAGAACTAAAAAAATCTAACAACTTTTCCTAGCAAACAGTTCAGCGACATCGACAAAGAATTGATATCTCCTTGCACTTGCACAAGAAGAAGAAGAAGAAAAAGAAGAAAAAGACGACATGTGATAAAATTCAATGGAGTCAAACTCCCCTACAATATATAAATTTTAAGTCTGAATCAAATTCAGTACTAATCCTCTTTAAAAATCTTACTATTACAACTTGGGTATCAACCTGGATTTCCTTTCCCGTCTTGGTACGAGTTGCAATAAATATTTCAGGCTTTAATGGTTCTTCGTTGTTGTCTTTGGCTGCACGTTACAGATTATATCAAAAGAAATTAAAAACCATCAATATGTTCTAATAAAGTACAAAAAAAATGAAATTCAGATTTTTGAAGAAATGTCAGCTAAGTATTACCAATGCCACATACTCTTGCAAAATTAATAGGTCCCATTGATGCCTCCGCTTTTGTTTTTTCCTGTTTTGAGAATTCATCTCACATATGGCCTATTATTAAATAAAAAGAGATAATTGAATTGATAAATCAAAAAAAATAATAGATATGATGCAAAATATCTCGATGAGTTTCATGCACTATTTTAGCCTTACAAGAATAGTTGGGTGTTTCCAATACTCGATCAGCTGGCGGAATTGATTATCTGGAATGCCATCAAGATGTTTTGCTAGCATATCCTCAAGGGTACTATTTTTATCAAAAAATTTCTCTTTAATTTTTTGCTTGTGTCGCCTCCAAGCATCACGAAGACCAGTCATCACCCACTTCTTTCCTTCTACTGGAATTAGAAATTTGGAATATGCAAAATAAAATATATTTAACTTCAGTAAGTAAAAACAAATAATAAAATATGCAATCTCAAAAGTGATTGTTCTTACATTGTTATATTCCCACATGCGCTTTTTAGTATCATTTGGCACCGCATGCCAACTAGTGTACATCAAGCTGATGAATCTAGGATTCCTTGCAATTGTTCCTATAAAGTTGCTTAATGCTGACACTATCTTAGTAGTTGGTCTCATTGCTTGTCCTTTATCAAATGTCACCTCATTTCTTTCTTCCAAATTTCTTGTGTAAATATCCTTACATGTTGTTTGTCCTTGAACTTTTTTGGCTTCGATATTTCTAGATTGATGTAATAGAAATGAAATAAGATATTTCTTTTATAACGAGTAATAAATCTTACAAGGTTTAAGACATACCTTTTGTGCTACAATCAATGTCAATTTCCTCTTCTACATCACATTCATCTCCACCGAGTTCTTCTTGATCCACAAGATCATCCAATCCTTTGTTGTGTTCATTAATAATAGGAGCTTGCATAAATTCAACATCAGCTATTGTGTGGTTATCATGTTTTGTTTCATCATCTATGCATATCCCTTGATTTTTCTGAAACAGATCAAGACTATTAGTTGGTATGACCGACTTCCTTTTTACCTGCTTGCAATTTGGTAGATCATGAATATCATGTTCATTGTGTGTCTGTTGCTTATCCAGAAATGGATCAATACTGGTGGCTAGTTGGACCGACTTCCTCTTCACCTGTTTGAAGTTCAGTAGATCCTCAATATCATGTTGTACCTCTCCATTACCTAGTGTTGTACCTCTCATTATCTTGGACGATCCGAACACCTTCCTTGAATGATGTTTGGAACCTAGAGTTATTCATAGGAAGTTTAATTTCTTGCTCTTGAATGGACTCTCCAGATTGAAATAACCTCTGTTTAGTTTGTCCTTTCCCTGCAATCATATGTGAGGTTCTAAGCTCTGCCCTTGAAGACGATTAAATTACTGATTTGTGCCCAAGCAATTTACTCTTTCCTTGTTGTGGAATGAAATCCTCATAATTCTTTCTTTTATGTGGTATTGGTGCCTTCTCTTTCTTAGCTCTATCATTGCGTTCATTTGCAAGTTGTTCTCTCTTAATCTTGAATTTGTTGACCAATTCAACACTTGATCGGTATTGCATATCAATCCAGATTGTTCAATGGACTTTGAGCTTTGTTTGGATTCGAACCCTTTTTCTTTAGTATTGTTGATTGATTCATTCTTCTCACTTTGTTTTAATCTCTTTGATTTCTTTCCCTGTAGTAAGTAAACCTGCAAAATAATAAGGTTCTTTAAGTGAAAGAAGTAGCAGTAATATAATTTTGATATAAGGTTGTGGATGACTATAAGCAACACTGCTGGAATTCTATTGATGAAGTAAAAGATGTTAAAACACCAACTTTACTACATATACTGACTTATAGCAACTGTTTAGCATAGTCATTAGTTCTCCTGGATCCATTCTGATGACTCCTAGTAGATGGTGGTACATTAGTGTTCAAGCCATATGTGAAGGTTCCTTGAGCTTGCATTTCAGTACCTACATACGTTTGCACATCTATCACATCATATGCAGCCCAGATGCCTCATTATAAGTTTTTTTCTTAGACTTGAAGTAAGGTGGATAGCTTATTAGTTTGAAACATTTGTCCTTCCTATGTCCTGTGCATCTACAGAACTCACACACTAACTCTTTCTAGAATTTCCAACTCTTTAGAAGTTATAAAAAAGCTCAACTCTATCCAGAATTTCGAACATTGTATTATAGCAGATTGCAGCAGCTATATAAGAGTAATTGATAATAGCAGATTGCAACAGCTGAGTTTCTAGAATTTACAGAATTTCTAGAATTTCCAGCACTATATAATATTGCAGCAGCTGAGTTTCCAGGATTTCCAGAATTTCCAAAATTTCCAGTACTGTATAATAGCAGATTGCAGCAATTGAGTTTCCAGAATTTCCAGAACTTCTAGCACTATATATACTATAAACTGATTATATAACCTGTACAGACACAATATCCTAGCAGGGAAGCTGGAGCCACAACTAAACTGATTATATAACCTGTAGAACCATTCAGATGAGCAGTGGCAGCCTGTGCAAACAGTATAAGTTGTTGTCATGGATTTTCTAATTCTTGGTGATCAGTTGTACTCTGGAGGGTAAGTCAAAAACTAACTTTTTATAAGTAACTTACATAATGTGTAAAGTTCAGTTACTTTAATGCGACAAAATAGTTTCTGGGTATACTATCTCACTTGCTTACAATATGTAGTCCATACAAATTGTACTAAAATAAATTCAAACAAAATCAGGACCTAGACAAACTATTTTTGATCAAATTGAACATTTGAACTTGAAGCCTCATAGCATCAGATAGCATTTGAGAACAATCAGACGGAGATATACAACGACTAAGTTAAAAGATGCTCAAAAGAGAACTGAGCCACACTTGGAGAGAAAGGTAAACAAGCAGATTTTACATCCCCATTTTGAGAACCCAGAACACATAGCAGGCAGACTTAAAATCGCTACTGAATGAACTACAGACCATCTTGAACAACTAAAAGGAGACTCAGTTAACTTTAAGAGAATAGATCAAATCATATCAACTAAGAAACTGATACAAACTAGCAGCTCACTATTTCAGTCACAACAACTCATAACACTCTTGGTCTGAAACAAACAAGGAAAAATTAAAGGTAAATAGTTGTACCTCTCTTGGAGCGACGAACTCGGGACAGTGACAAAACCAGGAGCGATTTCAAACTGTAGAGCTCACTGTTCTGCCTCTAATGCCTACTGCCTGATAATAAAAGGAAACAAATAAGTATATAAATAACAAACATCCAAATAAAACAATATTTAGCTAGAAATACAGGTTCCTCAATAAAATAATAATCAGATAAGAAGCCAACATAAATTACTTAACCAAACAACAATTGGGCGCATGAAAAAAAATACTTAAACATTGTAGCGATCTAATCTCCAATTCCACATATTAGATATCTTAATATGTTTGTACCAAAAAAACAATTAAATTACAAAAACAGTAAGTGAGCACTATATGGTCATCACAAAAATAATGAAACTTATAGTGCGTCATCTTCAAACTCATCTTCAAACTCATCTTCAGACTCATCTTCATACTCATTTTCAGACTCTCATACTCATTTTCAGACTAGTCTTCAAACTCCTCTTCATACTCGACTTCAAGTTGTTGAGTAACAAATTCTTCCGAAGGCACATCAATAATTGTTTCTGGTACAACAGTCCTTGTTAAGAGTACTTCACCATTATCTTCTGGTATGGATGGTCCCATCAAATGTTCAGATGGCTCGTTTTCATAACTTTGTGAGATATTAGATTCAACTT
The DNA here is from genome assembly GCA_035578085.1 of Solanum pinnatisectum. Taxonomy (NCBI): domain Eukaryota; kingdom Viridiplantae; phylum Streptophyta; class Magnoliopsida; order Solanales; family Solanaceae; genus Solanum; species Solanum pinnatisectum. Next base: position 21,746,087 of record CM069082.1, on the reverse strand, counting down.
CATCACCCATGTTAAACAAGTCTCTCGGAACAGTCTTCATATCTATCATGATCATATGGATCATGCATGTAGAAGCATTGGTGTACTTGAGATCCAAGCACAAAAGGCTCTTCCTGAGAGCATCTCTTGGTAAAATAGACATAAGTAAGGCCATAAGCATCATTTTCAACCTCATACCAATTGCACTTAAATAGAACAACCTTAAAATGACCATAATAGTCTAATTCAACAATATTAACTATTCTGCCATAATAAGTCGAATCTACAGCAATCGGATTTTTATCCTTTGAGCTTGCAAAGCTTGTAGTTGAGGCAACTAGTGTAACACCATTATTTTGTGTTTTACACCTTGCATCACGCTGCCTAACATGGAATCTATATCCACTGATAAGATACCCAAAATATCTTTTTGCAATAGAATTTGGTCCTCTAGACAATTGTTTTATCAAATCAAGCACATTCTTTTGTAAAACACGAGTTTCAAATTATTGAGAGAAGTTTTGAGAATGATTCTTGGCCTTGTTCCATTTAGATCTTCGTGGCTGATTATTAACCTCTTGCTCATGCTCTCTACACAACATGAACTTTTTTTTGTTAAAATGATAAATAAAATAAGTTAAAAATTAATTATACAAAAGAATAATATATTCAAATTACGGTACCTAATATGTTCTTGAACCTCATCACAATTTCCCAATTAGTATGCATGTGCCTAACTTAGTGACTTGTTATCTAAATTGAATGGATTAGTTTTCTTTGCTCCAAAAGGAACTCCTTTGTTAGGAAACAGACTCACAGTTTCTACATCACTTGGGTCATATTCATCATTATTTTGGGCTCTTCTGTTAAATCTGGTATGCACACCCCCATGTAGATATTTAGAGAATAAAATCATACAATATATTCCCACTCGTGTCTCTGCTATGCAACCTTCTGGATAACGTCTGTTACGGATGTATGATTTGAATATACCCATTTCTCTTTCAGTGAAATACATCCATCGATTTTGAACTGGACCTCCTAATCTCACTTCATTCACCAAATGGATAGGCAAATGAATCATTATATCAAAAAATGAAGGAGGAAAAATTCGCTCTAACTGATTTATTGTTTCTATGATCTCTATTTCTAAGCAATCAAGTTCCTCTAATGTGATTACTTTTTAACACAAACGATGGAAGAAGGAACTAAGACGAATCAAAGGAATAGCCACATGATCAGGAAGAATGCTTTTAATTGGTATTGGAAGCAAGTAATGTAACATGAAATGAGAATCATGGGTTTTATAATTAGACACTTTTCTTTCATCCAAGTGCACACACCTAGATATATTGGAGGCACTACCATCTGGTAGCTTGGCTGTCATTAAAACTCCACAAAAAATTGATTTCTCTCCATTTGTCATTGAGAAGCACGCCTTTGCAAACGTTGTTCTCTTACTATCTTATGTATCTTTTGGATGAAGGTTCTTCCTAATTCCCTTATCTTTCAAATCATACCGGGCTTTTGCATGATCCTTTGTTTTGCCTGAAATATCCAAAAGAGTTCCAAGTATGATATCAACTATGTTCTTCTCTATGTGCATTACATCAAGGATGTGGCATAACAAGTTGTGCTGCTAATAAGGTAATTCAAAAAAAATTGACATTTTTTTCCTTGGACCATCATTTGATCTCTTTCTCTTCTTTCCAAACACATTTTCAAAATCATGTAAGTTATTAAGCATATCAGTTTCCTTCAAGAAAGGTGGAGGAGGCCTGAATTCAGTTTTTCCATTGAAAGATCTTTTGTTAGATCTCCATGGATGATCCAGGGGTAGAAAAACACGATGATCCATATAACACATTTTTCGACTATGTTTAAGATAGCAAGAATTAGTGCCATAGTTTCAACAAGGGCAATCAACTTTCCTTTTATACTCCAACCAGATAACATAGCATATGCAGGAAAGTCATTGATTATCCACATAAGAGTTGCCTGCATTTGAAAAGTTGGATTTCTTGAAGCATCATATGTTTCAACCCCAAAATCCCACAATAATTTTAACTCATCTATCAATGGTTGTAAGTAAATATCAATGTCATTTCCAGGTGATCGCGGCCCAGATTTAAGTAAAGAAAGTATAGAATATTCAGATTTCATGCACATCCAAGTCGGCAGATTATACACCATCAACATAACTGGCCATGTGCTATGTGATATACTGTTGGTTCAAAATGGATTGAATCCATCACTTGACAAGCCAAGTCTCACATTGCGATAATGTAGAGTGAAATCTAGATGCAACCTATCAAAATCTTTCCATGCTAGACCATCAGCGGGATGCCTTAACTTTCCATCTTTAGAACTCTCCTCGTCATGCCACCTCAAAGAATCTGCCGTCTTTGAGCACATAAATAGCCTTTTGAGTCTAGGAATTAATGGAAAGTGTCTCAAAGTCTTTGTTGAAACTCGATGTTGTTTTTTTGAAGGCTCAAGCTCACTATCAACTTCAGGAGATCTAATATATCGTGAAGCTCCACAAGTATGACAAAATTCATCATCCTTATGATTATTCCTGAACAACATGCAATCATTGGGACATGCATCAAGACCAAGATTCTTAACCATAGACTTGGTTTTATTATAAAACGGAGGAATGTTCAACTCGGGCATCGCCTCTTTTAATAACTCTAAAAGAGAAGTGAATGATTCATTGCTCCATCCATGTAGACACTTCAACATATATAAATGAACTGTGATGATAATTTAGAGAATCCTGTACAACCATGATATAATTCTTGGCTTGCCTCTTTATCTAAGTTATAGAATTTCTTGGCATCTTCATTTGGACCATCATAAACTCCTTCAGCCTATGCAACATCTCTAAATTGATCATTCAACACCCATCAATAGCATCATGTGAGTAATCCATATTATCATCAACATTCAACTTGATATCCCATTCCCCGTGATTGATCCATCTAGTATAGCCTTTAACAAATCCATAGCATATTAGATGATCATACACTACATTCCTTCGATTCCAACGAATATTACAACATTTTGCACATGGACACTGAATTTCCTCTCCTTGAGGATCTCCATAAGAGTAAGCAAAATCTAGAAATGATTCAACACCATCAATATACTCTTTGCTATACCTTGCTAAATTCATCCAATCCTTGGATGGGATATTTGAATTCCTAGAAGAAGATATCAATAGTTAATCTTTCAGTAACAATCATTAAATCATTAAATACTTCACAAATAAATTTTAAAAGTCACGAGTAAGTTATCAGAATCATGTGTTATGAGATGATAAAGTTTCTTACCTAGTCATGGCACTTGTGCTATGCCAAATCAAACCTTGAATCCTCCACAATTTTTTTTGAATGTTGATGATACTATCAAGGAAAAATAAGTAAAATTAATAGGATAGACACAATTAATAAAGAAAGTAAATAAATAGAATTCAAATGATTAAAAGTTAAAGTTTTGTGAGTGAATTTAGAGCTTTAGAGCTTTTAGAGTTTTTTAAAACTAAGTCCAAAATTTTAAAATCTCATTCTTGTGCACACCCAATCAGAGAAGTATCAAACATCTAATACCATGTTTAAACATTCAATCAAACATTCATATGATCCTATAATAGATAGTCGATCAACAGCTTATGAAAGTCGCTTTGTATAAGTAATACAATAATTTTTTAAATTTGTTGTCTTAGTAATACAACAGTTTCCAAATTTCACACTGTATTAGTGACACAACAGTTTTTTAATTTTTCTCTATATTATTGATACAACAACAGATACAAAGCGAATTATTGTATCAATGATAGAGAACGAACTTCAGAAACTCTTGGATCACTAATACATAGAGAATTTCAGAACTGTTGTATTAGTGATGCATGGAGAAAGGTTTTTTTATCCTTCCCTTTTGTGGTGAATGTTCTGTGAGTTTTTCAGCTTCTCCACATTTTGATTTAACTAGTTTTGTAAAGCCCTTGGCTGGTAAGTATATGAGAAATGGAGAACACAAGGTAGGTTTTGATTGCTGATTGGGAAAAAAAAAGGCAAAAATGCTAAAAGGATGGTCTTTTTTGCTGGCTATTGAAGTGTAGAAACACAGTGACAAGCATATGTTTGGTGAGCACAAAACAAGTTGTGCTATCCCATGTTCCTTACTAGTGGGATGTACCTTTGATTATAGCTGCTTAGTGTAGTCTTTTTGTTGTTCACTGAAGGGAAGTCATCTTTCAATCTACTGGTTTTATGGTGTTTTTTGTTAAGTTTTAACTTTGATTTATGAAGGATTTCTTAGCGTGTTTTTCTTTTATGTACATCCTATATGTTCTATTATGCCCTTCTAGTTCTCTTACACATTCAATAACACTTATATTTCTAAAGCTTAAAAGATGACATATATCTTCTTATGTTTGAACCGTGCAGCTGAGTAAGCACATCAAAACACCAAAACATAAAAGTATTTTGAATCTAATTCAACACCAAAATGATACTTGAATCTAATTCAACACCAAAAACTATATCATGAGAAACTCAAGTTCATATAAGTAGACCATCAGTCAAAGTATTTTATGAAATTCAGCAAGTATTTCATCATGTGTTTCTTGAGCATTGATTTTTCATTACACCAGGTAGTACCCTTAGTGTTCAGAAAGAACATGGTTAGCACCACCAGTAAAGCCAACAGGCTTCTGGAGCAATGATTCCTTATCAGTCCTAGTTTATCAAGGACAAAGTCCACTAAATACCACATCAATGGGAACCAAGTATTGCCACATCCATAGAACAAGAAGTCAATAAAGGTGACTTGAAAAAATCAACAAAGAGACATGATTTTTAGATATTGCATGGTTATCCATTTGAAAATAGCTTTTTACACAAACTTGACCAAATTTCTTGGGCTTCAAATGTAGTTACTAGTGAATTTTACAAGTTTAGATAAGAACAAAACCTGAATTTTTTCTCGAGTCATGGAAAATAGTCTAGACCAAGGCATTTAGACCTGCACTTTGTTTAGTCATGTAACTGTATAGACCAAGGCATTCCAGCCAGCTACATGATCCTTCTTCTTAGTGTTTATAGAATATCAATTCACAACAATGCATTGCTCAATTACTATCCAGATAACTGATGATTTGATGACCGTCACTATACCATTGACTTGATAAAGGAAATGGATATCATATCTAACATCTATCGTGAGAGACCAGAAACTTTCACATATTTTAGATTCGAGAATCCATGTTCACCCTTCAAACCATAAAACAGATATCCAAATAAGTACTGGGTTATATCGAGTAATTCCTGTACTTTTTTTGGTGTACACCTTAGATACTGGAACAAAGCATCTAAGTATGAGCAAACTTCACTTTTCTAAATCAATTACATGAAGTGAAGAATCAAACTTCTAAACTATCATGATTTATTGGTTAGCTACTTGTTTGAACTCAAGGCATATTCACTGTAAGAGTTCAAAATCAATTACATGAACTCAAACTTCTAAACTATCATGGACGATTTCAGCCCTAATCGGCTTATAAGCCTAATAAGAAATAAATTTTCAAGTGAAGAATCAGCCCACTTATACTTATTTAGTGATAAATACTCAGGGCAAAGAATAAACTGATGAAGCTAAAATACGAACTACACTCCCAAAAATCAACTTATGAAGCTAAAATACGAGCTACACTCCTAAAAATCGTATAAAAAACACAAGAATATCAAAACCCTAAATCTAAAATTAAGACTTTCAAAGATAGAATTTCTTATGTGATAAACCCTATTCCAACAAAATGGTGTTTTCAGCGAGAACTATGATGTGAATTGTGTCCTTCAGCGACAAGCTCTTCAGCTAGAAATTTGTCTAAAATTGTGTTCTTCAGTGAGAAATTTGAGAGAAAGCATGACGGAGAGACTTAGCTTCAGTTCATCTTGCCAACAACCCCAAAGTAATCAATTCCTTCTTATTCTCCTCTTCTAAAAACAAAACAAAAAATCAATCAATAACAAGAAGACTGTGTTTGGTACTTACGCTTAACGAAATTGGTATCGAAAAAGAGAATCGTACTTACGCTTGACGAAATTGTTATCAGAGAAGAGAATCGGTATCGGAGAAGACGATTCAGCTATTCAGTTCTTCGATGACTTCAACTCTTCAGCTCAGTTCTTTCGAGAAAGAGAATAGCGTGTTTTTCTCACAAATGTTTTATGTATTATTAAAATTAATGTTTTATGATTATTTTATTTTTTTTTTTTGCCAACACAAATGGGAGGGAGATTTAAAAATGTTGGAGGGAATATAATATTTTAGTGAAAATTTTAAGGCCACACTTGTAATATGTTGTTTTTACAATTATAAAAACAGGACATTTTAAAAGTGTGGCCATGTATGTTAATAGTTGTTGTCAATTATATCATATTGTAACAACACTTATAAAGTGCAGCTTATACCATTAAAGAGTACACTTTTCAAGTGTTGCCAATATAAAGTGTAGCTAAAAGTTAAAAATTTGGGCTACGCTTCGAAAGCGTCCCCAAAAATATTTTAGGCAACACTTTACAAACGTTGTCCAGAATTAGTGTGGCCGTAGGCCTAAAATGGTGTAATGCAAATAGCGCCTTAGTTAATGTTGTGGCACAATGCGAGTCAACACCTAAACTCCACTCTTAGGGTTAGCCATAGCATCACTTGGCAACCCCTTGTTTTTCTGCGGGTAGAGCTGAGGCATCACATGACCCATAAGGTTCTCGAGCAGCTGGATTGATCTAGAATGAGAACCAATCATCTGTTTCATCACTTCGATGTTCTCCTTCATCTCTTCCAGCACCTATCATGCTCATTTACCTTGTGGAGAATGATCAAGAGCATTCCTTCGACATGTTTACCCTCATTGTCCTTAGCCCTTTTTCTCTCATGAGGAGGGATGTATTTGTCCTTCCTTTTGCATTGGACTTCAATCTCCGCTATCTTTTTGGCCAACTCATCCATCTAAGTCATCAGTGCGGTCAACATGAAGTCCTTCTCTACTTCTTGGTTTGTTTCAGCCATGTTATCAAGTAGGTGGGTTGCTATCACATAGGGTTGTTGGGTAATACCACCCGGGATGAGTTGGTCAGCCAATACATTATTTTCGGGACCAAGACTTCTGTAAAAGCAATCCAGGAGGACTATATCGGGAATTTCATGAGTTGGGCATTGAACTAGCAGTTCTTTAAACCTTTCCCATGCCTCATGAATCCGTTCACCTTCAAATTGTTTGAAGGTTAGAATGCGATCCCTGAACATCATTACTTCTAATGGAGGGAACTCCATTTGCTCACGAGTACTGCTAGACATACTCAACTCCTCTGTCTCAAAGCTCAAACAAGCAAAACACAAAACTAAAAATTAAGTAAGTATTACTATAATTAACAAGAACAAAATTCCACTTAACTAAAAATTCTAAATTAACACCACTCCCCGGCAGCGGCGCCATTTTGATAGTTTGACCTAATCAAAGACACAACTTACAATTCAAGTATCAATGATCGCGTGTAGTAATATAACCCAATCGAATGGGTTGGGGTCGAGTCCCAAGGGAGCGGTTAGTAATCGAGAATTAGATTGAAAAGTAAAATTATGTTTTAGTCAATCATAGCTATAAATATTTATGAGTAAAAGCATACTAAATCAATAAGTGACACAAATGTCATTATCAATGGGGGACTTTTGTATTCAGCTAATGAACAAAAAATAACAAAAAAATATAAAGATGCGAGATGGGGAGACGGGATTCTTGGGATGTGATAGGACTATAGGATAAAATAAACAACCGGGTAAATGCTATTGATAGTAAATTTCTGAACATTTGTGACTAAGCTACACTTTAGTGGGGTAAATTTTTTCTCAAACAACTAACCCCGAATCAACTTGGTTTCTCTCAAACATCGAGTTGCAGCAATTAAGCACAGCCTTCACCTTAGCCCATTCACTCTCACGGGTTGAATGTGTGGGAGAAGGTCTAGGATTCACTCTCTTGAGCTGAACCCACGACAACACAATAACCACAGGTTATAGATTTAGTAGTTTTGGTTTTAAAACCTCTCTCTCGAGCAGGCCAAAAACACTAAGATGAAATCGTATTTACAACTACAATCCCATTAAGTTCAAACATAACTACTAAATGAAATCACATTTAAACACCAAATAGACTAACAATGAGCAATACCCAACAGAAAATTTAACCCATATTCACAAAATAACACCCCAAGAATTGGGGTTTTAGCTAGACATGAAAAAGAGATAGAAATCGATACCAAAAAGTGTTTCCATCAAATAGGTACAATAAATAATGTCTTTAAACACGTCTAAGATGAAGATTCTTTGATGCCCACTTCCAATCTCTTGGAGATGAAAACCTTCAAAGCTCAAGAGCAATGTCTCCCAAAAACTCTAAGAACTCAAAATGAAAATATTCTCAAAAATCTGTAATAATTCGCTACTGCTTGTTCTCTTTTTTTTAAGCTACAGAATTAAATGGGTATTTATAGTTTTCAAAAATTTGTGCTGCGAAGGACCACTCGGTACAGCTAGTCGGGGTCGCCGATGCACTCGACGATCCGCCCTTTGGTCTGGTTCATCACCTTTAAGCTTTTGCCTTCAACATCTTCGCATTTTGAATCATTGGGCGATATGATGTTGCTTCGCGGGACTATTCGATGATGCGCCGACTGCTCCTTTTCATCACCAACTTGATCTTTTCCTTCAGGGCTCAGCACATTGGAACTTTGGGCGAGGTTACGGCCATTCGGCGACTCACCTAATGCATTAGGCGATCCTCAAGCCTTCATTTCTTCGTTCTTTCAGTCACCTTGTTCCTTTTTGCTCCATAGTGTCCATGCTTTGTCTCTAACTCCAAATACCTGAAACTCAAGGATTTACATCAATTATTGAGATAAAATATGCATTTAAGGATACTAAATCCATTAAAACAAAGCCCTAAATGAGTCCAAATTGTGGACTCATCAAGAGCCATAGACAGTTCCAAACTCTTAGTAGAAATCAGTTCTGCCTATATTAGTAGGCCAGTTTAGAAGTCAGAAAGATAGTAAGAGACTAAGAGGAAACCCTTTTCATTCTCAGCCCAGCCGTCATTTGAGGACAAATTATCCCAAGGGTGAGACATTGTAACATCCCAAAAATTTCTAAGTTAAGAATTGAACCATTCATCATTGTGAATAATATTGTACCGAGTGAATCCGAATTTTTGTAGATGTTAAGGTCACTAGAATCCCCTAGCATAAAATTGAGTTGAAAACTTTCTTTGCGATTGAGTTTCACTATGAGATTTTCCTTGGGTTAACTTCAAAGGATCATGTATTTTAGCAAACAAAGAATTAGGTGGCTCATATGCTATCAAATTGAAGGTCTTTGATTTCTCTTTCCAATGCCGCCAAGTTTGCTAAATTTAGAGCTCAAAGAAAAAAGTTATGCCCATTTGAGTGAGGCCTTTCTATTTAAGGCACTTCCTTCGTTTTAGAAAAAGTATTTTGGTCTTTTCTTTCTTCCCACTAGGCTTAGCACGTTTTCCTTACCTAATTAAGGGTCTAAACAGATTCTAAATCACCTATTCACGTTCTCAAATAATTACGGATTTAGAGCGAGGTTTCAAGAGGAGAAAAAAGGTCTAAGTTCAACCGTTCTTCAAGATTTCTAGAATTCTCCAAGAACATCGATCTTTACAGGTATGTAAGGCTTCTCACAATATTGGAATTGTTCATCCTCAGGCCATATATCTGAATTTATCCATGAAATTGTTGTATTCAAAGAGTTCTTGAGTAATTCTTGATTTTTAGCTTCATTCTTTAAAAATGGAGGTTTTGAGTTTCTTGAGTTGAGGATCCTAAGTATGAGTTATGATTTTGATAGATATTGTATGATATTTTGATAAATTAGTGTTGGGATTGTTAATCAAAAAGTGTTTAGAAGGAATCACTCGATTCTAGAGGAGTTAGGACCCAAAATTGAGAAGAAAATTTCTTCAGGTTTCTGGGTACGAGTGGAGCGGCGTGCCACCATAGCGTCAGAACTACTGGTCAATAGTTTTGGGCCTAGCGCACCACGCCAATGGTGCGTCCCAAACTCCTGCCAGTAGTTTAGGGCCCAGCGCCACTCAGTACTCTAGGGTCACCTAGTCCTTTTCTTTTCTACCCTTTATTCTGTATGTGTTCTTTCGAATCATGTCTACGTTCTCTTATTGATATTAACTTTTAAAGTTTTCATTAATTCTTAAGAGATCCTACATGTCCTAATCACGTGTCTTAATTTACATTTCAAATTAAAGTGAGTTTAAGCGGAAAGTTCAAGATGTCTTTTTGAGTCATTTTGAGAGTTCTTTTGCAATTAACTATAGTTTTGAACTAAGTCTTGAGAAGGTGAGTATGAGAATGAGAAGAATTGTACTTCATGATTCAAAAATGAGTATAAGGGAACTAAGCATTCCCAAATGTAATACTTTTACATTTTAAAAGAGGGAAACATTGATTTCTAAATAAGTTTATGAGTTCAGAGAAGTTTCATAGTAATACCTCTTTTAAGAAGATCTTTTGAGTAATTACCTAAAATTAAGAAAGAATTGTGTTTTATACATCTGAGCATGATTTTATATATTATTGGAAGTAATTTTGAGTACCGATATGGGGATGAGTTCAGACAACTCAATTTCCTCAATAGCCATGCATAAAACATTTGAAAACATGCTTAAAAGGAGATATCTTCATGCGATGCAATGACCAAGATAAAACATGATATATAAAGAGGTTTAGAAGATATAAGTCATAAAACATGGCCAATTCAAATAAACATCATCTTAAAGACATGTGACATACCTCTTGAAGTAACATTGATTCATTAATGTGGGAGGATTACCTTTAACCGACATGTAAGACCATGTGAGCTATTATCATGGAATCCGATGCTCTCACACCGTAAAAAGGGTGTCCTACTTGCCAAGGTAAGACCATGAACTTTCTAACTTACGTGGATCCACTAGCTAATGTCTATCTAGAAAATCCTATGTTGGCATATAGTTTATGGGACATGCGTAATCACCACTTGTCCACTTGGTTCTAAGCATAACTCCCACCGAATATCTATTTTATCTTATGTATCTTTTCTTTAAGGGACTTGGGTAATCACCTCTTTTTCATTCATTAGAGGTCATGGGTAATCGCCACTTGCCTCATTCTTAGAATAACTCCTTGTCTTTGATTTATTTTATATGAGAAGAACTTTCAACCTTAGAATCCTTTATGTGAAAAAAACCTTTCACATTCATGCATGAGGTAATTATGTGAGAAATCCTTTGACAACAATTAACAATATAAGCAACATAGGTGCTTCATTTCTCAAAGCCATTTACATCATATTTGATAAATTCCATAAGAACATGCATAATTCCATAATTCACCTTTCATAGTTCAAAACCCATTTTCAATCATCAATATCTAGAAAACATGGGTTCATGGGAATTCATCTTAAAATCATGAAATTGTATCAATTCATGCATAATAATCCATAAACCAATCAAATAAATCAATATTTAAAAGAGCCCATGACATGGAAGAAAACCCTATCTCAATTGTAGAATTCTAACTTTGTAAATTGAAAAATTTGGGAACTCCGTGGAGGAAAGGGCTCCATGGATGAAAACTATCATACCTCAATGTCAAAAGCTAGCCTTCAATGGTGGAATTGGAGGCTTGACTTGAAACCCTAGGTTGATTCCTTCTTCTTCAAGCTTTCTAGAGAGAGAAATATTTTGGAGAGGAAGACTTGTTCTTCTTTTAGGAAATTGAGAGAATGATTTCAATTGGAGAAATTTGGGGTTAAAAACACTTATATAGGACTTATACTAAGGGTAAAATGACATAGTGTTAGGGTAGAATAATAAGGAAAAGACCCAAAAGCCCCTGACTAAAACTGACATGACCACTGCCACATTGGCTGTCAAGGACCTCACGAGCCATTGTGGCAGTTGTGGTCCTTGACCAGTGTCTTGGGGAGAGTCCCCCTACTTCCTTGACCCTTCACGACCACCTTAAAGGGTCGTCCACTTCTTCACGACCAATCTAGGGGTTCATGGGAGGAGGCCAACTTCGGGGTAGGTTCTACCTCCCCCACACGGGCATCATAACGACCCGTCTACCTCCCTCACGGACTGTTAAGTCCCTCGTGAGAAGGGTCCTGGCTTAGCATGCCCTGGGGAAATTGTCGCGGGCCACCATACGGACCATGGTCCCCTTCACGGACCGTCTAGGGATCTGTGAGGGGTCCATGGTCCAGGTGTTGGTTTGTGAGTTTCTCCCCATTACCCATTTTTAGGCGTTTCTTGAATCCGAGGTGTTACACCCATACATCACATACAATTCTAAAAACGTAAAATACATAAAGGTATAAAGTGTCTTAGTCCTCGAAACATGAGGACTCACCAATCATTTGAAGCACCCAAGAGATGTCTAGCCACGAATGTGTGAAATAGGAACGTCGGACCCTACATATAATGTAGACACAAGTATTCATTAGTACATGAAATGTACTAAGTATGGGGCAATATGCATAGAATATGCATAATAGCATGGATGATTTAAAGCAAGTAGACATGATCATTCTTTGAACAATTAAAGGCTTAAATAAGCAAAACATGAAAATCATAAGATATAGTCAATGCATTGGAAATAGGGGACATAAGAAAAGGCTTTGAAGAAAACATGGTCATTTTTGTGGGATCTTAACTTTAACCGATAATTAGACCATGAGAGTTACATCATGGAATCCAGTTATATCCCTCATACCGAAAGAAGGGGAATCTACTTGCCAAGGTAGAATCCGTACATATCATCTTTTTGCTAAAGTGGATCCACTAGCTAGGTCATTTAAGATAATCCTATGGGGGCACGTAGTTTGGGACTAGAGATTGCTACTAGAGACTATCCTATGCCTCCACCTCAAAGCCCTCTCGGTGCTAAGTCTAATCCCAACATAATAGATAAAAATTCAAATACCAATATAATATAGGAAAGGCAATGATTAATACAAATCGACACTTTAATTTAGGATCAAAACATAGAATAGATCCTTAACAATTCAACATGGACGAGAAAACCTTTCACCAATGTGCGTTCATATGTGAGAAATACCTTTCACAATCATGATCATAATAGTATGTGAGAAAATCTTTCACAATAACATTGATACTTTCCTTTCAAAGAATCCCTAACTCATTTACAATAAGTTCATAAAAATATGCATTTCTTCATAAATTCATAGATTCATGATTCCATCATAGGTTGATAATTAAAAAGGATAATTTAGGCATTGGTCAACATAATTTTAACGAGACATCATGAAGAAAAATAGAATCATGCATTAGAAGGCTAAATCAACAACATAAACCATAATTGAGTGAAACCCATAAATATTTAATTGAAAATCCTAATTTAAATCAATTGAAATTGAAGGGAGAAATTGGAAAGCTTGGGGACCAGTACGAAAGGACTCCATGTGTGAATACCCAAATACCTTGATACTTAAAGCCCAAAAAGAATGGAGGATTGGAGACTTGAATGAACCCTAGATCTTCTTCTTTTTCCTTAGTCTTGAGAGAATTTGGGGAGTGAATTTAGGGGATTTAGGATAATGAATAGAAAATGGTAATTTGGGGCTTAAAAGATTTATATAGTGCTTAGGGTATAAGGCAAAACAACATAGTTTTGGATTAAAAATTAGGAAAAAACCCAAAAGCCCTTTCAAATAACTACCGGACTTGACCTACAAATCGTAGAATTTTCTATGGCCCGTACTGGTCAATTGTAGACCAAGTACTGGACCATGAAATTACCTATCTTTTGATGAAACACTTCTACGACTCGTAGGTCTTCTTACGATCCATAGATACCAATCGTAGAAACCAACTTAACCTCTAAAAATTAAACCAAGTCTAGGACCTACCTACGAGGCCTATCTACGACTCGTACATAGAACGACAGGTCATCCTGGTTAACCGTAAAAGAAGTACTGAGACTTGCTTTGAAACATTAATTTTCCCTCTTCCTACGGTTTCCATCTACGGCCCGTAGAAGCTTCTACGTTCCATAGATGGGACCCGTAGACACAACCTGCAGCCTAAAAATCCCTTTTTCTTTCTTTTCCAAATTCTAGGTGTTACACATTGGCATCTCTAGAGTAGTTTGTTTCTATTACCCAATCCATACCAACCAAACTTCTTTTTGATTTTTGCAACACCTCGAGCCTTGACCTTGGTCTCAAGGCAGCCCATTAGACACACTTTATTATCAAGCAGAAAGGTCTTAAGCTCCTTCTGCTTGTAGGGTTGATTAAGCCCTCGTATATTCCATGAGTAAGACTTCATAAGGGTTCCTTTTAAAAGCATCCCATTTAGTAAGCCTCTTAGTAGCAACCTCAAGATGAATTCGGAGGCTAGTAAATTGATTTTGTCACATTGAGATTAAACTTTTCAACATCATTGAGATTAAACTTCTCAATATCATCATTTTGGTCATAGAACATGTACTATTCACCGTATCAGCCCAAAAGCTCTTTGGAAGATTAACAACTTGCTTATTCCACTTAAAGGGTGGTCTGATTTGCTTCTCTTTAACACAAGCATCACAAACTTTGTCATCTGCAAATTTTATTTTAGGCAGACCACGGAACATATCCCTTGACACAAGTTTGTTTAGCAGAGGAGCCCTAACATGGCCGAGTCTCTGAGTCATCTATCAGTATTCTCACCTTAACCACTAACGCAGGTGAGACTTTTACTATGAGCAGTGTTCAGATCAGCAATATACATGTTCTTGCATCTATTTTCTGTCAAGATCATCACCCGAGAGAGCAAATTTGTGACACCACATTTATATGATAAGAACTTCACTTCATTTTGTTCATCACAAACATGTGAAACACTTGAAAGATTGTACTTCAACCCATTGACATAGTACACAACTTCGAAAGAGTGTTCCACAGATTTTCAAGTCCTACCTACACTAAGAATGTACCATTTCTTTCTATTGCCAAAAGAGACACCTCCACCTTGAAGTGCCTTGACAGAGAGAGTTTTGTAGTTTTCTGATTCATGTGATTTGAGCATCCACTATTCATAAACCAACACTGACTGATGCTACCTCCTCTCACTTGAATAGTAAATCACTTGTTTGCCTTGGGAACCCATTTGAGACGGAGTTCCCAGTAAGCAGATAATGGAGTGATAAGAAAAAATTTTGTCCAGTAAGGCAGTCTTCAACTTGGGACTAGAAGCAAGACCAAGTCCCTTCTTCAGCCTATTCCTCTGTTTGGAATAGTTTGAAGAACTTCCTTCATAATTTTTAAAAATAGGACAATCTTTCTTAAGATGCCCATCTTGACCAAAATGCACACATAGCAAATTATCAGCATTAGAAACATTTTTGCTGTGAGAATTGTATGGGGAATCCATCTTCTCACAGCCCAGCCCTCTTCTATTGTTGTTGCCTTGACTGATTATATTTGTAACAATCTTAGAGGAAGTGGTCCATTTGAAGGATTTTTCCAATTCCTCTTTTACACTGACCAGGTCCTTCTCTAACACAAGACTTCTTTCTAAAGCCAACTCCATTTCATTTCTGCAGTGTGCGGCTTATTTTCAAGCTCCAACTGCAAGCTGCTGGCCTCGTTCTTTCCTTTGAAACTATAGAAGTTACCCCTTTTATCTTTTCCTTCTGTTCTAGATTTTCAAATTCTAGAAAAACCATTTGATTTTCAATATCAGATATTTGGGCAACTAAAACAATTTTTCCATCTTGAGAAATGTCTAGGCTATTGTTCACAAGATCATTCTCAGTCGTTAGCTCACTTATCAAATCAAGTAGTACAACAACTAGCTTTCTCAATTTACTGGTAGAAAAGGTATTCAAGTTTTGCTTGAGGTATGATAGGGTTACCTTTTCATCAGCATCTTCCCCATTTGACTTTGCCATGAAAGCATCATCAGAGTGTTTAGAATCATCTGAATCACTTGAGGAATTCTCCCATACAGTCAGATCCTTCTTCACCGTATGATAGGCATCTTCTCTTCTGCTTGACTTGTCATGGACCTGGTCCCCCTCTTTGTATTTACGTTCTCCAGACTTGACATATTCCATGTGGTCATCTTTGTGCATAGGGCAGTCTCTAATGGAGTGACCTAGTTGATCGCACTTGTAACACACGTCACTTGAGCTTAAGGCCCTGTCATGCTTTTTTTTCTTCATGAAACCTCGACGTTCTCTCACGATATTCTAAAATCGTTGAGTGAAATAGCCTATGTTGTCACCTCTTTCAGAGGTTTCACTTTGTGACACTTTGGAAGCAAATGATTCATCTCTTTTTGCATTTTTTTCTTCTAATGAGCCTTATCAATCAGATCTGTCCTCTTGTCTTTGCCCTTGAGAATGAGACCCTCTATTTTTTGGTGCATCTCATGAACTTTAAGATGTTCAAATAGTGCATTTAGAGTCACCACTTCAGGATCCCTTGTCTTATCTCCTAACACAAATTCATTTGTCCAAGATCTGGGAAGAATTTCCAGTATCTTAGAGACTTGCTTGCACACAAGGACAAGTTCTTCAAGAATCATAATCTCATTGGTGATGGTAGAGAATCTGGTACACATTTCATGAATAGATTCACCTTCTTTTATGGTGAAACTTTCTAACTTGTAGTAAAGATATCTAGCTTAGATGTTTTTGTTTCCTCAGTACCCTCATACGTTGTTCTCAACCGATCCCAAATTTCCTTGGCTGATTCACAAGATGAGATCAGATCGTATTCATTCATACTGATGCCACACATCAGTAGCTTCCTAGCTTTGTGGTTTTTCTCGACTAATCTTTTGCCAGAGTCATTATATTGTTGTCGAGTTTTGGGAATGACTCTTGTGACCTCTCCATCTTTAACCTCCATAGTTGGCACATAAGGCCCTTCACAAATAACGTCCCATACCTCAATGTCCTCAGCCATAAGATAGTCACTCATTCGAATCTTACACCATCTATAGAACTGACCATCAAAAAGAGGTGGCCTAGTAGGGGACTGACTTATTTGCCAAGTTCAGTGGTGTCGCCATTCCTCGCAGGAATCTCTCTCTTGGTGTTAACCAGATAGAGAGCCCAAACTTTGATACTAGTCAACACGAGACCAGGTCCCTCGACAGAATTAAAGTGCAAAAATAAACAGCACAAAGTAAAATATGCACAAGAGATTTTACGTGGAAATCTCCTTGCTCAAGGGAGTAAAAAACCACAACCTGTCACACAGGATTTTTCAACTATTTTAACTAAAACTCCAAGCAAAAGTGAAACACAGATTACAACCACAACAATGAAATTAACAATCTAATCCCACACTAAGTAATACTCCTATTACTTACTGAGCCTAAGAAATAATCTTATTGCCCATTAAACCAACTAACTCTAGTTGATCTAGACTTTAAGAACCCTACAAGGCTAACTCTAGCCACCAACTCTGATCTCCAAGATAAGAGCATACACAAGCAGCAACTCTGCTGCACCACACATCAACTAACTCTAGTTGACACTCCTAGGCAACTCTACCCAAGAGAACATCAAAACAATGATGTAAAAAGGCTTGACCAAAACTTAGATGATTCGACTAACTCACTTTAGTTAATCCGACTCAAACTAAATACTTAGACAAGCAACCGATCTACTATCCTTTATAACTCCTAAGTAGATTTACAATTTAAGCACATAAGACACAAAGCTCAAAATACAACAAATACTCTTCAGCACTCCATTGGGGCCCATGTCGATATGAGCAATTTCTCCATTGAAGATGGCTTCTTCTTTGTAAGCTTATGAGTTTTGTTTGCCAAATCTTAGTTTGTGTTTTGTGAGAAGAGGTTATATTAAATGGACTCAAAGCTCTTTAGACGACCCCATTGGTTGAGAGCCTACTTCTATAAAAGGACGTGCACCAACCACATCCGAGGTGGCAACTTTTCTGACAACTATCTTGTCGTCCTTTTCACATACGCAGTCTTGTAGGGACTAGGTCCCTTACAATGTGTTCATTGTGATTTCTTGAGAAGACTTGCTAACTCTCTCTCCTTTTTGAATGAATAATGTTATTTGTTTAATGTTGTACTTATATCAGTCACAAACAACCTCATCCGCACTTCCTATAGGTGAAGTACACTGCACTTTTCACCAACCATCTGACAAGACAACTTTATAGTTGTACCCCACTTTGAATCTGGACGAGAGCACTCTGCCAGGGACCGGGTCCCTATATTTGTGAGGATCATCAAAACACCTAGAATATAACATTTCCCCTTTTTTGATGATAACACACAAATATTCCTCACGCTGAGTTTATTCATTCATTTACCCTGTCGTCAGTCCCAATAACAAGGATCTAGTCCCTTGTTAGATCCTTAAGTTTGTTAAATCATCAAAACTTAACATTAGCTCCAAGATAACATCTTCACTGTGAAATTTGAAGATGAAGTACCCTTCACTATGGAGGAATACTAGTGGAGTCTCAACAAAGTTCTAAACTCCATACACAAACTTTAGCATGTCCTTGAAAGTGGGATTACCTCCGACAACGTATCCAATTAGCGAAACCATCAATTTCTGACTTTCTTCTTGGATATATTTAAGGTTATTTTTAGTGACTTTGTGACCATCCTTCACCACCGGTGGGTAGTAATCTAGGGCTAAGCCCATGGCAGTCAATCTGTTCCCTCGAACTACTTCTGACATAATAGATGTTTCCTCTGCTTTCTTGGCTGAGTAAGTCAGCTTTCGAGCTGCAGTTGAAACCCCAATCTCTGCATCATGTGGTGTCAGAGTAACTAATTTCGTCGTCTCCACCAAGATCGACAGAGCACTCTCCCTGCCAGAAATCCAATTGGATAGTTGTAGCGGTTCTAGGGCTTGTAGAATTCTTGTGGCAGGGGTGACATGTGTCTCAGAAGTACCAATACCCTTAGGAGACTCCGACTCCAAAGGATGAGGAGCCCGTGATTGTTGTTTCTTCCTTGCCATCGTCGACACAAGTTAGCTTCCTTGCTTAACTACGCTGCCAAGGATATATAGTTGTACCCGTATGAAATACCGAAAGCATAGAAATGAAGATGATCAGAGAAGAGAGTTGGGTTGGTTCTAGTGAGAAGCTAGACCCCTCTCTCAAATAATATAGCCGTTTTTAAGTAATTATAAATTATAAATATTTTAATTTAAAATATTATAATAAAAGAAATAGCAAAAAAAAAAAATAAACTTAATGAAAACTCTTTTTCATTTATTAAACTTCAAGTGTCCCTTTTAGCTGGTTTGTCCAAGCTTCTTAGGTCCTCTCAGATTATTTGTGGGATTCTGGCAAAACCCTCTCCCATGGCGTCTCTCTCCCCATTCCCTGGAACGGCTAACTCCATCTTCTCCCCTAACATCCACTTGAAATTCCGTATTCCATCTTCTACACTGCTTTTCCGACCCATCTGTGCTGCCCCACACGACCGCAGCTCAACCACTTCCCCTAACAACAACCGTTACTCTCCACAATCAAGACTTCGTCGGAATAACCAGCAAGATTACAGAAGAGTCAGTACGCCTATCCAAAAAGAAGCTGACCCAGTAACATTGAGCCCCATTTCAGCAGCTGATGTTAACTTGATGAGTCTATGCAATGAAGGTAAGATTGACCAAGTAATTGAGTATATTTCCCAGGGCGTTGACGCTGACTTTCGTATTTTTGAGACATTATTGAGCTATTGTACTAAACTTGCGTCTTTGGACGTTGGGGAGAAGGTGCATGAGCTCTTATTGCGTTCCCCATGGAGTAACAATATTGAATTGAACAATAAGTTGGTGGAAATGTATGTTAAGAACGGAAGCATGAGGAATGCGAGAAAACTGTTTGATAAAATGCGTGAAAGGAAGTTGGACCTATGGCACGTGATGATTAGTGGGTATGCAGAAACTGGAGATGGGGAGAGTGGTTTGCTTTTGTTTGAGCAGATGAGAAAACTTAGGCTGTTGGAGCCGAATGGGGACACTTTTTCCGTGGTTCTTTCGGCTTGTGCTAGTAAGGGGTCTGTGAAAGATGGTTTAACGTATTTTGAGCTAATGAAGAATGAGTACGGTATTGTTCCTGGAGTTGACCATTATTTAGGGATCATTGATGTTTTGGGAAAATCTGGGCATTTGAATGAATTGCTAGAGTTTATTGAAGACATGCCTATTGAGCCTACAAAAGTAGTATGGGAGGCCGTAATAAATTTTGCACGGATTCATGGGGATATTGAACTTGAAGATCAAACGGAGGAGCTGCTCATTAGGTTAGATTCTTCCAGAAATATGGCTGATAAGCCCGTTGGACCGTTTCAGAAAAGGCATTCTGAGTTTAATATGCTTGAGGGTAAAGATAGAGCTAATGAGTTCAAGAGCACAATTCCACATAGGGTAGATGCATATGAAAAATTGAAAGGCTTAAGCGGGCAGATGAGGGATGCTGGTTATGTACCAGACACAAGGTATGTGCTTCATGATATTGACGAGGCGGCTAAGGAGCAAGCGCTGATGTATCATAGTGAGCGATTGGCTATTGCATATGGTTTAATTAGTACTCCGGCAAGAACAACTCTTAGGATCATCAAGAACCTCCGGATATGTGGTGATTGTCACAATGCCATTAAGATCATGTCAAAGATTGTTGGGCGAGAGTTGATTGTCAGAGATAACAAACGGTTTCATCATTTCAAAGATGGTAAATGCTCCTGTAATGACTACTGGTGAAGTCATTAGTCTAGATTCAGGCTATTACTGTGATTTTTATTGTAGAATTTGTAAATCTACTAGGTGCAATACGTTCTCGGGAATCATGTTTAACAGGATGATATCAGATTGTACATTAGTTATATGGTCATTTTGCTTGAGAATAAATACAGTCTCCCCAAATTTGCCACTTCTTGTTATTGGCTAAATTAGAACTGTCTTTATCAATTTCTATTATCTCCGAGGGCTAAAAGGCCTCCCGAATAAATATCTTATGCAACAAAAAGATGAATATTAAAGAGTGTGTTTTACTACTAATATTTTGTGGACTCAGATTTGCTATAGGAAAGATTTGAGGATTATCAGAGTTGAAATTCGCACCTACCCTTTCCAGCACATAGAGCTCTGCTACTTTAATTTGTTCAGGTCGCGCTGATGTAGAACTAAAGGAACTGCAAACTACTCCATGATGAGACAGAACAGAAATGTAATGGCACAGTCCAAGAGAAAGAGTTACTGGATGTGTAAAATGATGGATTGAATGATAAGTTTTATTTAGAAGACATCATAATTTTATTTACACATTTGCAATGTAACTGTGTTTGCATACAGAAGGGATCCTATCGAGTTGTAGGTGGAACCAGCAGCAGTCTCATCTAATTGCTTGCGGAGTCAACTACTTATTCAAAGAACAATTATCCTTGTGTTATTCTTAAAAGAATGGAGTGGTACAAACTTTAAACTGCATATTCTGAGCCTGAAAAAGGATTGTAAGAGTGCAGGGATGATGGTTGACTATTTCTGTAGTGGGTAACAACTTCTACAACAGGTCTCGTGATGATACTCTCCAGGTATGATTTCATCACATCATAAACAGTAAATCCAATTGCAACGGATGCCATGGTACATGCTTTATTTCAGAAATCACATTTATCAGGGCCAGTAGTACATATAATAATATATGAATCAGAGAATATTACCCACTTTTGGTTACAACTTGTATTTTACCTGGATAAGACAGGCTTAGATCCTTCTTATACTTTTGGTTTACCTTTAACTAATCATATTTTTCATTTGTTTTCCCTTCACTACCTTATTATAAAATTGTCCAACATGATATTGATTTCAATCTAAAAGAAGTAGAACATGAAGATTTTTCCAGATAAATTAATTTACATTATATATTCAATTCTCTAGGTTATCTATAAACTGTTTTATTTGCTTAGCTGTTTTTATCTATCATAAGTGTGCTTAATTAGAGTAATTCCTTAGATAAAACCATATTTACAATTTCATGTTTTTAAAGTAAAAATGGTTTGACATGTTTATTTAATCTGTGAGAGTGATCAAAAATGTTAAATCTGAATTTTTATTTCACAGAACATTCTGAAAGATACTCCCTCCATCCCATTTTATGTGAGGTAGTTTGACTCTGCACGGAGTTTAAGAAAAAAAAGAAGACTTTCAAAACTTGTGGTTCAAAATGAATGATAGAAACTTGTGTGGCTATAAATCATTTCATTAAGGGTATAATAGACACTTTAAAGTTAAATTGTTACTTAATATAGAATTGTATCATTCTTTTTGGAATTGACTAAAAATGAAAGTAAGTCACATAAATTGGAACAGAGGGAGTAGTTAATAGTATTCTTTAAGACATCGTCACAATATCTAAAATTATACAGACAATTTTGGATTACGAAAAAAAAAAGAAAAGCAGGTGTAGCTTGCTATTCTCATTTTCATTTTTATAAAAGAACCCATGCTTCTGAGTGTTTTAGTATAGAGGGTTCTTCTATTAGGGAAGGAGGATATCTTGGGCCTTGAGCTTGACTTTTACTTAATTTTAACCGAAATAGGGGAAGGATGAGAGGAGGTGACAAACGGGTGCACTATTGTATCTGGTCAGGGGTTAAAATGGCATTATTGGAAGGCTCGAGTCTTTTTCTATAGCACTGGGAGGCGATTTGTCAATTTGAAAATCATGATGAAATAATAAGCTTTTTCCTTTTTCGGAAAAGATATAATAGTAAGCAAAGCGTAGTCATTGCCTTACCTTCAGATAAGTGAGGTTAAGTCCAGACAATAGTAGCTTCCATCCTTGTCTTTGTACAATCATAACAAGAGTATTAAACGATCCTTTCATTTCATGGCTGCTGGTAGATGAGGAGAGTCACTGTACCTGAAAATATTTGTCTCCTCTTTGTCATTCCAACAGCAAGTTGGTCACATGAATATTTCTTTGGCTTTTATAGTCTCGCTATACAAACCTGCATCTGCCGTCTTACGACATCTAAAGGATAACTGAAAGTATGACCAAGTAGTCCTGCAACAGATCCACATGCTAGTTTTACTCTGATGGACTTCCGGTTCTCCTAAGAGACATTGCTTTCATTTTCTCATAGAAGTAAAATTTAAGCCCTGCATATAGGAGGACTCCATAGAGTGATGGTGCTGGAAACACCGTATGGTTATTAAACTAACAAACTTGATATATATATAAGCTTAATCCAAATTGTTGTGAGGTAGACTTCATGCCAACTCCACAGTAATAGCCCTCTTATTCCAGCTTCCATGTATGTCTTTGAAAAGCTGTCCCGCACCCCTTAGTAAAACTGTTCACCAGTAGCAAGCCCTTGCATATTCAACTTCTTCGATCCAACAAACTAGACAATCATAAGCAATTCAGTACAAGATTGCTCATGGAAACTAGGAACTCAACTGATCCATTTCCTTAGGACTAACAGAATCCACTTCACAAGTAGTAAAATTCGATTAAGTTGCCAATCTCTGCTCTGATATTTGCTTTGAGAGATAGAGGAGAGAGTCAAGGTGTGTGATAGGGAAAAAGAAAGGAAACCAATGAACATGTCCTCTTTATTCTCGTACCTGATAAGCCAATTGAGCTCGAACTAAATCAAGTGGATAGGCATAAAGTACAGCAGTTCTAGCAGCAAATGATCTTGCTATGAAATCTAGAATGGGACCTTTCCCAATTCCAGGAACAGTATGTGTAATCAGCGGCAGTACTCCTCATCATAGGCCATGTAATGCAAAGCAGCATGCGGGACAATGTGAGCAACACTAGCTCCGTTTCCCCTGGAGAAGAGTTCCACTAGCATAACATGTAAACTTAAAAATATATAATACACCTCCTAGTTCAATTGAGACTGAAGCTGTGGATCCATCACCTGAAAAAACTTCTGTCGTAGCAGTTTTTTGTAAAGGATCCTGATAGCCCCAAGCTCCGAAATTCAACTTCTCAGGTCTACGTAGAAAAGAACTCAAAAGATAAGGAATTTGATCGTCCAGGATTCTAGAGCCCCTCATGCTAAGGGTTCATTATATTTTTCAACTTAGTAATTGAGTAGCTACATTACAAAGGTTCCTGGACTAGATGCCCACCCCATCATTTGAGTATTCTACCAACAGAATTATCAAGTTGAACTTCCAAAAAGGTGACAGCAGATGCAAATTTCATAATGCTAGAAGAATTTCCAACCATTAGATCCACTTGTAAATTTCTTAAAGTCAGTAAGGTTCTTCAAGCATCTCATTCTACCTTTGAGCTCGTCATAACCAGAGTTAATTTTTCCCTTGGATTAGAAAACTAGGTGGATCACAGAAACTTGAGGAAGAAACACACAAGTCCTAAATCAAATGTTAATTTGTCGAAGAAAATAGACAACTAAGAAGAACATTGGATCAGTCCCTAAATACTCATTTGCACCAAACCAATCAAATGTAACATGTGGAGTCAGATTAAAAAAATTATATATTAATTAAATGTGGTTTAAAGATAAAAAGTTTATCTTAAAGACACATATCTTGCATTACTTTGGTGCTGATATGGGTGGACAAATATAACAGACAGGCCTACAGATTCAAGAGGAGCAACAGTTGTCTGTCTTAGCAAATTCCATCCATTAACACAACACCCTCCTTTGCCATTTGAAGAAAGATAAATAGTACCACGAAAATCTTGAAGAATACTAGTACAGAAACAGTTCGAAAGAAAAGTAGGAGAATGGAAAATGTCAAATGTCAAATGTATTGGAGGCTTATTAGGGGTTGAACTCAGGTTGTTGCATCGTTGAGATGTCTATTGTGCATTCACCAAATTACCTTTGCACAAGTTCATGTTCCAAGAGTCTTCAAATGTGGATGTTCACAGTTCACATGTGATTGGAACAGAATAAGGTGAAGGAGATAAACAACATAATATTCAAGAGCTACCAAACTGCAATAAGATGGAGAGGAAGTCGGTTTTACTGATCACCAGTCTTGATCAGTTTTTGGAAAAATAAGGGATGGTAGATGATTTCGGGTTTATGCCCCACTCCTTTTGTTGATAAACATAATAAAGGATTGGATGATGTGGAACAAGAAGATATTAGCGAGACTAGGTGTGCTATAGACGAGGAAATTGACATTGATTGTGGTATAAAATGTATGTCTTAAATCTTGTAATTTTATTACTTTATTTTAAAAAAGAATAGCCTAGTTTCTTTTTAGTCTGTTTAAAAAAAATGACTCATTTTCTTTTTTGGCAACACTTTAACTGTAACTTTTCACGTGGCAGGTTTAAGACCACAAGATTAAAGGACATTTTAGTACAATTGACATAACTTTAATTTAGAACCACAAGATTAAAAAGTCTTCTTTCCTTTCTGAAATTCTATTTCAAGTCAAAATAGACGATTCTTTTTGAAACGGAGGGAGTACTAATTGTGAAAAATTAATTCTTATTTCTCGGATGTTACATCAGTCGAAGAAAAAAGTTTGAGGACAAAAAACATGTAAGAAATTTGGAAGAAAGAGAGGAGGTGACACTTGACAAATGACAAGATAGTGTCTGATTTAATCAAATTTATAGGAAAAAATGTAAGAAATCCTAGATTTATCACCTTAATGTTGGAATGCAATGCCAAATGATAAATGATACTAAAAACGAATGTGGTAATATGTCAAGTTAAGAACAATCAATTTTGAGATTATATGGGTTTCAGAATCAGCACTCACGGCCCGCCTCTGTAATCTCCACCAACATCAACAATGGCCAGAATCAAGGTTCATGAGCTGAGGAACAAGTCGAAGCCTGATTTACTGACTCTGTTGAAGCAGAACTTGGTCTTCTTCGTGTCGCAAAGGTCACTGGTGGTGCTCCTAACAAGCTCTCCAAAATCAAGGTGCATGGTAAGGTTGTCTATTGCACAGGAGGTTCTGACTGTAATTTCACAGAAGCAAAAGGCTGCTCGTTTACAAGAAGAAGAAATACCTGCCTCTTGACCTGCGCCCAAAGAATACTAGGGCCATCCGCAAACGTTTGACCAAGTACCAGGCGTCCTTGAAGACGGAGAGAGAGAGAGGAAGAAGGAGATGTACTTCCCTTTGAGAAAGTATGCTATCAAAAGTGTAGGCTAGCATCTAATAATTTGGCAGAAATTTTGGTGTCAGATATTGGTTTAAACCATTTGTCATGAAAATTTTGTTTAGTTTGGCGCTTATGACATTAGAAACATGACTGGTATGGAGCTTTATTTGTTCCTAGTAAAAAAAAATGAGATTGTACGTTTACCACTAACTGAAGCTAAATACTATGGTACTCTTTTATTTGGAAACATCTCGCGTGCATAACATTTTTCTTGTACCAAATACACCACCAATGCCTAAACTTTTTAGAGAACCAAACTAATCATCGAAGGACATTTCTCCTTACCTGAATAATATTTTACAAATAACTATCCTCAATATATACTTAAAATGCATTGGGAGATTGTGAATTATATATAATTTGATAGTTTTACCCAAACAATGATAAATTTGTACTACTATTTCACAGTTTACACATGATTAGTACATTGAATATATAATATGAAAGAAGAAGCTAGAATTATTCAATGTCAACAATCCAATCCCTCTTGTCCTCAATATGCCCTTTTTGTATCCCTACAAGTGTCGAGTAAAGTTTCTTGCATACTAACTCTGACCTTATTTTATACTCAATCCTGCACAAACAAATTCACTAATTAAACAAATAAATCAATATGATCATTTGGCAGAACTAGAGACACCAGGAATGATTGTGATGTGATTATTTCAATATGTTGGGCGAAAGAAGAGAAATTATGTCTGTTTGGTCATGTTTCATTGTAAATATTGAAAATAAAAATAGTTTTTTTTTTTTGTTTTTAAAGTGAAAAATGAAATTTGAAAATAGCCGAAGTTTCTGAAAAAAAACAAAAAGCCATGGCCAAATACCAAGTGTTTTTACCTTTGGCCTTTATAAGTAATACTACCTACAGGAGCAACACCAACTGCAGTGCCTGTGCAGAACACTTCATCAGCACTAATCAATTCATCAGCTTCGATTAAGCGTTCTTCAACCTGAACAAAGTCAAGCTCCTTTAGTGATTATTTTTCATTCACAAATATAATAACTAATAAAAAAAGGTTTAAATATGTCATCAAACTTTGAAAAAAGGCTCATCTATGCCATTTTTGTTTGGAAAAAGGGGCTCATCTATGTCATTATTTGCTAACTGAAGCATTCATAAACCAAACTTTTAAGAATGACAAAAATGAATCATATTTGAGCATTTTCCCTAATAACTAATTACCCGCTTAAACCTGCAGGTAGTACCTGATATCCATGATCAATTGCAATGTCCATAATGCTTTTTCTTGTCACTCCTTCAAGAATTGTTCCACATGCTATTGGAGTTGAAATCACTTTTCCCTAACAAGGTAACGACAACATTTACAATAAGGAAGATGATCTTCAATTTCCGAAAAATTAAACCAGTGGACTATAAATTCGAGCATGAAAGTACCTTCACAAGGAAAATATTGCAGGACGAGACTTCTTCAATGTACTTCTTATTTACAGAATCAAGGTATAGTACATCTGAAAATCCTCTCTCCCTTGCATTCCTTATGGCGCGTAAAACCTGCACTAAAGAAAGAATTTAGTAACAACTACTTTTATTTGACTATTAAGTAAAAATACGAGGGAAAAATTTACCGGGGCATAGTTAGTAATGCTTTTGACTCCACCAGCTCCACCACGTGAGGCACGATGAAAGTCTTCATCGACATACAAGTTCAATGGTGCTGTTCCTTCCTGTAATTGAGCAATTTTAGACTCTTGTTTTCTTTCAAATCAATAGATAGACTTGTCATATACTAATATTTAGAGAAAGAATGAGAACCTTGAAATAGTTTCCAACAGGGGAAGCATAGACAAGGAAAGTGTACTCAGGTGCTGGAGCTAATCCGAGTATCGATCCACTTCCAAAAAGCAGAGGCCTAATATAAAGTGAGCCTTTTCCAGGAGGCGGAATCTGTTCTTGCTCAAATTAGTAATAAACATATGTTTATTGAATAATTATTTATCTTAACTTAAAATTCGAAAGTGATTACCCATCGCTTATTAGCTAGAGCAGTTTGTTTGACAGCATCCACAAATTGATCTGTGGAAGGATAGGGCATACACATTCTTTCAGCTCCAATCTGCATTCTAATGGCATTCTCACGAGGACGGAATAGAGAGAGGCCTCCATTATCTTGTCTATAAGCTTTTGTTCCTTCAAACAAACCCTGTTTCATGTAAATGAATGAATTTTTTCAATATTAATTTGTGAAACTTCTTTCTGAGTTCTAACAGTACGCTATATGATGAATACTTGTCCATAGTTTAAGACGCCAGCAGATGGGCTGAGTTGAATATTCTCATAGCGATTAAGTTGGCCTTGTTCAAAATTTCCAGCAACATCAGAATTTTTGGTTATGTACATATAATCAGTTGGCATAAACCCGAATCCAAGCTTGTCCCAATCAACAACAGGGCACTCTTCATCATCACTGACAATATAAAAAAATTGTGATTTCTGCTATGATCAATAACACTTTGTTTGAATAGTTGTTACGTATTGTTTCATAGTGAATACAGACTAATGATACAATAGAATACAACGGATAACAACCATCCAAACAAGGTGTAAAAGCAAGAGTACATTTTTATATGAAAAACAATATTGTACCTGTAAGCACAAGGTCTTAAAGATGTTGCAACCTCAGCTGTGTAGTACCTACATTCAACCTACAATCAAGCACGCAAACACCTCTGCTCACTTCATTTCATTATATATCAATTGTTTCTTGTTTTATCCTAAATATTTTTTAAAAAACTGTTGAAAAATTAAAAAAATATTTTAAAATTTTGTGGTATTATATTAGTTGTGTATAATGTCGTAAGAGGTAATTGGTTAAAGCTTATAATCACATTATGTATCTACCAATTTGATAAACACCTAAAGTGCTTTATAAGACAAAAATCAATCAAAAAGTCATGAGTTAATCCTTGAATTATGTTTTTTCAGCAGACTTTTTACAATATTTTCTGAGGTACAAAAAGATTACTACTATTTGCAATAAAATTTAAAGTAGTGACAAAATTAATTTCATTCACAAAATAAATACAAAAAGATTACTACTATTGGCAATAAATTTTCTTAAAGTAGTGACAAAATTAATTGCATTCACAAAATAAATACAAAAAGATTACTGCCATTTGCAATAAATTTTCTTAAAGTAGTGACCAATTTAATTGCATTCACAAAATAAATACAAAAAGATTACTACTATTTGCAATAAATTTTCTTAAAGTAGTGACAAAATTAATTGCATTCACAAAATAAATACAAAAAGATTACTACTATTTGCAATAAATTTTCTTAAAGTAGTGACAAAATTAATTGCATTCACAAAATAAATACAAAAAGATTACTACTATTACTTAATCTGAATTACATCCCCGCACAATAACATTCTTTGTTCGTATGGGGTCAGAAAAGTATTTTTCCTAATAAATATAATATTTTTCTTTTTAAATATATTTTATTCTTAGTAAAAATATTATTTTTAAAGAACACTAAAATCTAATTTTGTCGATCAAACAACCCACATGTACCTTTTGACCTATACTAAAGGTCATATATATCTAACATAAGCATTTGCTAATAATAATAATTATCATTACGAAAATAAATGTGTTAAAAAGAAATGAAATAATATATTTATTTTAGAAAAAGAATATTTTTGGCCTATTTAATAATAATAAGAACACTTTTTAACCAAGCAATATATTTTTTAAATCAAACTATTAACAGAAGCTATTTTTATTTAATTTCACATAATTCAACCACATTTTTTTACTCTATTACGTATTTAAAAATTATGACATCCTCCGTCTCTTTCTGTTTTACCGACTTATGATAGTTTTGCACATTATGAGGTACTTTCAAATTAAAAATACGTATTCAATTAGGACAAAATGAAAAGAACGTGCTTTATTAAACAGTGATGATGTGATATTTGATTTTCATGATTTTGTATGATTGAAATTCTAATAAAATCTAATATGTTCATTTTCATATCCTTTGAGTATGTATTATTATTAATTTAAGATTTTATAACTTAAAAAGATTAAAATCTGGAACTCGTAAAGTTTTCAATTCTAATTCCCTCTTTGATAGCAGAACTTGTTAAATTGAAAAATGTTTGGGAAGCCCGATAAGCAAACAATATTTCAATACTTGTTGGATTGTACAAGCAAAAAAGGTTATTTTTGGGCATATTCGTCAATAATTTTTCCTATATGATTAATGTGTTCTCGGACTCCATTAGTATCTCTTTTAGAATTTTATGTGTTCAACAATAATTCTTCACTGGACATCCTATGAGAAATCAAAATAAAATAATATGAAATAGTAGTTTATAAGGACAAGAAAACGTACTGTTTTTTTTTTTTTTTCTAACTTTCATATATAGCAAACATAAAAAATATAAAAATCATATTTGTATGATATATCTATAGTTTGCATAATTGTGCTCTATATCAAACAGAAATATATATATATTTCGCTATACATATACAAAAGAAAACAGTTGTATAATCTGTTCCTCTTTCGGTATACATATACAAAAGATCAATTGTATAATCTATGTTTGTATAAAGAGAGAAAGAGAGAAAGACAAAAGAAAATTGGGCATGGGAAGATCGTATTTGTATAATCATAAGTGTATAGGACGAAAATATATGTATTTGTATTTGTGTATATAATTTTCTCTCATTTTATACAACCACAAACGCAACCTATACATTTGTGTTTGTACAAAGTGAGAGTAGCGAGCGAGATCTAGGAGAGTGGCGAGTGAGATTTGGGAGAGGGAAGAGAGGGGAACGAAAATATATGTACATATACAATTTTCTCTCGCTTTATACAAACACAAACGTATTTTATACATTTGTGTTTGTATAAAAGTGAGAGAGGCGAGGGAAATTGTCAGCGAGAACGAAAGTGGCAAGCGAGATTCACCAAGAGAGAGGCGAAATAGCAACAGTTTACTATGGGGTACAATTAAATCCAACTATGATTATAACATTTAATTTGAATTAATAATTTGCTATTATATACAATTTTCTCTTTTTTTTTTCCTACACAAAGTTTAGTACCCACATTAAAATCTGATTAAATCTGAATTGTCTGACATTAACGGCCTTTAGCTATTGTTGGGACCAATGCGATAGGGAAAGGACAAAATCTATTAAGAGAAAAAGCATATGATAAGACTCAGAAGATTTGAGACTCCATCCTAACTCTCTGAGTATTAGACAAATATAATATAACTAATTTATAATTTAATCCAGTATAGAATTGGTTTGTTTGATATAATTTAATGGTATAAAGATGCTTCAATATTCAAAGAATATTTTGATGAGCCAATAATTTTACTCATATGTAGATATAATTGTAATCAACTTCATGTATAATTATAAGCTAATACTAATTTACATAATAAACAAAGGGGGCAAATACTATTGAGCAAAGTTAATTTACAGATACTGTTAACATGAGAAATCACTAACTTTATTTGCATGTTGGGACCAAAAGTAAAAAAGAAAAAAATGATTTATTGGAATGAGAGTATAGTTCACCTGCAGATGCGGAGATGAGAATCTGAACAATTTGCGAATGTATGCAGGTGCGGCCCTTTGAATCATAATTAATTTGTACAACAAACCAATAACTTAATTCAACAATTTGAAATTCTAAAGTTGGGATCAGGATATATACTTCTCACACCTACCATTTTCTTTCATTTAGAGAGGACGCAAAGTTAGAGGCTCAAGCACGCATATTTTTGGTATTTCAAAATAAAAAAAAACTCTTTTATGGGATTCACGTCAACTATATCCTTAACTCATATCCGTTAGTTATACCTCACATTAAAGAGGAAAAAAAAAAGACATGATATATATAGTATTTTAAAATCATTTAATTAACACTGTTTAAAATTTATCAATATTAATAATATTTTGTTTTATTTTTGGTGAAATGATTCACTATCTCTCTGACTCTCTCACGTATATATAGTTAATCATTTTCCTTACTATACGCATATTCAAAAATCATAAATAAAAAGATAATTTATTAATTTTTTTTTAATTTTTTTTTTTTTGAAATTTTATAAATAAATGTGACTATTTTCAAAATAAATTAATTGGAAAAAGCAATATAGGAAAAAATGGTTTCTTGATTTAGCACTCCCATCGTTTCTATTTATATATCACCATTTTAAATTTCACGTCTTTTAAAATATTAGGTTAGTTTACTATTGTATCCTTATTTAATATTCTGTTGAAGTAAATTTTAATAAATAAACATAAATTAATTGTTTTTATTAATTAAATTAATCCATGAACATGAATTAATCATTTAGTTTTCCTATGTTAGTTAAATTCATATTTTCAATGCTAATAATTATCGAGGGTAAAATAGGAAGAATAATGTTATTTATAAATTAATTTTATTAAATGACAAGTATTAAGAAACATATATTTTTAGTATGTACGGCATACAAATAGAAATAGAGGTAGTAAAATGGATAACTATTGTGGGACAACTAATTTTAGTAAGATGGTACTCATTTAGTTCACTTTTACTTGTCACTTGTCTCTTAAATAGATATTTATCACTTTTAACATATTAAAAAAAGATAAATATTTTTTTATCTATATTTTACCCTTTTAATTAAATACTATTTTTCATATTATTTTTTTCAATACTTAACATTAATTAGTAAAAATAGTATGATAAGATATATGTATCAAAAAAAATTTTAATGGGAATGTCAAGCTAAACCGTTACAAATAAAAAATAAATCGAGGAAGTAAAAATTTTCTTCACCAATATTTATGACAAGGACAGGAAGGGGATGATATCGATGATGGATTGAACACGTAAAGTGGAGTTAATAGGATATGTGTCAACCTTTCAAGTTTCCACAATCAAAAACGACAATAAGTAAAAGTTTGGTTCAATATCGTAGGAACTGACCTGGCTGTACTCATCCTTTCAAAGCCTACTAATTCCTTGTAATTATTTTATTTTCTCATCATTTCCCACCTTCTTATCCCATTAGTTTTTTACCATTTTTAAAAATAAAGATAACACGTAAATATATTTTTTAATTTAATTCTATTTGATACTTATATTTTTCTAATTTTAAATATGCATAAGTAAATATTTAAATTTATATAAAATTAAACAATTTAACATATACATCTTATTCGACATTCTTGTAGATAGTGAAATTTTATTGATAAATTCATAATAAATTTATGATATGTGACCAAATCAAATTAATGGTTAATAAAATTTGATTAATATTTAAGTTAAAATTATATGACTTAAATAAAGTTCAAATTACATTTGGGTTAGTCTATTAAATTGACAATACGAGCCTAACTCAAGCTCTTCATGCCCTAGGTCCTCTAAAATTACTTGAAACCAAGATACCCCAAAACTTTAGCTCACAACTATATAAAAAGAGTCTTCATAAGACCAGAAGAAAGAAGAAGAGAAATATATAGAAAAACTTTGCTCTTTAGTGGCGATCCGCAAGCCTTCCACAAACAAAGGACTCTACCTCTCCAATTTGAGAGCCGCAAGTTCTCATAGCTCTGTGATTGTGATCAAAGTGTAGCTTCATATTACTGGTGAAATTTTAACAAGTATTGTATCGATTCAAGAACAAAATAAAGATCTCGAATTAATAATCGTGAAGAGAAAAATAAGAGGATTACATTTTATTCATTAGATTTTATAAAGATTGTAACCCTCACATAAATTATTGAAATATATATTTCATTGTTTGTCACTATTTTCCTTTCTTGATCGCTGTTTTCTTGGAACGAAACTTAATCGCTTATAAATTGGCACACTCATTGAGACTATCTTTACCTCTCATCTCTTCTCTTCAGAAAATCAAAGTTCAAGAACACTAAGATGACTTCAAAAAAGGTTAACCAAAAATCCTCATCTGCATCTACATTCACATCCACAAAATCTACCAAATCCAAAATCTATCTTAATTTTTTTTAAAAATATCAATATGATCGTAATGAATATCGACTCTACATTCGATGCTTTGGAGGATGTTGACTCCACATATGACTTGAAAATTGTCATGAAATTGTGGCCAAATTAGAAGGAATAGAGTCGTAATTAATGTGGGGACAACAAGTGCATCAAGCTCTGTCCAAGTCATCTCATGTGCTTGATTTATCTTCTCCAAAGGAAAAAAATATCCTCTCTGTATATCCTAGATGAAGGAACAACATCGATGAGGTAGTAGAAAGAACTTTGAATCGATTAAGGCTGTCACAAGATCGCCATTGTCAATCTAAAGATCCCTTCATTCTGAAAGATGATAATGTCTTGAGCACTAGATCTGCCCTGATCTTTCCTTATGTCGCTTCTGAATTCAAGCTCTATTCAAGTGATGTTCCGCACTATTCTTAATCCTGTATGATGATTTTTCAAACAATGGTGATTGAAACTTCCACCATAGAAGAACAACTTGCATATTTGACAAAAGCACATGAAAGCCTATCAAAGTACATCAAAGGTCAAGACGTCCAAATTACCAAGTTGATAAATATGATGGAGAATATGGAGGAAGGATAACCCACTCAATTAAAGCTTCACGAAACGCAAGATAAAAGAGAGTCCTTCGTAAAACAAGAAACAACATTTAGGAGTCTGACTTTCGTCGACCAATTGAAGGACTTCATCATGGAGACTATCAAAGATAAATTTGAATCCACATCTAAATTTCCTCTCACATATTTAAGATCGTATTCTCTATGAATTGATAACCTAAAGATACATGTTGGCTATCAAGTAGTAACTTTCTTATCCAACTTTGTAATTGGGATCCATTAGCATCACAAAGGGTAGACAACTTCAGACTCTTATATTTCCAAACTTGGCTAGTGACCTGTCCACAACTCAAAAGGTGTCAATTTAGACTTTTTATGAGGTATACGATTCAACACATAACAATCATTCAAAATATCTTTACCCCATAAATATAAAGGTGCATGTGACTCAATAAGCATAACTTTAGTCAATTCAACCAAATTTTATTTTTCCTTTCCGCTACACATTCGATGCAAGGGAATAAAGAGTAGTAGTTTCACGAATTATTTTCAATAATCTAACAAAAGAATTAAACTCATTTGACTCATATTCACGATCTTTACCACTTCTAATTCTTTTTAATTTTTTTTCAAACTGATTTCCAACCTCTTGGAGATAGATTTTACAATATTTTCAAAAGCATCACTTTTATTTTTCATTCGGTAAACATATGTAAATTTAGAAAAATTATCAATGAAAGAAATGAAATATTTTTTCCTCCACGAGTTAATATTCCTCCAAGTTCAGAAGTATCAGTGTGAACTAATTTTAAAAAATTAATTTTTCTTTCAACTAAAAAATGAGGCCTTTTAGTGATTTTGATTTTACTACAAGCCTCACACTTTTAAAAAATTAACTGGAATTAATCCTAAACTACTCATGATTTCAACATAACGATATTAATTTGACACAAATGAGCATGCCAAAAATTAATAGAAGAAAACATATAAACATAAGTAGAAACTTTATTTATTTTAACGTTCAATTTGAACATCCCATTGCAAGCATACCCTTTTCCCACAAAAATACTCTTTTTCACAATTGCATATTAATCAGATTTGAAGCATGCTTTATTAAGAAGAAAATTAGACATCAAATTTTTTCTCATAAAATGAGTATAAAATATATATTTTAAAGCACTCTTCCAGAGATAAAATACATTTCGACATCTTCCGTTCCAGACACTTGAGTAGTGTGTTAATCATCAAGCATGATAGTTTTGGGCTCCTCAAAAAGAGTATTTTTTAAAACCAATCTTTGTCATATCTAACACGGGTTGCACCAGAATCAATCCATCATCCATCAACATTTCAACCATGTTTATGTTTGTAATCACCGCCACAAATGGCTCTTTAGTAACATTTGCCTTAGGTGTAGGATCATGTTTCCAAAATTAAAATCGAGTAATATGTCCACTCTTACCACAGATAAATCATTGTCCCTTATCTTAAACTTATTGATTTTGTGCTTAATTATTTACATCATTATTTTCCTTAGGAGGTCTACCATTATTTTTCTTGAAAATTTCTTTCTTAGGCTTTATAGAAGTATTATTGTGAAAATCAGGAGTATCATTATTTGAAGTAATTAAATTTACTTTCGTTGTAATATTGCTTTCTTCTAGATGTAAACGTGCATCTTAGCCCCTTGCCTCCTCTTCGATGCGGCATTATCAATGTCTCAAGAGAGACTTTCTTTTGTTTGTGGCGCATAATTTTTTGAAATTTCTTCGAAGGTGGAAGTTTACCTCTTATGCCACAAACAATAAGATTATCTCCAATTTTGATCTCCCCAGACTGAAGCTCTCCAACAATCATTATAAAGTCTTGAACTTTACCAACCACTGATTTGTCGTCCACCATTTGAAAACGAAAAAATCCACTGACTGCATATTTGTTTGCTCCAACTTACTCTGCAATGTTTTACAAATTTTCTTTGCACTAGAGTAAGTTCTATCATAATAATCATAAAAATTATCAGATAGATAGTTAAGAATATAATACCGATACTTATAAGAATCACCATCGTACTTTTTCACTTTCTCATGATGAGAAATATGTTCATCATCATTCATGGAGGTTTCATCAACTTTATTAGGATTCTTCCTAGTTAACACATAAGAAACATTGAGAAGAATTAAGTAAAAAAAAATGGTTACCGTTGAACCAAAATGACTTGTTAAGATCTCTCATCTTGACATCCACAAAATTTTCAATTGTAGCCATTATGAATCTCCTTAAAATTGTTGGTGAAAATAAAAATATTACAAATTACAATTGAAAAATAAAATGATGAAAATAAAATCTCTTTAGGCTAGACACGGATAACTCTATCTCTTTAAGGAGATTCAAGCCAACTGCAGTAAATGTTTTTCACCGGTCCAACAGTACTCTTCTTGACTTGTCCCTCCAGGATATAATAGCCTAATCACAAAGAATAATTCAACAAACTCAGGACAAGAGTTAAGTCCAATTGAACACCTTCCTTTAACTAATAAGAACTCTCTTTTTTTATTACTTTTTATGCTCTCTATATTTTCTTGTACACAAAATAAAGAAAACCACCACTGTTTATTGGTGAGGAAGTCTTCCGATCCTTGCAATAATTTAATAAATAATGTATAGTAAATAGAGAACATAAATGAGTTAAAAGTTACATAAGTTATAAGATATAATGAAAGAATATGGAGGAAAATAAAGTAAAGACAACAAATGCCACCAACGTGCATAAGATGTTGCACAAAGACTATCCATTCCAACGTTACTTTCATTAACTAATGCGCACTATGCATATGGTCAAAAGTGAGTAATTAGGCAAATATGCCTAGCATTCTCGTATGAATGAAACAAAGGAATTGGAAAAAACCATTTAACATAATTTTAATAATATTAAAATGCCACTATACATTTCTTTTCTACTATTCTTCTTTATGTTCTTTTCTTTTTAGTTACGTGTCATTATATTCTTATACTCCACATGGATCTTACATTTCTCTCTTGAAGTCAATTAGAAGGAAAACTTTTATGATGGTTGAAGGATAAGCATGAGGTGATACAAAAGTTGTATGAGTCTCCTTTCATAATTTGACAAGTGGACTATTGGGTCTCATTTTCAGAAAAATGGGCCAAAATTCTCTCTCTTACTTTTAAACTTTTTTCCCATTACTTTAACTTTTCAACTTCTTGTTTTTTTAACCATTATTTCAAATTTTGCAATTTTCCTTATCTTTAAATAATTTTAAAAGTATAAAATTTAGCCTAACTTATCATACTCCTAACATTTGGTATTATTTTTCTATCATGTATTAATTATCTAAATTACTAAAAATGATTAATTATTTCTCAATTAACAAAATTAAACTATCGTTATTTTATTTTCATTACCCTATCCATTATTCTTTTTGAAAGTATAAACAAAATTTGTAAAGTTGTAAAAAAAAATATATCTTAAAGAGTAAATTAGTAAATTATCATTTTTATTAATAATTTCTTAAAGAACGTGTAAAAAAAAAAAACTAATACAAAAAAACGAAAGGAGTATAAATCAATTTTTTTCTCTTTTCAATAATTTCATAATTTTCTAATTTCGTAAACATTTAAATGTATCCAATATTCTCCAACAAGAAAATATAACAGAAAGACCATCCGTAATCTTGACAAATAATTACATAAGTTTTGTTTTTATTTTCATGTAATCCAAAATCGAAAATCATCCATAAACTCCTATAAAGATTCAAGAACAAGCTCCGAAGCCCTTGAATCTAAAATCAATTCAAGAATAAATTCAAGATCAAACTCAAGCGCTATTGAATTTATATCTGAAAAGATGAATTAGAGGAATCATAGAAATTGTAACACTCGCACTTTGAAATCAATAAATACAATTGTTGTGATACTTTTCCATTCTTGATTATTGTTTTAATTTTAGTGTCTACAACTTCATCTTAAAATAAACTTTGTTTCTTATCATTTCTATCTTTCCGATATATTACTA
Organism: Solanum pinnatisectum; assembly: GCA_035578085.1. Taxonomy (NCBI): domain Eukaryota; kingdom Viridiplantae; phylum Streptophyta; class Magnoliopsida; order Solanales; family Solanaceae; genus Solanum; species Solanum pinnatisectum. The sequence continues at coordinate 21,707,227 of CM069082.1, read as the reverse complement.
TTGTGTCCCTAATCATTTTATATTTATCACATATCATTGAGTTAGAAAAATTCTAGATTTCAAACAAATACCTTGTATTAGTTCTGAAGTATTAAAAGTAAATCAATTTCTCATTTGCTCTAAAAATAAATTAAATTGACCTTGAAGTAAAGTTTCATAAGTAAATATGCTCAACACTTTCTTAATCATGTTTTACATGATTGAAATTTTGGATAGAAGATAATATGATTTTCTTCATTATTGTTCATGATGGAACTTATTTAAAAAATAATTAGGAGTTAATTAGTATATTTTCTAAATAAATAAACTTTAACAAATTTATTGATCGAAGAGAATGGATATCACAGAATTTAACTGGAGAGAGAGTTAATGAAGATGAATTTGTCTAACGTTTTCTTTATGTTAAATTTTATGTAGACATTTTTCTTTTATCAGCAAGTATATAGTTCAATGCATTTCATGCATTTTCTCTGTTTTCGTTTCTCAGTATATTACAAATTTCGTCACCACAAAGACATCATATATTAATTAACATTGTTAGTTGCGAGTAGATAATTATACATCTAAAGTGTGCGCTTCTTTTTTGGTAAGGACGGCTTCTCATGAAGGATCCTAAGCGGTGTAAATTTGAATTAATCAAGCTTGAGTATGAGTATTGGACATTAGATGGAAATCAACAAAAAATAGATATATAATTAAATTGAGTAGAACCAGTTTAAAAGAATGGATGGCCGTACAATTAACTACTCCCTCTGTTTTCATTTATTTGTTTGATTTTGACTTGATACAAAATTTTAAGAAAATAAATAAGACAAAATTTTAAGAAAATAAATAAGATTTTTGAATCTTGCGCTCTAAAACTAAAACGATATCAAATGTATTAAGACACTTTAATCTTGTATTCTTAATCATGTCATAGGAAAAATCAAAATTAAATAATTACGAAAAAAATATTATTTCTAAATAAACTAAAAAGGAAAATAGTATAAACAAAGAGTCCAGGCAAATATGTAGGGAAGCAAATGATGAGATAAGTTGGATTAGCGAGGGTGCCCTCATAATTGAAAATTTTTATGGTGGTTAAGGCACACCATGTCATAGTTGTATGAAGGATTATTTTAAGAGTAAATACATAAAATCCCCTTCAAACTTGTCCACAAAATTCACTTTAGGACTATAATTTTAAGGATGTTTAAGTATTAATGAACTTGAACTTTATTTTGATCTTGACTTTTACTTGCATTAAAGGGTTTGCATGCTTTATCTTGAATCTTGTAGTCTTGATCTTGATTTGTGGATTTGATGAACTTGATCTTGGATTTAAGGGCTTTGGAACTTATTCTTGAAGCTTTGATAAACTTGAACTGGAACTGTATCTTGATCTTGAGTTTACTTGAATTCAAGGAGTTCGAGCTTGTTCTTGAATCTGATTGTCTTGATCTTGATCGTTGTTGAACTTGAATGCTTGAATTCTTAAACTTGAAGCTTATAGTGAATCTATGGCGTTTGATCCACGTGTTTCTCTAGTTTCTTGTTTAAAATTTCCGGTTCCTTTTATGAATTATGAGGACTCTATTTATAGTTTTAGAATAGAGGAGTTGCGATAGGAGTAGGTTTCCATTCAACCAATCAAATTTAAGTAACATGACATATGGGCTGTATGGAGCGGGGCTTGACATTTTGACACATGTCTTGATCCTAATGACTTCTTTGTTTGATTTGGCATGCCACACCATTTGCCATGTGGCACCAAAATGGGCCTCTAGGATGAGATGAAGTAGGGTTTAACAAACTGGGCTCATCTATTGTAGCCCAAACAAATTAATTTATACTTTAATTAAATGTATATTTATTGCACTTAAATATTAACCCAATTATATTAATCCATAATATTTATTTGGACTAATATATTTATGAATTTAATATAATCAGAATCATTTTATATAGAATGCTAAGGCCTGGGGTGTTGCTAAGTCCCCGACACCCCCAAGGGTCGTTAAAATAAAAAAAAATCATTTTATATATTTATATTTAATAAATTTTAAATGATTACACAAGTATTACCAAGTTAAGTGATTACTTGCACTAATCACAATTAAATTTGTGATTACAATGATGAGTTATTATATCAATTGTATTCAATAAACATTTTGGGGTCGTTTGATAGTTTCTATTAGAAAAAATTATACATGTATTAGTTTTGTGTATTACTAGTACCTTGTTTGGTATTCTTTTCTAGCTTATGTATAACTAATGCACTAGTTATACACTCTATTATGTATTTAGGTGTATATTACTAATACCATGAATTTCTAGGTATATTAGTAATACAATGGTTTTAATGCATGCATTAGCAATATTAAATGTTATTTTTAATGCACCAAATAAAAAAATACATAAAAATAATCTATGTATAATTAATGCATGCATAACTAATACAAGCATTTCTAATGCAAGTATTACTAATACACTTTATTTAACATTATTCTTATACACTCTAACCACATGACTTGTTAGTTGATAGACGAATTTCCTAATAATATAGATGATAAGAGACAATTACAAGTTGTTGACGGCATTAAATTATGATAATAAAATTATAAATTAGTAAATCTAAACTTAGAGGAAATTAGCATATACTTTTTGCGCAGGACCCGTGCTTGCTTCATCTAGTATTTTCTTTTCTAGTATGTTAGAATTTGATAGCAACATGTATGTTTTTAATTTGTGTTTCAATTCAAGTGCTGATAGTTTTGAATTCTACACATCAAAAGCCATGGTCAATTTCTTTTATTTTTGTTAGATTTTTCTTTGTGCATCCTTCTCCTCTCCTTAATTTGAATTGTACTTTTTAATTTTCTTTGTGGATTTTTCTAGATAGATATTCTGTGTAATTAGTTTTGCATGTTGTTGAACTTGAAGTTCATGATTTGATGGAAAATTGCTGCTCAATAGATGTTTCTCTGTTTTAGGTTTGCATCTACTTTTTTTTCCTTTCTATTATAGCGTTTTATTCTCTATGTTCCAACATCTTCCGAAAGAATTAGAAAACTTTCTTAGATTTTTCTTGATATTTACATTGACATGGAAGAAAAATTATAGTTACTTTAATTTTCCAATTTTTTAATCTTCTCCATTCTTAAATTGTATGACATACTACAAATCATAATTATTTTAATGATACAATTTAATCCACTAATATATATGCCTGGGAAGATTATTGATATGGTTATCCATAATTATTTCTCTATTCTTATACCTTTCCAGAGTATAGGACCATATCATATCTTCGTTAATCCACTAATTAATATAAGCCTCTCGGGGCCAAAATGTCAATCGAAAAAGCGGTGAAACATAATCCTATGTTGGCGCGTAGTTATGAGACTGGGGTTTTCTAAACCTGCATCCTCTCGGTACTAATTAAATAGTCCTCCCAAAACAACATATTTTCATATAATTCTCATAGGTATGAAAACCACTTATTATCTTGAATCATATATGAGGCTCAACTCAAAAGTCATATCTTAAAATAACCTGTATTTAGGTTGTGATTCATAGCATGCTTGTTTTCATACTTAATTCTATAAGGGTTTGAATGACCATAAAATCATGCTAAATCAGTTCCATAAGGTTGCAAAACCAAAGTGAAACAATGAAAACTATAGCTTATTGAAGAAAGATCATAATTTCATAAAAACCCTAGCTTTACATCTAAACATCTTGTGAAATTCCTGAGAATCAAATACTTTTTTAGGCATGAGTGCAAAAGGAATACTCTCATTGAAACCTTGCATACTTGAGAGAACAAAGCTCGAAAGAAGAATTTGTTTGAATGCCTTAAAACCCTAGCTTTTGTCGTCCTTGCGGTTTCTTTTTGATTTGGAGAGTTGAGAGCGTCGAAATAAAAGAAATATGAGTACTTGATGGACTATATTCTCCTAATAGAAGTTAAAACGTCATGTTTTAGGCTTCATAAGAATGGGAAAAGACAACAGAAACCCCAATTAAAAAGTTGTCAGAAACCTTCCACGAGGCCATATACGATCTGTGGTTTGATCTACAAACTATAGATCCCATATTTGGACGTTAGATAGAAATTTTAAGTCTCAGAAGTTCATTCTAGATGGCCAAATTGCAGCCCACATATGCTTCTATGACTCGTAAATGGGTCCGTAAGAATAAGACCTAAGAAATGACTTCCAAATGTTTTTCCACGAGTTGACAGTATGGGTCGTAGATTGAACTACAACCCATAAATGAGATTCGTAAGTCACTGACTCTAAAAACTCTGGTTCAGTAGTCTGTGATAAAATGGTCATAACATTTTACTCCAAGCTCGAAATGACACAAACTTGGTGGTATTGTAAAGAGGACTCAAAGACCTTTAATTTGATAGGTGATGTGCCACCTATTTAATTATATTTGAGAGATATAGTTGTTTGAAGTTGACCCTCACTTGAACTAATGTGAACACTTAGATGATAGGACTACTTTGAACTTGATTTGGTGTTTTAGGTACCTTACGACCCAAAAACACACCCGATACACTTACTAAACTTAGTAAAGGACCTTAACATATATGTAAAATGTAGAAATCATCGAGTTCGGACCTATACACATATGGAGTATGATTTGAATCTTTATTTAGAAGTTGCGGGACGTTACAGTATCTCCCTCCCAGGATCATTTTTCCTCAAATGAAGATCAAAGCTAGAATAGACATGTGATTGGATTAAGATAAGATTTCTTTGGGTTATCTTTGCTTTATATAGTAGCATAAACTAAATTTTACCAACAATAGGGGTCTAGCCATAAGCAATAAGAATGTAAAATCACAATCTAAGAGAAGAAAAACTACCATAGGCCTGAAGAACATAATCAATGATATGAACTTAGCCTTCATTGGCCTTTAAAGATTTGGAAATTGAACTCCAATAACATTTAGAGGAAGTAATCATAGGCATAATTCATGTGACACCAACATGGATTCATAAAATATGAATGATATAGATTTGAGCATGTGCCACACACCATCTCAAGCTACTTGACATGAGATGTGAGTACCATGGACATGAGTAGGACTAATTCTACTATGCCTTAAGCAATACAAGTGCTAAGTTTTAACACTTGTCAACTATGCTTGTCCTCATGAATATTTCCCTTCATTATCTGCAACTATAACCCTCACAAGGATACATGCGTCTACTTATACTCGAGTCTTAGTCTAACTGCATACTATCACCACGTTCAAGCCTAATTTGGAGTCAAAAGGTGTTACACATACAATGAACATACTAATACTGTATTTCTATAGGAAATTTCATCCCAAAATATGATTTATTCTTACCGCACCATTCAAATAATCTTGACTTTCAAATCAAGAAGCTACTAGTACATAATGCATTCATCCATATGTTATCAACATAATATTCAAGCCTATCACTATAACAACTTCATGAACTTTAAGGTAACCAACTTATCTAATAGTCTCTAGCTTTCTTAACGTCTTTACAAGCTGAAAATTTTCAAGGATTACTACCTAGAGACACAATAAGACTTTTCATCTAACTCTTCCATACAATAAATCTTTGATCTCCCTCCACTTTTATAACCTTAGATAAAATAAGCATACCCGGATCTTCCTAATTAGAGATAACTACTACCTTCTCATCTAAAACCATCATTCAACTGTTATCAACACCACTATCGTAAAATTGGGAGGGTCACTAAAGGACTAAAGTGTGAGGATCTAGTATAAGAGAGATACTGTTAGATCATAGCTTATACTAATAATGACTTTGACACTCATAAATGGGGAACCTAAAAAGATAAGTGTAATGGGCATGAGTATGTCATGTACTTGAAGCATAAACCACACATAGAGGTATTTTAGGCATAGAACATGTTAAAACCATCTATCATTACCATGGGTGAACCTAGGTAAGGTCTAGAACAACAAAAAATATAGGCACGAGTTGTTTGGGAATATGTACTGAAAACATACTTAACATATTGTGATTTCACTAGTCATCAAGAATGTATCATGAGTACTTATGACTAAGCATATAAAGAAATCATGGGAGAATGCATTGAGAGTTTTACATCATAGAGCTAAAAGTCATAGATTCATGGAGTAATATAGGTGCCGTTATTCTGAAGCTATTCCTTTCTATTGTAGAATCTGAGCATGGGCAAAAATATGGTTGAGGTGCATGAGTATGGGTCACGTGCACGATGTTAAGACACAAGAGATGAGTAAAGTGTCATAATGGTTGAAATCTGAAGAATACTATAGAGCATAAATTATTTGCTCTCTCATCATAACTCTTTCTGAAATGCATCACAATTTGATTCATAAAACTTGATCCATATCCTCCAAACTATACAATAATACAAACATGGACGCTTAACTTATTGAGACAATCTATATTTAGAAGATACTAGCTTCATTATAGGATATTCCTTTGAAAGATACCACTCTTAACTTCTTTTAGTGTCTATACTCATCAGCATATAACTTAAACTCTTACTAGCAAACAAAACCAATTCCCTTAGCACCTCATAATCTAATCTTTCTTGTTATTCTACTAACATTTCACCTCGAAGTTCATATTTCTCTAAATCAATGGAGAATAAATCTTAACTAAGAGCAAAAACACCGTCTATCTCTAAGTCCTCCATTCAACTCTTAAGAACACCATATAAACATACTATACGTGGCCTTCTCCATACTTAGATACGTAAATATACCAACTAGAAATACATAACTCAAATACCCTTAAAATATCATGCAACCACATATTATATTGGGTTCACTTCTATCTTCGTAACTTTTAAGTATCTCTTTTATCTATTTACTTAGTCACCATTTATTGTCTCACCTGCAAATCACATCTACATCATACTTGAACCATCACACTTTTTGAAATTTCATAAACTTAAATTTTTGCATGTGGTAATTTAAGCCTACTAGATAAATTTTGATGAAACTAGCATTACTAATCTCTAAACTACCATTTATTTCCACTATGGATGATCATTCACATTTCAAACATAATATCTAACACAAGACATTCATAACAATGCAACTTCACATACTAACCTGACGTAGTGGTTACTAGATAAGAATTGAGAAATACTAGTTCACTAAAAACTCTTACTAATAGTAGTCGATCTTAATCTTACAACCTATCTAATTATAATAAATTAAACATATTGTTCTTTCACACATCTCCACTACCTACCCATTCTTACATCGACACTATATTCATAGCTTTATATGCATGAAGCGGTTCCTTATCAGAATATCAATGTAATGTTTTGAACTATCAATATTTAACCACCTTATACTTTCATTAATGACCTGAATCATAAACTCCTTTTCTATTTTAATTATAATCTAAGTCACATTAACCAATGACTTCTTTTTCTTCCTTATACCATAGGATGTTCCATCAGATCTACATCAACTTACCATTCCTTAGTTACTCCTGAAGACATATAACCTCACTTCTAACTTAATGGATACATAAATTCTATATATAAATACATATACTACACCTTTCTAATTCGTTATCCCTACAATATTAGATACTACACTTCTAGATTCACACATCAAAATTTGAGTCATTACACTAATATATTATAACATCCCAAATAATACTATCTTATGGATGACAATATTATCCAACACGCTAGACACACACTTTCTCCTTTCAAGAATATTCTGTGTAACAAAGAGTAATAGAAGGTTTGGTATGCATATCATATTTTGGCTCAACAACACGATTCACATAAATAAGAATGTAAAATTTTGAATTGATGGGCTAAAGCATACTAATGGGTTCATCTAAAGCCCGTTTCGCGGTCTCTAAAATGCTGATATGTCACGACCCAGGGGTACCCCCTAGATGTAACATGGCGTATAGGACCCCGAGAGACCCCATACAATCCACTTAGCATTCATAACATAAGAAATAGAACAAAGGAAGTAAAGACAATATTTCAAGTCCAAAGTTTTATAAAAGTAAAGCGGAAGTCTAAAATATTTGTCTCATTAGCCATCTAGTACAATAGAATGAAATTGGGCCTAGCCCATACATCATGTCCAAAATTGGAAATAAGAAAGAAAACTGAAACAATAAAACTCCATCCTCAAAGTATGAAGACTCACTAACCAAAGCTTGGGAACCTCGTATTCAACCACTAGCCATAAAATTGAGAACCCTGACTGTCGGATCCTACATTTAGGGAAATGTAGGCAAGAGTATGCGTTAGTACAAAATAATATACACAGTATGATAGCTATGCATAAAACATTTAAATCATGCTAAAAGAGGACATTTCATGACATGCATTTGACCAAGCTAAAATATGATATAAAAGGGTTATAAAACATAAGTCATAAAACATGGTCAATGAAAGCTAACATCTTTATAGACTTTGAAAACATGTGCGATACTTCTTGATGTAACTTAAGTTCATTATTATTTTGGGAACTAGCCTTAACCGACATAGAGACCATGTGATCTATAACATGATCCCCAGTGTCTCTCACACCGAAAAGACGTTCTACTTGCCAAGGTAAGGACCATGAACTCTATCTTAAGTGGATCCACTAGCTAATGTCTATCTAGACAATCCTCCTATGGGGGCACATAAGTAAGGGATAAGGAGAATGCTTTTAGAAATCTGACCTCTACTAACGGAAGAGCTTTCATATCAATGTCCTCTCGGTGCTAAGCATAAATTCCATAGAATAGTCATTAATTACTTGTTCATATTATCCATGGAAGGGCACGTCATCTTGCCAAAGCAAGCTAAGTCATTATCTAGGAAAAGGTATCATTCAATAACCAATCCAAGCTAGGTTTCATTAGGATAATTCTTAATCTTTGATTCATTTAGGTGAGAAGACCTTTCAACCTTAGAATCCTTGTTATGTGAGAAAACCTTTCACATCATGCTTTCATGTGTATATGAGAAAATCCTTTCAACAACACAACAACAACATCATCATTGATACTTTACTCTCAAAGCATCCTTAAGAAATTTGCATAGATTTCATAAGACCATGCATAATTCCATAATTTACCTTTCAAGGTTCAAAACCCACTTTCAATCATCAACATTTAGAAAACATGGGTTAGATATGTATTTCATCATAAATTCATGTAATTCTATCAATACATGCTTAATTTCATAGAACTTTTCCTTCAGAATCAAAATCCCACATCATATGAACATAACTTGGAAAACATGGAGATTATATGGGTTCATAGGGGAAACATAATAAAATCATAGTATTTCATCAATTCATGCATAAGAGATCATAATTAAATCATTTAAATCAATAATCAAGAGAACCCATGGCAATTGAAGAAAACCTAACTCAATTGGGGATTTCTAACTTTTTAAAATAGGAGAATTTGGGACTCCATGAATGGAAGGAATCCATGGATGAAAACTATCATACCTCAAAACCAATTGCTTATCTTCAATGGAGGAATGGAGACTTGGAAACCCTAGGTTGAATCCTTCTTCCTCAAGCTTCCTAGGGAGAGAAATATTTTTGAGAGAAGACTTGTTCTTCTTTTAGAAATTTGAGAGAATGATTTCTATTGGTGAAATTTGGGGGTTAAAATACTTATATAGGGGCCTTAGTGAAGGGTAAAATGACGTAGTATTAGGCTAGACTAATTAGGAAAAGATCCAACTGCCCCTAAAAATTAACTCCCAACCACGACGCACGGACCCCGACTGACGGACCGTGGTCTGACCGACGGCCCATCCTGTCGGTTCGTCATCTGCCGCCATAAAGTAGATTTTTGGGGTCCTGAACCATGGACCACATCCACAGATCGTGGACCACACGACAGTGCATTGGTCCAATCGTGTTTCATGGTCTTCTGGGTTTGATTGGGTGGCCAATCCACGGACCACACCTACGGTCCATGGTTCGCCTTCGTTGGATGGTACCTCCAACCCCTGAAAACTACTACTATGCCCTTCTCGAATCCAGGGTGTTACAATATCTCCCCTTTGGGATCATTCCTCCTCGAGTGAGATTCAAGTTTGTATGAAAAGGGTAGGAGAGAAAGTAACAACCCAATCATCAATGCAACTTCATCTAAATGCATATAACCAAGGAGGAAATATCGACTCCAAGCTAGGACGTAATCAAAACATCATAAAAGGGGTGGAACTAAATCTAACAGCTCAACTCATTACAAAAGATCACATCATGAATTCTATGTGCAACTCGTACTCAATGCACAAAAACATGTAGATGTCAATCAAATAAGCTCATTTTCTCAAAACTTAAACTTTTTCATGAATCATGCATGGTAAGGAAATCATGGAAACATTCAAGACACATGACTCAAAAACATAGAACAAACCATGAGGAACTCATTACCTCAAGCTAGAGTAGGAGTAGAAGGAAAGAGATGAGGATATCAGGACATCATATAAGCCTCGGCATCCCAAGTAGCACCCTCAACTAATTGATTCCTCGACAACACTTTCATGGAAGCAATTTATTTATTTCTCAACTCCTTAACTTGCTGGTGTAAAATCTCAACCATAACTTCTTCATAAGAAAGATTCTTCTTAACTCCCAAACCTTCTAAGGGAACTATGGATGTCGGATCACCAAAACATTTCTTTAACATAGAGATATGGAAAACTGGATGCACCAAGTCTAGTTCATAAGCAACCTTACCGACACATCTCAAAATCTGATATGGGCCTACATAACGGGGACTAAGCTTTCCTTTCTTACCAAACCTTATCACACCCTTCATGGGTGAAATTTTCAAGTAAAGCCAATCATGAACATCAAACTCAAGATCTCTTCTTATTACATCGACATATGACTTTTGTTGACTTTGAGCTGTGGTCAACCTTTGTCTAATAAGTCAAACCTTCTCCATGGCCTCATGCACTAACTCGGGACCTATTAGGGCAACTTGACCCACCTCAAACCAACCTATAGGAGATCTACACCTCCTACCATATAATGCCTTAAATGGAGCCATATCAACACTCGAGGGATAGCTATTGTTATAAGTAAACTCAATCAATGGCAAATGGTCATCCCAATTACCCTTAAAATCAATCACACAAGCTCTCAACATGTCTTCCAAAGTTTGGATAGTAAGCTCCGTTTGCCCATCGGTTTGGGTATAAAAGGCCGTACTAATCTTAACATGAGTACCAAGACTCTTTTGGAAAGACTTCCAAAACTGAGAAGTGAATTGGGTACCATGATGAGAAATAACGGACAAAGGAACTCCGTGCAACTTTACCATTTCTCTCAAGTACAACTTAGCATAATCCTTCGCTGAACTGGAAGCCTTGACAGGAATAAAATGAGCCGATTTCATCATTCGATCTAGTATAACCCAAATTGAGTCATGTTGTTTCAAGGTGCGAGGCAAACCAACAATAAAGTCCATGTTCAAATCTTCCCATTTCCAAGTAGGAATGCTAATGTCTTGGCATAAACCTCCCGGTTTCTGATGATCAACTTTCACTTGTTGACAATTAGGACACTTAGTCATAAATTCTGCAATATCCTCTTCATCCCATTCCACCAATAGACCTCCCGTAACTCACGGTACATCTTGGTGGCTCCCCGGTGAATATAATACTGAAAACTTTGGGCTTCTGAAAAGACCTGTTCCCTCAAGTCATCAACATTAGGAACACACAAACGACCTTGATATGTAAGTACACCATCTCCCCCTTGGGAAAAAGCCCTAAAAGATTTCTTAAGCACCGCTTCTTTTAAGTCGACCAAAATTGGATCAAGACCTTGCTTGGCTTTCATATCCTCCACAAAAGACGATTCTGACCCATTGTGAACCATAACACCACCCTTGGTTCAGTCCATTAACTAAGCACCAACCGGGCCAATTTATGAGCATCTCGAACCAACTCTTTCTTATCTTCTTCAATATGAGCAACACTACCCATAGGCAACCGACTAAGAGCATCGACCTCTACATTAGCCTTACCGGGGTGATAGAGAACAATCATGTCATAATATTTCAATAATTCGAGCCACCTTCTTTGGCAAAGATTTAGATTCTTCTGATTAAACACATATTGCAAACTCTTGTGGTCAGTAAACACATCTACATGAACGACATAGAAATAATGTCTCCAAATCTTTAAGGAAAAAACTACGACGCTAGTTCAAGGTCATAGGTAGAGTAATTCTTTACATGAATCTTAAGTTGTGTTGAGGCATAGGCAATGACTTTCCCATTTTGCATGAGCACACACCCTAACCCAATTCTAGAGGCATCACAATTAAACCACAAAACCATCGGTCCCTTCTGAAAAAGTCAACACCGGAGTGGAAGTAAGTCTATCCTTCAACTCTTGAAAACTTTTCTCACACGCTTCAGACCATATGAACTTAACCTTTTTTGAGACAAAGCCGTCAAAGGATAGGAAATCGAAGAGAACCCCTCAACAAACCTTTTGTAGTAACTAGCTAAACCTAAGAAACTTCTAATATCCGAAGGGGATATAGGTCTAGGTCAACTCTTGACTGCATCCTTCATCTTAGGATCTATTTCAATACCCTTACTTGGAACAATATGACTAAGAAAAGCTATAGACCTTAACCAAAACTTGCATTTACTAAACTTGGCAAAGAGTTTTTGGTCCTTAAGAATTTGCAACACGATTCTCAAATGAACAATATGCTCATTCTCACTCCTCGAATAGATCAATATATCATCAATGAACACAATCATAAACATGTCGAGTTATTGTCTAAACACCCTATTCATCAAATCCATAAATGCCATCGGAGCATTGGTCAACCCAAACAACATTTCCAAAAATTCATAATGACCATACCGAGTTTGAAAAGCCATCTTTGGAATATCATCTTCTTTCACTCTCAATTGGTGATAACCTGATCGACGATAAATTTTAGAGAAATAACTTGCTCCTTGAAGTTGGTCAAATAAGTCATCTATCCTTGGAAGAGGATACTTATTCTTAATGGTCACCTTGTTCAAGTTACGATAGTCTATACACATACGAAGATAACCATCTTTCTTTCTAACAAACAAAACTGGAGTAATCCATGGAGAGATACTCGATTGGATGAAACCCTTATCCAACAAATCTTTCAATATTTCCTTCAACTCCTTAAGTTTTGCAGGAGCCATACAATAAGGAGGAATAGAAATAGGTTGCGTATCTGGGAGAAGGTCAATACTGAAGTCTATTTCCCTTTCAGGAGGAGTACCGGGTAAATCATCTGGGAACACTTTCGCAAACTCATTAACAATGGGGACCAACTCAAGAGTAGCGGTTTCAGAATCCACATCCCTCACCCTAACTAAATGGTAAATGCAACCCTTAGAAATCATCTTTCTAACTTTAAGATAAAAGACAAATTGATCCTTAGGCATATAATTTCCCCCTTTCCACTCTAGGACAGGCATATTTGGGAACTGAAACTTGACCTCACGAGTTCAACAATCAGAAGAAGCATAACACGAGTGCAACCAATCCATACCAAGGATAACATCAAAATCTAGCATATCAAGCTCTACCAAGTCAACAAGAGTAAGTCTATGGGATAAGGAGATGGGACACTTTTTATAGACCCTCTTGGCCATAATAGGTAGAGACAAAAAAAGGATCTAACATCACATCCGGAAGAACATCAAACCTCATAGCCACATATGTCATCACAAAAGACAAGGTAGCACCGGGATCAAGTAAAGCATAAACATCAAGTTTGAAGACTTTCAACATACCAGTAACCATATCAGGAGAACCCTCTTGTTCACCATGAGTCTGAAGTGCATAGAATTGGTTTTGCTTGGGAGCATTAGAACTTGAACCACTAGGAGGAGCTTGCTTGTCCTCTCTTCCTTTAGCCGTGAGCATTGAGAAATCCCTCATCTTATGACCATTCTTACCACAACTGAAGCAACCATCCGTGCTGGCTAGGAACTTACCCTCGTGCTTCTTTCGACACCTAGCACAAGTAGACATAGTGAGGCTTAGGGTTAGACATCCTTTCTTTGTTGAACTTAGGAGGAGCATTGGAGGAACCTTGATTGGAAAACCTTTGTCATAACCTAGGACGACCATGTCCATAGGACCTTGCATGAGAGAAAATTACCATCACCAGTTTTAGCCCTTTTTGTCTCCCTAGAATTTTTCTTAAGTTTTTACTTTTTTATATGTTGAGCATTAACCATGAGATGAGAGATTTACATGTCATTAATGAGCATGGCGGTACGACACTCTTTAACCACTATTTCGAACACACCTAAAATGAACTTACACATCCTTGCCCTAGGATCGACAACCATTGTTGGAGAATATTTAGACAATTATGTGAACTTCAAAGCATATTCCCTCACACTCATACTTCCTTGATGAAGGTTGATGAAATCAAGCACCTTTCCTTTCCTCATCTCAAGGGGAAAGAACCTATCAAGAAAAACGAACTCAAACTTCTCCCAATCAAGAGAACCTGCATCTTCCGGTCTCCCTTATTTCTATTGGTTGAACCAAGTTTGAGCTACACCTTTAAGTTGATAAGCGGCCAACTCTTCCTTTTCCACTGGTGTCACTCCCATGATCATCAAGACCTTATAAACCTCATCAATGAACTCTCGAGGATCTTTCTCAACCTTAGAACCATGAAACTCTGGAGGATTCATCCTAGTGAAGTCCCTCACTCTCGATGCCGTCGTACCCACATTTGGGTTCACGGGAATCGCAACCTCCCTATTGGCTTAGGCCGTCATGGCTTGAGCCAACACTTGTAAAGCAGCCTTAAACTCTACATTATTCACTTGCTTGACCAGAGGATCGATCAGAACTTGAGGAGTTTGGAGAAGAGCTTGTTGTTCCGCATTCTCCCTCACATTCCTTCTAGCATACGCTCTTCGAGTAGCCATATCCTGTAGAGCATTGGATAAGGATTATGAGAGAGACCTTATAGAGTTAAACTCTATCCCATGACTTTAGAGTAATAAAAGAAGTGGAGTTTCCTACTCTTCTTGTAGCCTCTCATTCATAAATGTGGCATGCTTCACACTTATGAACAAATATCTACTCGACGTGGCTTATGAGACATCCTAGGACCATTCTAAATTGTGTGCTCTAATACCAAGTTCGTCATGACCTAGAGGTACCCACTAGATGTAACATGGAGTATAGGTATCCGAGAGACCCCATACAAGACACTTAGTATTCATAACATAAGAAATAGAACAAAGGAAGTAAAGACAACATTTCAAGTCCAAAGTTTTATAAAATTAAAGCAGAATTCTAAAACACTTGTCTCATTAGCCATCTAGTACAATAGAATGAAATTAAGCCTAGCCCATACATCATGCCTAAAACTGGAAATATGAAAGAAAAATGAAACAATAAAAGTCTCTCCTCAAAGCATGAGGACTCACCAAAGCTCAGGAACCTCGTAATCAACCACTAGCAACGAAACTAAGAACCCTGACTGTAGGACCCTACATTTGGGGAGATGTAGGCAAGAGTATGCGTTAGTGCAAAACAATGTACCAATTATGATAGCTATGCATAAAATATTTAAATCATGCTAAAAGAGGACATTTCATGAAATGCAATTGACCAAGCTAAAACATGATATAAAAGGGTTACAAAACATAATTCATAAAACAAGGTCAATGCAAGCTAACATCTTTAAAGCCTTTGAACACATGTTCGATACTTCTTGAAGTAACCTTAGTTCATTATTATTGTGGGAATTAGCCTTAACCGACATAGAGACCATGTGAGCTATAACATGATCCCCCGATGTCTTTCATACCGAAAAGGGTTGTCCTACTTGCCAAGGTAAGGACCATGAACTGTAACTTAAGTAGATCCACTAGCTAATGTCTATCTAGACAATCCTTCTATGGGGGTACATAGGTAAGGGATAAGGAGATTGCTTTTAGAAACCTGACCTCTACTAACGGAAGAGCTTCCATCTTAATATCCTCTCAATGCTAAGCATAAATCCCATATAATTTTTATTTCTTACTTATTATTATCCATGGAAGGGCACGTCATCTCGCCAATCCAAGCTAAGTCATTATCCATGGAAAGGTATCATTCAGTAACCAATCCAAGCTAGGTTTTATTAGGATAACTCTTAATCTTTGATTCATTTAGGTGAGAAGACCTTTCAACCTTAGAATCATTATTATGTGAGAAAACCTTTCACATCATGCTTTCATGTGTGTATGAGAAAATCCTTTCAACAACACAACAACAACATCATCATTGATACTTTACTCTCAAAGCATCCTTACTGTTGCAAAGATTTCATAAGAACATGCATAATTCCATAATTTACCTTTCAAGGTTAAAAACCCACTTTCAATCATCAACTTTTAGAAAACATGGGTTAGATATGGATTTCATCATAAATTCATTTAATTCTATCAATACATGCTTAATTACATAAAACTCTTCCTTCATAATCAAATTTTACATCATATGATCATAACTTGGAAAATATGAGGATTACATGGGTTCATAGAGGAAACATCATAAAATCTTAGTATTTCATCAATTCATGCATAAGAGATCAAAATTAAATCATTTAAATCAATAGTCAAGAGAACCCATGGCAATTCAAGAAAACCATAACTCAATTGGGAATTTCTAAATTTTGAAAATAGGAAAACTTAGGGACTCTATGAATGGACGGAATCCATGGATGAAAACTATCATACCTCAAAGCCTATTGCTTATCTTCAATGGAGGAATGGAGACTTGACTTGAAACCCTACGTTGAATCCTTCTTCTTCAAGCTTCCTAGAGAGAGAAATATTTTGGAGAGGAGCCTTGTTCTTCTTTTAGAAATTTGAGAGAATGATTTCTATTGGGGAAATTTGGGGGTTAAAATTCTTATATAGGGGTCTTAGTGAAGGGTAAAACGATGTAGTATTAGGCTAGACTAATTAGGAAAAGACCCAATTGCCTCTAAAAATTGACTGCTAGCCACGATCCACGGACCCCAACTGACGGATCGTGGTCTGACCGATGGCCCATCCTGTCGGTCCTTTATCTTGCATCAAAAAGTAGATTTTTGGGGTCCTAAACAACGGACCACATCCATGGACCGTGGACCACACGGCAGTCCGTTGGTCCGGCCATGGTTCATGGTCCTCTGGGTCTGATTGGGTGGCCAATCCACGGAGCACACCTATGGTTTGTGGTCCTATCCAGGGGCCGTGGTTGGCCTCCATTGGATGACACCTGCAACCCCTGAAAACTACTACTATGCCCTTCTCGAATCCAGGGTGTTACAAGATAGCTCTATCTAAGAACACCTTATCAATAAGAATTTACTACTTTTATCACTTCAAAGATGAGGAATAGTTATAGAAATTAGAGCAATGCACGAATCTGCATATGTTTCTTAGGGGACAACTTTGTTACAAATCTAGATTATAATGTGAGAAATATTTCCTAAATATCATGTAGCCTCCCTCTTATAAGTGTGTCCCGCTTCACACCCTTAAAAAGGACTCTACTAGGTACGACTTTCCAAACATCCTAGGACACTTGAACCTAGTGCTTTGATACCAAGTTTGTCATGACCCGAGTCTATACCCAGTTGAGACATGGTACCTAGGACCATGAATGGTCGTTGGCTAACCTTTGACTTAACATATTGGGTATATCATATGACTTATTGCAGAAACTGAAACATTTGCTTAATCAAGAATTCAATAACCTCTATTAGACTATATTACTAATGTCTGAATAAATGCTCTACTACTTTAGAATGAAATTATAAGTATTTCGAGAAATGGCCCCTAGCTACCTCAAAACAAAGAGAACATAAGGAAACGAGTGGACAGTCTAAAACTATGAAGTCTCCAAATGAGGAGGTCTCACCTAAACCTAACTAGGAGTGCTTCAACCTCACTAGCCACGGATCTGAATGCGAGTTTCAGAGTCTATATCATAAAAAAGAATGCAACGTAGAGAAATGCATGAGTCAATACATGGAATCTATTGAGTAAGTAAGGGAGGAAACTAGCATAATCATATAAAGAATAATGAACAAGATAGTGAAATACAATTTCCAAGATAATATGTATAGTAAAAGTGTTGAAGAGAAAACAGTTGGAGTCCACGACCAAGTATCATAGACAATCATTTTTCAGAAGTACATATACATATAATTGAGACTTTTTCACCAGTCTTTCATAATCATATACATAAAATAGCTTACTTAAAATGAATCATATAGACTTAAAAACATATTAATTTGCATAGTTGGGAAGTTTATTATAACCTACATACACCATATGAAATCATGATGTCTAACAAACCAAGTTAGGAGGGCTGCCTTATAACTTGTAGTATTGAACCATATCATATCCATGTGGATCCACTAATCAAAGCCTCTCAAGGCTAGATGGTCAAAAAATAGAGTGGTGAAACCAAATCCTACATTGACATGTAGTTATGGGACTTGTATTTTCTAAACCCACGTCCTCTCGGTACTAAATAGTCCTCCCAAAAAAGAAATATTCATATAATTCTTATAGGTATGAAAATTACTTATCATCTTGAACCATATATGAGGCTCCATTTAAAAATCATATCTTAAAATTACATGTATTTAGGTTGCTATTCATATCATGCATGTGTTCATGATTAAAATCCATAAAGGTTTGAATAACCATAAAAATCATGCTAAATCATTACCATAAGTTTTCAAAACAAGACTGAAAAAATGAAAAACATAGCTTATTGAAGAATTATCATAATTTCTTAAAATCCCTAGCTTTACTTCTAATAATCTTATGAAATTCTTGAGATAAAAATACTTTAGGCATGAGAGTAAATGAAATACTCTCATTGAAACCTTTCATACATGAGAGTAGGGTGTTCACGATTTGGATAAAAACCGATCCAAACAAATAAATCGAACCAAACAAATTAAATAAACTGATTTCATTTGGGTTTGGTTTGGTTTTGTTTTAGATTTTTAAAAATTAATAGTATTTGGGTTGGTTATGGTTTTGTTTGAAAAAAACTAAAGAAATAACTTAATCCAACCGACAAATTAGATACATATATTTTATTATTATACATACATAGTATATTATGTTTATTAACAATTTTAAGGATCTTATATATGTTTTCATCAAAATTTATTTATAATTTACTTATTAAAGAAGAAATGTCCAAGGTGAGAATATTTATCTTATTGGTTTCATATATATGAGCATCTATGACAATTCTTTGTGGGATTGAAAGTGTCACTGTCTCTTCCTTCTAGGCCAAAATAATGAATTTTTAAGTTTTATTCATAGTAAATTCAATTATCAAAAGTTATGTAGGCCAGTTATTCTAACTATTTTTTTGTTTTGAATGTATTGTTCTGGTTGATAACCAATTAACCGAACCAAACCAAAATTGATAATAACCAAAATGATAAAAATACATTAGATTTGGTTTGACTTGATGTTGATAATTTTAAAACCGATTAAGTTTGTTTGGTTTTGGCTTTTACCAATAACCGATCAAAGCTGACCCGTGAACACCCCTGTGAGTTCAAAATTTGAACTCATTTAGGGCTTTGTTTTATAGATTTAGTGTCCTCAAATGCTTAATTTGTGCCATAAACTGATGTTAAAGCCTTTATTTTCAGGTATGTGAATTGAGGAGCAAGCAAGGACACTAACAGGCAAAAAGAAACAAAACAAATTGAAGAAGTGAAGAAAGGTGAGCCTGATGATTTCCAAGAGCACTCAATGAAACACTGAGTCAATATTTTGACTGCCTAAAGTTTCAGTGTACCAGCCCTGAGGGAAGAAACCAAGTCGGTGACAAAAAAGGGGCAGTCAGTGAATCGCCGAGCAGTCGGTGAACTACTCGGCGAACCCGACTTATATCTCCCAATGGCTGTTCGCGGCTAATTTTCAGTGACTATAAATAGAATTTTGAACTGTAAATTCAGGAGCTTTTAATTTCTTTCAAGTCTAGAACAATTTTCTCTGAGTTTTGGGAGAGTTCCTTAGTAGACTTGAACACTCTTTAAGACTCAATTTGGAGATTTTACAAGTGGGTTTTGAATATTCTGCAAATCGAAGCATTGTAAAGTCTTAATTACTCTTACACAGTTGATGGCTAATTGATTTGGTAACTGTTCTTACTCTTTTATGATGTTTGGCTAAAACCCCAATTCTTGGGGTGTGATCATGTGATTACGGGTTGAATTAGTTTATGGATATTGTTAATTACTAGTTTAAATGCTATATTGAAGTGGATTTAATCATTATCTGAGGGTTAATTTATGAATTGTAGTTACAAATGTAGTTTTAATTTTGTGTTCTTAGCTTGCTCGAGAGAGAGATTTTAGAACCAACACTTTTGATTAATGGTTTGTAGGTATTGGATTGATTTGGGTTCAGCTCGAGAGAGTGAATCCTAAACCCAATCCTACTCAACTTGCTCGAGAGAGAAGATGTATTAAGGTTATGGACTGTTCCTAATTGGTATGCTTGTTGATATTCATGAGAAATCACTTGAAGTGGAATAGTTGTTCAAGAGAAAGCTATTTCAATTATAGTCTAGCATACCCACTGCTATTTGGCTATTTACTAGTAGTTTCAATTACCCATATATCAAAATTTGCCTATAATCGATCACATCTCGAGAATTCCTCTCCTTATTGTTATCTTAAATTATTTGTGACTGCATTGTAGTTGATAATTGCAAATCAAAACCCCCTATCTGATATTTAATGTCAGCCCTTTGATTTATTTTATGTCTTTTTTGATAATTTCTATTCCTATATCTAGTTAGATCACATTCATACTTCTTAATTGAACTTTGAACACATACCGCTCCTTGTGGGATTCAACCCCAACTCATTTGTTGGGTTTTATACTGCTTAACGATCGTTTACCCCTAGAATTGGATGAGGTGTGCTTGAAACGTTAATTAAAATGGCGTCGCTGCCAAGGAGTGGTGTTGTTTAAATTTCTTTTATTGAAGTTGAATTGTGATCTTTGTAGTTATAATTGAATCTACTTATTTTAGTTTTTGGTTTTGTTTTGATTGTGTAAATAGAGGAGGAGATGAGCATTAACGAAAGTAATGGTAGCCAAGTTGGCCACCAAGATGACATTGGGAATCTCAATGATGTCAATGACCCAAACCAAGTGGGTGGTGTTGGTGCCATTCGTTTACCTCTGGATGAAGGAAACACCGTTTTTTCACATCACAAGCACAATGCTTCAGCCCCTACAATTGAAAAGATTGTTTGGGGGGCTGGCTCATGAGGATCCCAATGAGCATATCAGGAACTTTGTGGATGTTTGTAGGGCATTCTCATTTAAGAACATATATCAATAATCGGTCCGTCTCAGGTTGTTTTCGTTCTCTTTGATGGGTAAAGCTACTCAATGGTTGGCTGAGTTACCAAGGAACTCTATCACCTCATGGGATGAGATGACCACATCATTTAAAGTGATATTCTTTCCCCCATTGAAGATGATGACTCTAAGGGATGGTATCCAAGGTTTCAAATGCTTGGAAGGTGAGCCAATCCATGAGACATGGCTGAGATTTAAGAAACAGGTGCTTCAGTGCCCAACTCATGGACTTCCAGATAATGTGTTGTTGCAATATTTCTATAGAAGCCATGATTCGATAAACAAAGAAGTGGCTGATCAACTTTCTCCAGGTGGTATAATGCAACAGCCCTATGCAATAACATCGCAACTCCTTGATTTCATGACCAAGATCAACAGGGCATGGTACACTCGAGAAGACCAAGTCTCTCCGCTTACTTAAAGAATGACAAAAGAGCATATTGAAAAGGATCAAGAGAGAAACCAAAACATGGCTAAAATGATGACCTAGCTGGATATCTTGGCAAAAAATGTCATGGGTGCTGGTGTAAGGAGTGTTAATGCTATGTGTGTTTGTGGAGTAAACCCCGATGAAGAAAAATTTAAAGCGTCCTACAATGAGGAAGTGAACTTCCTAGCCAATCAAGGAGGAGGTTATCATGCAAACTACCCAAGACCGGGTGGAAATCAAGGATGGAATAGAGATGAGGGCTAGAGAGACCGTGACAGAGAATGGCGTGGTCGTAACACCACTTGGAAGAAAAGAGAGGGGGAAAAAGATAGGTATGTTCCTCCCGATGAGCGTTAAAAGCCCAAGGATTCTGAGTGTGGCTGGACAGAAGATATGCTCTCACGCATTCTCAACAAAGTTGAAGGGTCTGACAAAGTGTTGAAAGAGATGACAGAGGATGTCTTGACTCTCAATCAGACGGTGACCTATCACTCAGTCTCTATTAAGCACCTGGAGACCCAAATGAGTCAATTTCTTCACATTTGAATCTAAGACAACAGGGGGGTTGCCTAGCAACACAATGGCTAACCCCAAAAATAAAGCTTGATTTGGTATTCTCGTCGTGCCATGACATTAAGTAAGGCTCTTTTTGGGAGGAAACTCAAGTTTTTAATGATTTAAGTTTGATTTTGAATAACGGGTGTTGATTGTGCAGGTTGAAAAGTGAAGTATGTTGGAAAAGAAGCAGTTTGGTGTGCCAAAAGTCCAGTCGCGACCTGCCAAAGAGGTTGATGAGCCCGA
Organism: Solanum pinnatisectum; assembly: GCA_035578085.1. NCBI lineage: Eukaryota > Viridiplantae > Streptophyta > Magnoliopsida > Solanales > Solanaceae > Solanum > Solanum pinnatisectum. The sequence goes on along the minus strand of CM069082.1, from coordinate 21,684,577 downwards.
CTTAGACCACCGTTGGACCCACAAAACTTGAGGTGGAAGTCTGTAAATCTTGCTGAGCCAATGACTTAATCGGAGACTTGCCGAACAGGTTGACGAGCCCGTTTTAGTCCGTCGTTTAGACATCCAAATTGACTGAAGGTCCTGTAAAACTTAGTGAGTTAAATAACTACTCAGCGCATAGCCAAGTGGTTCAGCGTGGATGACTTACTCCACCGAAAGAGCCGCGAACTGAAAGATTTTACAAGGCCAAACGGTTAAAATTTCAAAATCTTTCATATTCTCTCATTTCTAACCCTGTATACTCTCACCCGAACTTTAGATATTCCATATTTTTGTTATTTTCTTCACTTTTTGTGTGTAATCTCATGGTCATATTTGGAACAGTATGCCACCTAGCTTTTCAATTTTTCAATTCGGCATACAAGTTTTTTTTCGAACCCCGTACTTTAGTTTAGTGATTAAACTCAAATGCAATCGGTAATTGTGTTTTGATTTGTGTTGGCTAAATGTTTAAATGGTGTCTTATGTGTTGAATTGCCCGTGATTTGTTTGAACTTGTTCCTAAATGCTTAAATCGATGATTCCCCTTGTTTTATGCGTTAAAATTGGTCCTAAATTGTTGGGTTGTAGTTATTTTGTGTTGGGTCTAGTTGGGTGAAGTCTAAGTAGCCCCGAGTTGTGCCAAATGACATAATTTTCCTGATGATGGAATGTTTGACGCCATTTCTAAGGGCAAAATTCGTCAAATGGCCAATTTTGGCCAAATTGGGGAAAGTCTGACTACCCCAAAGGCATGGGTCGTATGGGTCTGGGATTAATTGCATGGTCTTTGTGTTTGATTTTGATTTTGGGGGATGTGGGCTTGATTTTGGGAAATGGGGTTGAAAACTGGCATGTTGGGCCATTTGGCGAGCTATGTCGAGCATGCTGAATGGTTCGGTGGTTCACTAATATCCCCCTTTGGTCGACCTTAATTTCATGATTTGGCTGATTTGAGTCCGTAACTTTCAGCAGGATGCCTGAGCTCACCGATTTCACTCAGCGACTCACCGAAAGGTTCTTTTGACCGCCTTTTCTGCGCCCCTAACCTTTAAAATATAATGTAATATTCGGCGGGCTACTCCAACCTTGCCGAAGTGCCCTGAACATCACCGACATGTCTTAATTATGGAAAATTTGTTGAGCTGGTTCTTTCGGCGAGCTCGATCTGGCTCGCCTAAGTTACTCGGCGACTCGCTGACTAGTTCGGCGAGTCTTTCTGTAACTTGATTTTTGCCATTTTCTTAAATTATTTCTAACATTTTTTGATGTGTTCTGTAGATATGGCTAGAACCAACTTGGATGAGAGTTGTATGCCACCCTAAAAAAGGGCACGGGGCATTGTGATTAATGAGGAAGCAAATGCTTCCTCCACACCAAGCAAGAAAACACCTTCGAAGGAAGGCAAGGGCAAGGGCATGGAGCCCGTAGTTGAGAGATCGGAACAGAACTCCGACAGTGATGGGGCGTCATTCGATTCTCAGGATTCATTCTCTGAGCTTGAGGATAATCAATTGTTATAGACCCGTCGAGCAGAGATTAGTGCAAAAGCACGTCAACAACCATCTATGATTCCAGAGTTGACCCCTTCTGCTACAGATTCAGTGCCAGCTCTGGCACAAACGATGGTTCTAGCACTACCAGTTCATGGTCCTCCTCCCCGATTACCAAATTGGTTAAAAGCCGAGGGATTGAGGACCATTCTAGAGGAGAAAAGGTTGTCCACGGATGGTGTAGTGGATAGATACCAAAATATGTGGTACACTCTCTAGTTCCACAGGTTCGAGATCTTCACCAGGCCCCGTGGCCCATATATTCCTACATGGGTCCATGAGTTTTATACAACTTATAGTGACCTGGTACAAAAAGGAAAGAAGAAGGCCAGTGCCTTCAGACCGGTAGAGTCTATGGTGGTCCGAGGTAGGACAGTCCAATATGACAACAATGAGATAAACATAGTATTTGACATGGCCACAGACATCGAGTACACATATTAGAGTATGGTCACTTCACAGACCCTGGATGATATGAAAGGTTGGCTAGCTCCCCTCATTTCTGACACCACCCCAAGGTTGATTGAGGCATGAACACCTATTGAGAAGAAGGATCTGAATATAGCAGCTCGATATTGGTTTGGATTCATCAGCAGCTCAGTCATGCCGTCACATAATGAGCCTATTTTCCACCACCCAATGACTGCCTATCTCGGATCCATCATTGCCATGAAGAGTCTGAACTTGGGGCTGATTATAGAGCAGAAGATGGCCATGAGGGCCAAACAGCGGTAAATGTCCCTTCCATTTCCAATACTCATTACAGAGTTGTGTCATCGGCTAGAGTTCCTCATGACAAGAAGAGAGATATTGAGGTTACACCCACATCCTCCACCAACATCCGGTGCATTGAGGATGAGTACATGTGAGACGAGGCAGATAGGAGGAGAGTAGCTTCAGAGGATACATCCCCGGAGGTTGATATTGATTCTTCACCTGCAGAGGTAGCCTTGCCTACTCCGGCCTCTGGGCCTTCAAGTACATCTACTTCCCATCCTTCCCAGGCCCCGAGTTCTTCTGCTGCCTCTCATCCCCCTAGAGCTACTGTTGGATCCACTATTGCCAAACCTCCAATCACTTAGGCCATGCTCCTCAAGATGGGGCACTTAGCCCATTCTACCGATGTGTGGGCTTCCAGGCTCGATGCCGATGTGCCTTGGATGATTGAAATAGCTATCACTGCTGCACTGACACTTCTCTAGGCTTCCATTGATACTCTCATGTGAGAGTGGTGATTTGCGATAGAGGGCTGGGTGTGACTACTGAGGTTACGACTTTGAAAGTTGAGGTTTTTGAGCTTAGGAAGGATGTGGACCATCTGAAGTCCACATACTTAACTTCCCTATTTAGGATGGTGGAGATCCCTAATGTTCTAAGTGTTGAGATTCTAGCTTGCGCTGAGGTACCTTCAGCTACCACCAGAGATGATATTATGGAGGACGCTGTTGATACTGAGTTTGATGCCAAGATCGATGAGGAGCAGCTTGAGGAGAGAGACACTGCTGTTTATGAGGATCTGGCCGACCTAAAGGGTGCCATGTTCGAGACAGCCCGACAGGCCTTCTTGAGAGACATTACTATGGATGGGTCTAGTGTATCTACTGTTGATGCTCCACCAGGCACTGATGCCCACCCTCAGAGTGTTACCCCGAGCATTGATGCCGTGACAGATGAAGCGACTGAGTAGACATGATCATCTTTACCTCCCTCTCTATTATTTTTATTAGTTATCTTTGTTTTTGTTGCATTTGAGGACAACTGCTTTTTCTTTGTGGGCGGGGTGAGGTATTTCCATACCTACCTCTTGTGATTCTATTTTGTTTATGAATATTGGGTTTTGTAATCTATATATATGTTTTGATCTTGAATTCTTGTGGATATTTTAGCTTGTGGCCCCTTATTTTTGAATGAAAATGGTTTGAACCAAATTTTAAATTTTTGATTTGCCACCTCTTTTGTGTGTGATTGTGGTTGTTCTTGTGCAAATTTGAGTATCAGTTATGATCAATACCGATGACTTGAATAGTGCTCTTAATTGAACGAGATGAATGTGTGGCTACGATGAGGCCAATGAAGTTGCATAGACAATGTGTGAACTTTCAGCATCTCGTTGTGACTAGTCGGTTATCAAATGAGTCTCTTGTGATGAACATTGAACACTAGCTAAAAAGTGTGGAGTCTTGTTTGATATTGGTGCCAATTCCTTGTGTGATGAGATTACTTTGAGTAATATGTGATGGTCAACCTAGAATTTTCCCCATTGGTCCGGTTGACTAAGTGATGCAAGCCCTTGAAATGATCTTAGGCAAATTTTTTGAAGAGTGAAAACAATTTGACAATATACCTCTTTTGTGGCAACCTTGTGAGATGAGTGAACCTTGCTTGGCACATTTTGAGCCTTACGCTCTTTCTTGGAAGAAACTTGAACAATTGTGAACTCTCTTTATTCCATTCACCTATAACTTTCATGAAGTATGGTTTGTTTGAATAGCCAACTTATGCCAAAAGCCTAAGTTAGCGGTGTGGTGAAAAGAGAAGGAAAATCAAGAAGTGTGACAAATCCCACTTTGATTCATGGTTTGAAAAAGATGGAACTCCTACATGTAAAAAAAAGATACAAAAAGAAAAGAAATGAGAAAAGAAGCTAAGAAAAAGAATGAAAAAGTTGTGAAATAAAGTGGTGGAAATTGCGAAAGAAATAGGGTATCCGATGGTTCATATGAACTTGAATGATGGGGAGGATTGTGAGCATATTTGAAATTGTTAAAGAAAAAGAGGAAAGTGATGTTCAAACCATACTTCATGAAGGTAGAATCTACTGAGCCTAAATGACCATACCTTGACACTTAGCCCTGTTACAAGCTGTGAAAAGACCTTTGTGTTCTTGAGTGAGCTGAAACAAATGTTGATTGGAAAATAAGGGCAAACCTATGGGTGAAGTCATACATGTGTTCATCTTTGTGAGTGTGAGAGTTGTATGTGATTCCAAAACTTTAACATTGTTGAGAAATTGTGTGTGAATATGGAATCATCTTTGTTGTGAGGGAATTTGAGTATTGTTGAGCTTGAACTTGCATTTGAAGCAAGAATTGTGAACTTTAGTATCTTTGGTAATGGCGAGTCACAATTTGAATCTTTGAGTGCACATTTGATCATTGCATGAGTAAGTTGAACGTTGTTGTGTACATTCATGATTGAGTCTTATGCAGCACTATTTGAGACATCCTTTTTGAACTGCTGATCTTAAGTTTTACTTGAGGACAAGCAAAAGTTCAAGTTGGGGGTGTTGATGAGTCCGAGATTTGGACTCATTTTGGGCTTTGTTCATGTAGATTTAGTGTCCTCAAATGCTTAATTTATTCTATAAATTGATGTTAAAGCCTTGATTTTCAGGTATATGAATTGAGGAGTAAGCAAGGACACTAACAAGCAAAAAGGAACAAAGTAAACTAAAGAAGTGAAGAAAGGTGAGCTCGATGATCTCCAAGAGCACTTGGCGAAACGCTGAGTGGATATTTTGACCGCCTAAAGTTCCAGTGTGCCAGCCCTGAGGGAAGAAACCAAGTCGGCGACAGAAAAGTAGTAGTCAGTGAATCGCCGAGCAGTTCTGCGATACCACGAGTGATCTCCCAAAGTTACAAGACTTGAGGATGCTGAGAGCCAAAGGCAATAAAAGAGAGCAAAGGGAGGTTCCCTAAACTACTCAGCTAACCCGACTTATATCACCCAATGGCTTTTCGTGTCTAATTTTCGGCGACTATAAATAGAATTTTGAACTTTAAATTCATGAGCTTTTAATTTCTTTTAAGTCTAGAACAATTTTCTCTGAGTTTTGGGAGAGTTCCTTAGTAGAATTGAAAAATTTTTGAGACTCAATTTGGAGATTTCGCAAGTGGGTTTCAAATTTTTTGCAAATCAAAGCATTGTAAAGGCTTTATTACTCTTACCCAGTTGATGGCTAATCGATTTGGTAACTGTTTTTACTCTTTTATGATGTTTGGATAAAACCCCAATTCTTGGGGTGTGATCATGTGATTATGGGTTGAATTAGTTTATGGATATTGTTAATTACTAGTTTAAATGCTATATTGAAGTGGGTTTAATCATTAGCTGAGGGCTAATTTATGAATTGTAGTTGCAAATGCAGTTCTAATTTTGTGTTCTTAGCTTGCTTCAGAGAGAGGTTTTAGAAACCAAAGCTTTTGATCAATGGTTTGTAGGTATTGGGTTGATTTGAGTTCAGCTCGAGAGAGTGAATCCTAAAACCAATCCTACTCGTCTTGCTCGAGAGAGAAGATGTATTAATGTTATGGGCTGTTCTTGATTGCTATGGTTGTTGATGGTTGAGAGAAATCACTTGAAGTGGAATAGTCGTTCGAGAGGAAGTTATTTCAATTATAGTCTAGCCTACCCACTGATATTTAGCTATTTACTAGTAGTTTCTATTACTCATATATCTAAATTTGCCTATAATAGATCACATCTCGAGAATTCCTCTCCTTATTGTTATCTCGAATTGTTTTTGACTGCTTTGTAGTTGATAATTGCAAATCAAAACCCCCCATATAACATTTAATGTCACCCCTTTGATTTATTTTATGTCTTTTAAGATAATTTCTATTCCTATATCTAGTTAGATCACATTCGTACTTCTTAATTGAACTTTGAACACGTACTGCTCCTTGTGGGATTTGACCCCAACTCATTTGTTGGGTTTTATACTGTTTAACGATCGTTTACACCTAGAATTGGATGATGTATGCTTGAAACATTAATCAACCCCTACCTAAGAGAACAAAGCTTTAAAGATGACCTTGCTTGGAAGCCTTGAAACCCCAACTTTTGTCTTACTTGCGGTTTCTTTTTGAGTTGGATAGTTGAGAGCTTATAAATAAAAGAAAACAGAGTACTTGATAGACTATATTCTCCTAATAGAAGTTAAAATGTCATGGTTTTGGCTTAGAAAGAATGGTAAAAGTCAAAATAAACCTCAGTTAAAAAGTTGTCGGAAACCTTCCATGAGGCCAACTATGGTTCCTGATTTGATCTATGGGCCATAAATACCATCTATGGATGTTAGTCTGAAATTTTATGTCTTATAAGTTCATTCTACAAGCTCAAATCATGACATGTAGATGCCTCTACGACTCGTAAATGGGTCCATAAGAATTATAACCAAAAAATGACCTTTAAAAGTTTTTCCACGAGTTGATAGTATGGGTCGGAGATTGGTGAGATTCATAGGACACTGACTCTAAAAACACTGGTTTGGTAGTCTCCGGTCAGACAATCATAACTTTTTACTTCCAACTTGAAATGATGCAAACATGGTAGACTTGGAAAGAGGACTCATAGAACATTAATTTGATAGGTCATGGACCACCTAATTAATTATGTTATGAGAGGTATGGTTGTTCCTCCATAATTATTGAACTAATGTGAAAACATAGATGATAGGATTTATTTGAACTTGATTTTGTGTTTGAGGTAATTTACGAACCTAAAAAACATCGGATACACTTACTACACCTAGTAAAGTACCTTAAAATATATGTACAGTTTAGAAATCAATGAGTTCGAACCTATTTTCATGTGGGGAGGGGGTATCTGTTTATAATCTTCTTTCATCTTTCATACTATATGAAAGAAGTTTAACATATAGTATTTTCTTGAGAGTGTTGAGCACATTCCTATAGAAAAGTGTTAAGAGTGCTCAACATTTTTAGAGAAGTTTGAATACGAGGTATGCATAGTAACATCAAGCTTGGTATGGGTAGAGTCCGCTCTAGATTTGATGGTGTTGACTTCTTAGATAATTGTATTCGCTGAGCAGAGTCCCTCCTTATTAAGTCCTTCCACTTCTAGATCAAGTTTCCCAATGTCAATGCTAGAGTCCTTGTGTAGCTAAAGAACCATCCCAAGAGTATCCTACAACACCTGTATGTGAGATTCCAACCCATCTAGCCTTACCTTGATATTTTCTGCCTCCTTGAGAAGCAAGGCAGCATAGGCAACCGAGATATGAGTAGCACTGGGTGTATTTGCTCTTGATTGAACAAACTCCTTCTTATACAATTTGCTGTTTATAAGAACATACCCCATGCTGGAGAAGGTACGGGTATCATAGGTGGCATAAAAAAAACTAGGCTTGTACTAAGAGAGGTCCGTATGAGAGTCTATAATAATGTGGGATATAATTTGGCCATAGGTTAAGCTGGCGAAAGAGTTGTTGTCTTCAAAACTTTCAACTCTGTACTCACGAAACCACATTCCCTAGTTCATATGTAGATTCTTCAGTAGGTAGTAAAGAACAAACACATCTTTGTTAAAGATGTTGCTTAGAGAGTCCTTTCATGGAACCAGGGTGGTTGCAACAATATCGGCTAGAATACGATTCTCAAAACCAAGAGACAGTGAACAGAATTAGCTAGGTCAGAGCCAGCTTCTTAAATAAAAGATTTATCATCTTCCAAAGAAATTCCAAAATTTTCAGGCCACAGATTTGCATGCATGAACGAAGTATCACCACAAAACTGAGAATCAAACACATATTTAAACAATGAACCATTAACAACACGATTTCCCTACAATAGGGTTTCCCACTCACTATTGTCTTTAGAGATCTTGAGATTTTTATAGAACAAGTGAACCAATTCTTCATAAAATTCAAGCCCACAAAGAAAAAGCATTAGAGATAGTTTTTGAGCACGAAAGAAGGTACTTACAACGAAGTGCGAAGCCTCAAGTTGTTCCAGATTTATCACTCGATCAGGCACAGTAGGTAGCTTTGAAAAGGATTCAAACTCCATCATATGCTCCAGTCCCAAAAACTACAGCGAGTCTTCATGAGTTAAGGTCATAGAGAAGGCGGGGTGAGCCTTTTTGGTATCCTTCTTCTTGGCTGCAAAATGAAGCTTCTTTGTGGAAGATGATTTAACAACAAACTCTGCTTCAGAAGAGAGAAAGTTGATTTCTAGAGAATCTGAGATATCCATATCCTTTAATATCATAGCATTCTTACACTCAGTCATTACCAGATAGGATATTTCAAAAAAGAACATGCTCATTTGTGCTCTCGAATCAGCCACCATATGTGGAGCATACTTGGAGAGCTGAGTAAACTTTAGCCCATATTTATAGACTGATATCGACCCCTGCCTCAAGTTCATAAATTCTTGGTCCTTAGCGTCTGTAACATATCGTAATTCAAAAAGTCAACTAGATATTCGTACAAGAAAACTTAAGTTTTAAGTTTTGGGTCAACTTCAAATGATTATAACTTTCAGCACAAATGCGTTAGGTAGCCCAAGAGGTATTAAATCGAAGGACTTTGAGTTATCTTGTCAACGCTGCTGAGTTTGCTATATTCCATGTTTTGATGAAGGAGTTATGCCATTTGAGTGCAACTTCTCTAGATAAGGCTTTTCATCCATTTTAAGGAGGGGTATTGCTATCTTTTCCTTACCCCCACTAGGCCTAAAGGTTTTTTCACCAAAATAGGAGTCAAAGCTAATTGAAATAAGTTTCCATTCATTCCTAAATGCTTAGGGTTGAGAAAAAGATTTCAAGAAGAGAAAAAGAAGTAGGTTTCAAGCAATCATTCGAGTTTTGAGTATTTTCGCCAAGAACTTAGTTCTTTCGAGGTATGTAAGCTTTCACAGTGTTGGGTTGTTCTCCCTCACGCCAATCATGTAATTTCATCCGTAAATTTAATTCTTGAAGTTGATTAATTGAGTTTCTTGTGAAGTTCTTGAGTTTTGACCCCATTCCTTAACAATGGAGTCTTGTTGAGTTCTTGAGGTGAGGGTTTTTGAAAATGAGTGATGTTCTTGGTAGAAATCGAGTGGGTTATCGATTATTTGTGTTGGTTTTATTAATCCAAATGAGTTTGGGAGTAAATAATTCGATTATAGATGAGTTAGGCCTTGAATTGGAGCAAGAAAATTCACCAAAAATTTGGGTAGAGGGTGGGGCGCCGTGCTAGCAGTGTAACACCTCGGAATCAAGAAACCTAGAAAAGGGAGGCAAGTGGGAGGTCACCAGCCCTCCATTGAGCCTTGGACCCCTTCACGGGCCATGAAGGGCACCAGACTCGTGGTTGTGCATGTGGTAAAGTGGACTGTGTCCTCCCCAATGCCAAGCTCCTCTCACGAACACCTAGGCGGCTAGTGAAGAGCCAAACGGGTCATGGTGGTGGCAGTTAAGGGGAGGCAAAATCCCCTAAGGCACTGGACCAGGGTCACAACTGCCCAGATGGCTCGTGGACCTTGAGACGGCTCGTGTGGGCCTCAATTTTGAGGTTCGCGTTAGTTGTAAGTTAAGGGCTGTTGGGTCTTTTCCTAATCATTTTATCTTGATACTACGTCCTTTTTCCTTACCTAGAAACCCTATATAAGTGATTTTAACCCCAAAATTTACCCTTTCAAGTCATTCTCTTAAGTTACCAAAGAAGATCAAGTTCTTCCTCTCCAAAATATTTCTCTCTCTAGAAAACTTGAAGATGAAGGGTTCAACCTAGGGTTTCAAGGCAAGTCTCCAATTCCACCATTACATGAATTTATGATGAATTTCTATGAACCCATGTCTAACCCATGTTTTCTAGATGTTGATGATTGAAAGTAGGTTTTGATCCTTGAAAGGTGAATTAGGGAATTATGCATGTTCTTATGGAATTTATGTAAGTATTTTAATGATGATTTGAGAGTGAAGTATCAATGATGTTGTTATTGTTGTGTTGTTGAAAGGATTTCATATATACACATAAAAGCATGATTGTGAAAGGATTTCTCACATAATAAGGGTTCTTAGGGTTGAAAGGTCTTCTCAGCCAAAATGAACCGATAAGTAAGAAGCTATGCTAATGTAGAGGCAAAAGGCGATTACCCATGCTCTCTAAGTGAAAGACAAGAGGGGATTACCCATGTCATACGATATAAAGACAAGAGGCGAGTACCCATGTCACATGATGTAAGAACAAGAGGTGATTACCCATGTTCCTTTAAGAGCTAAGATGAAGTATGAATAAAAACTATTCCATGGAAGCTAAGCTTAGAACCGAGTGGAAAAGTGGTGATTACCCAGTTCCCATAAACTATGTGCCAACATAGGATTGTCTAGATATACATTAGCTAGTAGATCCACAATATCTAGAAGTTCATGGTCCTTTCCATGGCAAGTAGGACAACTCTTTTCAGTGTCGGAGACACCAGATTCCATGACGATAGCTCTCATGGTCTTATATATCGGTTAAGGCTACTTCCCACAAGCAAAGTTATGATGAACCAAGGTTAATTCAAGAAGTATCATAAGTATGTTTCAAGATGAGGTTCACTTTCATTGATCATGGTATATGACTTATGTTTTCTAACCTTCAAGATTTATGTTTTAGATTGATCATTGCACAATCAACAAAATAACCTATTTTACCATGATTTAAATATTTTATGCATGGCTATCATACTTGGTACATATTTTGTACTAATATATACTCTTGCCTACATTTCTCCAAATGTAGGGTCCGATAGTCAGGGTTCTTAGTTTCGTAGCTAGAGGTTGATTTGAGAGATTTCGAGCTTTAGTGAGTCCTTATGCTTTGAAGACGGATTTTCATTGTTTTCTGTTTTCTTTCTTACTTTAAGTTTTGGACATGATGTATGGGCTAGACCCAATTTCATTCTTATGTATTACATGGCTAATCAAACAAGTGTTTAGACTTCCGCTTTACTTTTATAAAACTATTAGATATTGAAATGTTGTTCTTTGTCTCTTTTGTTCTATATCCTATGATATGAATTCTAAGTGGTTTGTGTAGGGCCTCTCGGGGTCCTCTACACCGTGTTATGCCTAGGGGGTACCTTGGGTCGTGACAAACTTGGTAATCAGAGCACAAGGTTTAGAAAGGTCCTAGGATGTCTCATCAGCCATGTCGAGTAGAGTCTTGTTCATGAGTGTGAAAAGCGCTACATTTATGAATGAGAGGCTACAAGATGTTTAGGAAATTCCACATCTTCATTACTCTAAAGTCATGCGATAGAGTTTAACTCTATAAGGCCTCTCTCCTAATCTTTAATCAGTGATCTACATGATATGTCTACTCCAAGAGTTTATGCTAGAAGGAATAAAAGGGAGAATGTGGAACAAGAAGCCCCTTCTCAAGCTCCTCAAGCTCCGGTCGACCCTTTGGCCGAACAAGTGACTAATGCGGAGTTTAGGGCTGCTTTTCATGTGTTGGCCCAAGCTGTGACGGCTCAAGTAATAGGGAGGTTGTGTTTCCCGTGAACCCAAATATAGGTACGGCGACATCTAGAGTGAAGGACTTCACTAGAATGAATACCCCGGAGTTCCATTGTTCTAAGGTGGAGAAAGATCCCCAAAAGTTCATTGATGAGGTTTACAAGGTGTTGATGATCATGGGAGTGACGTTGGTGGAAAAGGCGAAGTTGGTCGCTTATCAACTTAAGGGTGTTGCATAAATTTTATTCAACTAATGGAAAGAAGGGAGACCAAAAGATGCGGGTCCTCTCGATTGGGAAAAGTTCAAGGTTGTTCTCCTTCATAGGTTCTTTCCCCTTGAGATGAGGGAGGCAAAGGTGCTTGAATTCATCAACCTTTGTCAAGGAAGTATGACTGTGAAGGAATATGCTTTAAAGTTCACACAATTGTCTAAGTATGCTTCTACTATGCTTGCCGATCCTAGGGCAAGGATGAGCTAGTTTGTTTTGGGTCTGTCCGAAATGGTGGTTAATGAATGTTGTATTGCCATGCTTGTTAATGACATGGATAATTCTCACCTCATGGTTCATGATCAACAAATAGAAGAGGAGAAACTTAAGGAAAAGTCTAGGGAGGTGAAGAAAGCAAGAACGAGAGATGGTAATTTCTCACATTCAAGGTCTAATGGACATGGTCGTCCAAAGTTCTGACAAAGTTTTTCCAGTCAAGGTTCCTCCAATTCTCCTTCTAGGTTCAACAAAGAGAGTGTGTCGAACCCTAAGCCTCAAGGATAAAATGGTAGTGGGTCTCTATTGCCTATTTGTACTAAGTGTGGAAGGAAGCACGAGGGCAAATGTCTAGTGGGTTCCAATGCTTGTTTTGGGTGTGGTAAGATGGACCACAAGATAAGAAATTGTCCTTCAATTGCTAACAATGAAGGAGATAATTTTCGAAGGTCTTAACTCGATCCTTCATCCGATCCTAGTGGTTCAGGTTTAAACGCTCCAAAGCAAAATAGATTTTATTCACTTCAAACTCGTGGTGAGCAAGAGGGTTCTCTCGGTATGGTTATCGATATGTTAAAAGTCTTTCAACTTGATGTTTAAGCTTTAGTTGATCCCGGTGCTACCTTTTCTTTTGTGACGCCATATGGAGCTATGAGATTTGATGTTCTTCCGGATGTGTTGTTAGATCCTTTTTCTGTCTCTACTCATTTTGGTGATTCAGTTGTGGCTAAGAGGGTCTATAGAAAGTTCCCAGTTTCTTGTCCCATAGAGTTATTCTTGTTGATTTGGTAGAACTTGATATGTCATATTTTGATGTTATCCTTGGTATGGATTGTCTGCACTTATGTTATGCTTCTATTGATTGTAGAACTTATGTAGTCAAGTTTCAGTTCCGAATGAGCCTATCCTAGATTGGAAAGAGGGAAATTCTATACCTAAGGGTCAGTTTGTCTCTTGTCTTAAATCAAGAAAGATGATTTCTAACAGTTGCATATACCATCTAGTTAGGTTGAGCGATATAGATTTTGAAACCCTTACTCTTGAGTCAGTCACCGTTGTTAACAAGTTTTTGGAAGTTTTCCCAGATGATTTACCTAGTATTTCTCCTGAAAGTGAAATAAACTTTGGTTTTAACCTTCTCCCAGATACGCAACCTATTTCTATCCCTCCTTACCGAATGGCTCCTATAGAACTTAAAGAATTGAAGGAGCAATTGAAAGATTTGTTGGATAAAGGTTTCATCCGACTGAGTATTTCTCCATGAGGTGCTCCAATTTTGTTTGTTAGAAAGAAAGACGGTTCTCTTCCTATGTGTATAGACTATCGAAAGTTGAACAAGGTTACTGTTATGAATAAGTATCCTCTCCCAAGGATAGATGACTTGTTTGACCAACTTCAAGCGGCTAGTTACTTTTCGAAGATTGACCTCCGGTCGGGATGATATTCCAAAAATGGTCTTTAGAACTCGGTATGGTCATTTTGAGTTTTTGGTGTTGTCCTTTTGTTTGACTAATGCTCTGGGTGTTTAGACAATATCTTGACATGCTCGTAATTGTGTTCATTGATGATATATTTATTTATTCAAGAAGTGAGGATGATCACATTAATAATTTGAGGATTGTGTTGAAAATTCTCAAGGACCAACAACTCTTTGCAAACTTTGGCAAATGTGAGTTTTGGCTAAGGTCCGTAGCTTTTATTGGTCACATTGTTTCAAGTAAAGGTATTGAGGTGGATCCTAATAAGACAAATGCGGTCAAAAGTTGGCCTAGATCTCTATCCCTTTCAGAGATTAGAAGCTTATTGGGTTCGGCTGGTTACTACAAAAGGTTTGCTTAGGGGTTTTTGTTGATTGCTTCTCCATTGACAATATTGACTCAAAAGAAGGCTAAATTCATATGGTCCAAAGAATGTGAGAGGAGTTTTCAGGAATTGAAGGATAGACTTACTTCCACCCTGGTGTTGACTTTACCGAAAGGGACTGATGGCTTTGTTGTTTATTGTGATGCCTCAAGAATTGGGCTTGGATGTGTACTTATGTAAAATGGGAAAGTTATATCCTATGCTTCAAGGCAACGTAAGGTTTATGAAATTGGGAGATGGTGAACCTGAATTGCCTAATGAATTGGCATCGGTGAATTCGATTTTCCATGTCTCTATGTTGAAGAAATGTGTTTGTGATCTGACATATATAGTTCCCTTAGAAGGTTTGGGAGTTGATGAGAATATTTCCTATGAAGAAGTTCTGGTTGAGATTTTAGATCGGCAAGTCAAGAAGTTGCTTCCATGAAAGTGTTGTCGAGGAATTAGTTAGTTTAGGGTGCTACTTGAGAAGCTGAAGCCGATATGATGTCCCAATATCCCATCTCTTTTCTATTACCCCTATTCTAGATTAAGGTAATGAGTTCCTCGTGATTTACACTTCTGGTGTCATGTGTCTTAGATATTCCCATGACTTCCTTCTTTATGCATGTTCATGAAAAAATTTAAGTTTTGAGAAAATGAGTCAACTTTATTGATTTCTACATGTTTATGTGCATTTGAGAATGAGTTTCATATAGACTTCATGATACAATGATTTGAACATGCTTTAGCTTGGAGTTGATGTTTCCTCCTCGGATATGTGCATTTATGTGATTGCATGCATGATGGGTTGCTAGTTTAGAGTTCTTTTCTTCATGTGATGTCTAGAATCCCATTCGAGGATGAATGTTCCTAAGGGGGAGATAATGTAACACTCCAGAATCAAGAAACCTAGAAAAGGGAGGCAAGTGGGAGGTCACCAGCCCTCCACTAAGCCATGGCAGGTACCCTTCATGGAGCTCTTCACGGGCCGTGAAGGGCACCACAACTTATGGTGGTGTCCATGGTGAAGTCAACAATGTCCTCCCCAAGGCAAGGCTCCTCTCACGTGAACCCTGATGGCTCGTGAAGAGCCAAACAGTCGTTGTGGTGGCCATGAAGGGGAGGTAGAATCCCCCAAGCCACTAGTCCAGGGTTACGATTGCCCAAACGACTCATGGACCCTGAGACAACTCATGTGAGCCTCCATTTGGAGGTTCGCGTTAGCTATAAGTTAAGGATAGTTGGGTCTTTTCCTAATTATTTTATCTTGATACTACGTCGGTTTGACCTTACCTAGAACCCCTATCTAAGTGATTTTAATCCTAAAATTTACCCATTCAAGTCATTCTCTTAATTTTACCAAAGATTATCAATTTCTTCCTCTCCAAAATATTTCTGTCTCTAGAAAACTTGAAGAAGAAGGGTTCAATGTAGGATTTCAAGGCAAGTCTCCAATTCCATCATTAAAGGCAAATTTTCAGCATTGAGGTATGATAGGTTTCATCCATGGATTCCTTCCATGGAGTTCCCAAATTCTCCTATTTTCAAAGATAGAAATCCCTAATTGAGTTAGGGTTTTCTTCTATGTTGTGGGTTCTCTTGATTATTGATTTAATTGATGGATTTATGATCTTTTATACATGAATTGAGTTAATCTCATGTTTTTATGATGATTCCCCATGAACCCATGTAATTCCCATGTTTTCTAAGATATGATCATATAATGTGGGTTTTGGATTATGAAAGAAGATTATATGAAATCAAGAATGAATTGATAGAATTACATGAATTTATGATGAATTTCTATGAACCCATGTCTAACCCATGTTTTCTAGATGTTGATGATTGAAAGTGAGTTTTGAACCTTGAAAGGTGAATTATGGAACTATGTATGTTCTTATGAAATTTATGTAAATGTTGTAAGGATGCTTTGAGAGTGAAGTATCAATGATGTTGTTATTGTTGTGCTGTTGAAAGGAGATCTCATATACACATGAAAGCATGATTGTGAAAGGATTTCTCACATAATAAGGTTTCTTAGGGTTGAAACGTCTTCTCACCTAAAACGAGCCGATAAGTAAGAGGCTATGCTAATGTAGAGGCAACAGGCGATTACCCATGCTCTCTAAGTGAAAGACAAGAGGCGATTACCCATGTCATATGATATAAATACAAGAGGCGATTACCCATGTCACATGATGTAAGGAAAAAAGGTGATTACCCATGCTCTTTTAAGAGCTAAGGTGAAATATGAATGAGACCATTTCGTGGAAGTTAAGCATAGAACCGAGTGGAGAAATGGTGATTAATCGTATCCCGTAAACTATGTGCCAACATAGGATTGTGTAGATATACATTAGCTAATGGATCCACAATAGCTAGAAGTTCATGGTCCTTACCATGGCAAGTAGGACAACTCTTTTCGGTGTGGGAGACACCTGATTCCATGATGATAGCTCTCATGGTCTTATATGTCGGTTAAGGCTACTTCCCACAAGCAAAATTATGATGAACCAAGGTTGCTTCAAGAAGTATTGTAAGTATGTTTCAAGATGAGGTTCACTTGCATTGATCATGGTTTATGACTTATATTTTCTAACATTCAAGATTTATATTTTATCTTGATCATTGCACAATCACGAAAATGTCCTATTTTAGCATGATTTAAATGTTTTATACATGGCTATCATACTTGGTACATATTTTGTACTAATGCATACCCTTGCCTATATTTCCCCAACTATAGGGTCCGACAATCTGGGTTCTCAGTTTCGTGGCTAGAGGTTGATTTGAGAGATTTCGAGCTTTGGTGAGTCCTCATGCTTCGAGGACGGATTTTCATTGTTTTGAGTTTCTTTCTTACTTTCAGTTTTGGACATGATGTATGGGCTAGGCCCAATTTCATTCTTATGTACTAGATAGCTAATGAGACAAGTGTTTAGACTTCCGCTTTACTTTTATATGACTTTTGGAACTTGGAATGTTGTTCTTTATCTCTTTTGTTCTATCTCTTATGTTATGAATTCTAAGTGGTTTGTATGGGGCCTCTCGGGGTCCTATATGCCATGTTACGCCTAGGGGGTACCTTGGGTCGTGACAAGCAGTGTACCCCTACTATGGTTCAGTAGTTTGGGGCCTGGTGTGCCGCGCAAGGAGTGTACCCCAAATAACCTTCAGTAGTTTGAGGCCCGGCACCCTGTGCCAATAGTACATTCTTCATTTTGTAGGCATTCTTTCAAATCATGTCATCACTCTCTTCTTAATACTAACTATCTAAGCCTTCATTAATCATTGATAGATCCTATACATCCCAATCATAACTCGTAAATTCATATTTCAAATCAAGGTAAAGTTAAGAGGAAAGTTCAAGACGTCCTGTTGAGTAATTTTTAAAAAGTCTTTTGCAAGTGTCTATAACTTGTTTTAAGACTTGAGTAAATGAGTACAAGGATGAGGAGAATTGATTTTCATGATTCAAAATTAGTATAAGGGAACTAAGTATTCCCAAGTATGTAATACTTTTACATTTAAAAGAGAGAAACACCAATTTCTAAATGACTTTACAAGTTCAGAGGAGTTTTAGAGTGTTACCTCTTTTAAGAGGATATTTTGAGTGATTACCTCAATTGAGAAAGAGTTATGTTTCTATAAATTTGAGCATGAGTTATATTTATTAATGGGAGTAGTATTGAGCACCGCTATGGGATGAGTTTAGGAAACTCAAAATCCTCATAAGCCATGTATGCCAACCTGGGTAAAGGATCATACTTTTTAAACGATTTCTTATTTCTTTTAATCATAGCTTAGTGGATTTACTTAGTTGAGGTGTTCTATACCCCGACAAAGTATATGTCAGTTCTAGCAGCGTGGTGAGATGCTGTATCATCATGTAGCTCATAGTAATGGTTGTCGGTTAGAGAATCTGTAAAGTTTTTATTATTGTGCTTTTATACATATTGAGTTGGTATTTACTATTTTACAATCTTTATATATTGCATCTTTTATTTTTTCTTTCACATTTGAGTTGAGATGAGGCGAGTATGTCTTCCCAGAGTATCATTTAGGTTATCTACTACTTTCAGTTATCCCCTTACAGGCTCTTACATTCAATGTACTAATGTCATTCGACCTGCATTTTTTCATTATGCTGATATAGGTGTTCAGGGTCATCAATAGGCGCATCGTTGATACCTTTTGCATTCCAACTAGCTTTGTTGTGCCTTCTTGATTTCCAGAGGGTTCCATATTTACATTTCAGTTGTGTTAAGATGTTGTGGGTCTTATCCCGACATCTATAGTAGTATTTAGAGGCTTCGTAGACAATAGTAGTCTGAAAATTTTTTCATTGTTCCTTGTTGATGTTTAAAATACCTTGAGACAATATTTATGTTTTGTTGAGTGTTTTCATATAGTTATTGAGAAATTCATAAGTTTCATATATTGAGTTTGATTATGCACTTTGAGGTTCATATTTTGCTTCAGCAAGTCTTCCGTTCAGTAATGAGCTAGTGCCAAGGGTTCGCTCGGGGATGAACAATGATTTTTGAGTATCGGCCATGTCTAGGTTCGGGGCGTCTCAAAACTTGGTATCAAAGTACAGAGTTCAAGAGTCCTAGGGTGTGTATGAACCCATTTCTATATAGTCCTAATTATTGGTGTGAAGCGTGACACATCTATAGTTAGGAGGCGACAATATTTAGGAAACATTTCACTTCTTTCTTACTCTCTTTCGTGCGATATAGTTCAAGTCTATAAAAGTTCTTTCTAATTCATGCATGCGCATATCTTTTCAGATCATGCCTCTACAAAGTGCTGTTCGAGGTCGTCCTGCAAGGAGAAATCCTGATACTCAAGACCAAAGGGCACCCAATGCATCAGAAGTGCAACCCCCTAAAGGAGAAGTCACAAATGCTGAGTTCCGAGATGCTATCCGGATGTTGATTCAAGTTATGGCCAATAAAACTAGTAAACAAAGAGTAGTTCACCAGGATGTGGCTGATACATCCAGTATCTGTGAGTTCTTGAGAATGAATCCTCAAGAATTTACAGAGTCAAATGTCACTGAGGATCAGAAGAACTTTGTGGAGGAGCTGCAGAAAATGTTTGAGGTTATGCATGTTGTTGATGCTAAGGGTTTAGAGTTAGCTATATACCAGCTCAAGGGTGTTGCTAGGATTTGATACGATCAGTGGAAGAAGAGCAGGGTTGAAACAACACCACTTTTGAGTTGGTCGCTGTTTGAAAGTGTCTTCCTAGGGTGCTTCTTTCCTCGCGAGCTAGGGGAAGCGAAAGTGAGGGAATTTCTGAACTTGAAATAGGAGGCCATTAGTGTGCATGAGCACAACCTCAAATTCACCTAGTTGTCCTGTTATGCTCCGAACATGGTGGCTGGCATGAGAAGTAGGATGAGTTTGTTTGTGTTTGGGTTGTCTCGCTTTTCAAGTAAGGAGGGTAAGGCAACTATGTTGATAGGAGATATGGATATATCCAGGTTTATGATCCATGTGCAATAGGTTGAGGAAGATAAGCTTAAAGATAGAGAGGAGTTCCGCAATAAGAGGGCTAAGACAGCCAGTCATGAGTCCAGACAGCAGAAGACTAGAAATGTGAACCAACCATCCTTTCAACAAAGGCCAACTGGACATACACCATTATCAGCTAGTCCACCTGCACCGAAGAACAAAGGTGATTTCAGGAATCAGAACTCCCAGAATTCCAGAGCTAGACCTACTCAGTCATAGGGTAGTGTGGCACAAAGGGCTTATTGGACTCCTACATGTGTTAAGTCCGATAGAAACCACCCAGAAGAGTGTTGTGATGGCTCCAATGGCTGCTTCAAGTGTTGTCAGACATATTACTTCATGAGAGAGTGCCTTGAAAATAGGTAGGGTAACAATAATGGGGGCAATAAAGCCCAATCTTCTTCAGCAGCTCCGGTGGATAGAGTTGCTGCAAGAGGAGCTACTTCGAGGACACGTGAAGGAGCAAACCGTCTGTATGCTATCACCAGTCACCAAGAGCAGGAGAATTTGCCAGATGTTGTTACGGGTATGATCAAAGTCTTTACTCTTGATGTATATGCATTACTTGATTCAGGTGCGAGTCTATCTTTTGTGACTTGTATATTGCTAAGAGGTTTGATATTCTTCCCGAATGACTTCTTAAGTCCTTGAGTGTTTCCACACCTATTGGTGAGTCTATTCCAGCCGAGAGAGTTTATCATGATTGTGTCATTTCTTTCAATCACAAGGACATCATGGCTGACTTAGTTGAGCTAGACATGGTGGACTTTAATGTCATTCTAGGTATAGACTGGCTTCATGCTTGTTATGCCTCACTTGATTGTAGAATTCGAGTAGTTAAGTTTTAGTTTCCTAATGAGCCAGTTGTAGAGTGGAGGAGTAGTTCATCAGTGCCTAAGGGTCATTTCATTTCATACATTAAGGCAAAAAAGTTAGTCTCTAAGGGGTGCATCTATCACTTAGTCCTAGTTAATAACTTTAGTGTCGAGACACCACCTATTCAATTAGTTCCAGATGTCTTTCCAGATGATCTTCCCAGAGTCCCTTCTGAGAGAGAAATAGATTTCAACATAGATATTCTTCCTGATACTCGACTTATCTCTATTCCTCCATATAGAATGGCTCCAGTTGAGTTAAAAAAGTTAAAAGAGGAATTAAAAGACCTTCTTGATAAAGGTTTTATTCGACCTTTTATCTCACCTTGGGGCGCTCCTATCTTGTTTGTGAGGATGAAAGATGGTTATCTTAGGATGTGTATTGACTACCACTATTTGAACAAGTTCACTATAAAGAATAAGTATCCTCTTCTAAGAGTTGATGATCTTTTTGATCAACTCTAGGGTGCCACTTGTTTTTCTAAAATAGACCTAAGATCAGGCTATCATCTGTTGAGAGTGAGAGAAAGTGATATTCCAAAGACAATATATAGGACCCGTTATGATTATTTTCAGTTTCTTGTTATGTCCTTTGGATTGACTAATGCTCCTGCATCATTCATAGACTTGATGAACAAAGATTTTAAGCCATATCTTGACATGTTGTGATTGTATTCATTGATGACATATTGATTTATTCAAAGAATGAAGAGGATCATGCTAGTCATCTCAGGATAGTTCTTCAAACTCTCAAGGATAGAGAGTTGTATGCCAAATTTTCTAAGTGTGAGTTTTATTTTGAGTCCAGAACTGAGCAGTAAATTGTGCACCTCGATCTGAAATGATTGACACAGGAACTCAATGGAGGAACCAATTTGTTGAGGAAGCTACTTAGGAGCCTGAGGAGGATATGAAGAAGATATAGTTGCATCTCTTCCCTTCCGAAGAAATTCCAAATCAAGGTACTAATCCTTTGTAAAGTACTTCTTAAGTTAATATGCTAAGTTGTGTGAATTGCATGTTGTGTACTTGAGTTAGGGTTGTTAGATTCTTCCCATTTCCCTTTTTGGCTTCGTGTGATCTCATTCGAGGACAAATGTTCCAAGGGGAGATATTGTAACATCTCGTACTTCAAAAGTCAACTAGAGATTCATACAACAAAAACTTCATGAGTTTTGGGTAAACTTAAATGACCATAACTTTCAGCACAAAATGAGTTAGGTTTCTCATGAGGTATCAAATCGAAGGTCTTTGAGAGTCCTCTTTCCAACGTTGCTGAGTTTTCTAAATTCTGAGTTTGGATGAAGGAGTTATGCCCGTTTCGGTGCAACCTCTCTAGTTAAGTAATTTCATACATTTTAAGACGGAGTATTTTTGTCTTTTACTTACCACTATGATAACGCTCAACCATACTTCATCCAATTCTAAGTGTAGGTGACCTCTAACAAGTATAACCCCAACTAAGAGTTGGGGTCGATCCCACATGGAGTATACGGTAAAGAATTCAATTACAAAGTAGAATGGTGTTCTAATCATTTGTAGATGTAGACATTTTCGCAACAATAAAGTAAATGTTAAGGGTTTGAAAATTAATGTCAAATGGGGGGATTTGGGTGAAAAATTAACAAATACAAATAATCGGTAGTAAACATGTTGAGAGAGTTTCTTGGGAGTGTGATAAATTGAATGCCAATTTCACTAAATGGGTGATTATTATTTACTAAAAGTCGTTGAACCTCAGTGGGTAGGCTAGGCCATCGGTGCAATAGGCATTTCTTAATCAACTATCACGAATCAAGTGAGTTCTTTCAAACCTCGACAAGCACAACACATATTAAAAACCCAATACCTTAATCAATCTACTTTCTCAAGCAAGATTAGTAGGATAGCATTCAGACCCACTTTCTCAAGCTAAATCCGCAACGACACAATCACTACAATCATCAGTTAATACTTTTAACTCTAATACTTCTTTCTCTGGCAAGCATAGAGTACTAAACTAGAATTGCATTTGCCACTACAATTCATCAATTAAAACACAAACTATTAATTGAACCCACTTCAAATCAACAATAAAATCATTAAATATTAACACCCATAAACTAATTGAAACATTCAACTATAAAATCACACCCCCAAGAATGGGGGTTTTAGCCAAACATAATAAAGATCAAGAAATCGTTACCAACTATATTTTACATCAGTTTGGGCAACAATCCACAAGTCTCCAAATGCTCAAATCGAAGCTAAAAATAAAAAAAAACCATAAATCTCTACTCAAAAAAGTGTAAAAACTATGTTTAGAATGTTGAAGATCAAATAACCCAGAACTGGACAATGTTGGAACTTCTTTTCTTCTTTTGAAAATTGCATTTATACGTTCCCAAAATTCCAGCATTGGAGTCACTCGGTGAAGTAAGTCGGGCTTCATCGACCTGGTTGGTGATACGATGAGTGCTCCTTTCCATCGCCTTCTTGGCTTGGTCTTTCACCATCTCTTTTCTGTGACTTAAGGCGATCGAGATCTATATCACTGATCGATACGACGGGTCGCCGAACTATCAATGTGCTTGCCAAGTTGGTCTTGTCCATGGGCTGGCCTACTGGAACTTTAGGCGAGCTGGAGATCCACTCGGCGACTCGTTGAGTGGCTTTGGAGAGTACCGGCCTTGCTTTTCTCCAACTTCTTCGGTTTTTTTGCTCGTTTTTGCCCCTTAATGTCCTTGCCTTGCTTTTTTTCCTTCATTTATGCAAATTAACATTTTAACATCTTAGAGCATACAATAGGCATTGAGGACACTAAATATTTGAATATTAGGCCATAAATGAGTCAAAATCTTAGGCTTATCAACACCTCCAACTTAAACTTTTTCTTGTCCTCTGGTAAAACACAAGATCAATCAGTTCAACAAAGATGTCCTCAAATAGTGCTACTTGAGACTCAACATGAATAAACACGAGGTTCAATCTACCCATGCAATGTTCAATTGTGCACTACAGGTTTCAATTAGTGACTAGTCATCATCAAATAGAAGTCAAGCTCACAATGCTTGCTTCAAATGCAAATTCAGGCTCAACAAAAGTATTCGAATGTCCTCACATCAAGGATGATTCCATGCCCACATAAAGCTCATCAACATTTAATGATTAATGAATAAAATTCGATTCTCACACTCTTAAAGATAAACACATGTGTGATTTTGCCTATAGTCTTTCCTGTATTTTCCAATCAGCATGACATTCAGCTCAATGAAGATCATTAAGGTCTTTCAAGGCTTGTAACTGGGTTAAGGGCAAAGGTATGATCATTTTGGCTTACTGACTTTTACCTTCATGAAGCATGGCTTGCATTTCACTTCTTCTCATTTTCTTTCACTTCTTGTCCTTTTCTTTCACCATCCACCCTAAGTTCTTTCAAGCATAAAGTTCTTATATGACTCACTCAACACCTCTTTTTCTTTTATACATGCTTAAATTGCATTGCAACATTCTTTTTCAATCTTTTTCTTCTTTTGTTTTGCTCTTTTCTTTTTCTCCTTTTTTTTATATGGAGGAGTCCCATCTTTTTCAACACCATCCTTCAGGGGTAAATTGTTTTCACAAACTTCTTAACCTTTCTCCTTTTTCACCACACCTCCAACTTAGGCTTTTGGCCTAACTTGGTTATTCAAATAGAAAAATGCTTCATGAAACTTTTAGGTGAGAAGAAAAGAGGCCAAATGTGTTCATGTTTCATTGAAAGACAAGGTTAGGCTCAAATGGGCCCTAGCTAAGTTCACACTTTCACAAGGTGGTCACAAAAAGGTATAATAGCAATTTGGTTGACCCTCCAAAATTTGCCTAAGATCATTTCTTTCATTCACCAATGTTAGTCAATTGGACTAACGAGGAAAGTTCTAGGCATGACCAAGCACATATTTCAAGGACATCTTACCAAACACGACCTTCAACACAAATCAATCAAGACTTTACAAATTGAGCTCGCACGCAACGATCATCACTAGACTAATTTCAACAATTGGCTAGTCACAATGAGATGCTAAAAGTTCACACATGACTTATACAACTCAAATTTGCCTCATTGGAATCATACAAACATATCGTTCAATCAAGAGCACTATTCAAGTCATCGGTATTGATCATAACCGATACTCAAATATGTAAGAGAACAACCATACATTCACAAACACAAAAAACTAGAGGCGAATTTTAATTCGGATAAAAACCAACATTCACATTAAAAACAAACACGTCACAAAAATAAGCATCCAAAACAATATAAACACAACCCACAGGAATAGGTATGAAGATACCTCATCCCACCAAACAAAACCTAACATTGTCCTTAATGCAAAAGAAAATGACTGTCTCAAAAGTAAAACTATAAGAGAGTCAAGATCCCCTTTCAGGCTAAGCCTGAGGTGAACGTTGCACATCTTGGGCTCTCTCAATCTAGGCATCAGTGCCCAGCTCATCCCCACCAACAACCTCTGTTCCATTGGAGCTAATCATCGAGGTGTCCCAAAAAGAAACCTCCATAGCCGTCTGTACCATCACACCCTCTAGATCCTCAAGATCATCATACACAACTACATCACGGGTCTTAAGCTCATCCTAATCAGTCTCAGGAGCATCCAACTTAACATCATCATGAGTTATAGCAACATTTGTGATCGCAGTGGCCGGAGGGATCTTAGAAATAGCTAGCATCTCTGTACTCGAAACCTCGAGAAGGTCTATAAGGCCAAACAACATTGATAAATCAGTGGATTTGAGCTCATCCATGTCATGCCTCAATCTAACAACATTGGCTCTCAAGGCCGTAACATCAACGGATTGCTGACCTCCTTGCTTACATGCCTCAACTCGTACTGTGAGGGAATCCAAGGATAGGCCATGTGCAGTGATCAACTCCCAATCCTCTCACAACTCAGCTCAAATAACGGCTAGGGTAGTAACAATAGCCCACTGAATCAGTTTGGGGATAGCTGCCTCAACCTGAGAAGCACGTACATTAGCAAATAGGGCTAGATGGCCATCTTGTATAGCATCGCCTGTGTCAACGGGGGCGGGAAGTAGCAACAACATTATTAGCAGTCGTAGATGGAGCAATAATAGTACTAGGAGTACCTGAAGGCTCACCGGCCTAAGTGGGAGGAGTTGTATCTACCTCCATCATATCTACATCGACAGCCCGGGATGTGTCCACTGGTGTTGCTTTCCTCCGCTCAGCCTCATCCATGGTGTACTCGGCCTCAATCTTTCGGATGTCAGTAGAGGAAGTGGGAGTCACCTCTACATCCGTGTTAGCCACAAAGGGCACTCGAGCACGTCGACACAACTTCTTGATTAACATTGGGAAAAGGAGCAATGTATAGCTCTGCTTGGCCCTCATGGCCATCTCCTGCTCAACGATCATCCTAAGATTTAGTCTATCCCGATCAATGAGAGAACCCAACAAAGTTGACTTTAGATGCTTGAGTATGGACTCATTCTGAGATGGCATCAATGTGCTGCTAATGAATCTATTACAGTACTGCGCAACTACATTTAGGTCCTTCTTTTAAATCTGGACCCCTGGCTCGATCCATGGTGGTGTAATGTCAGAAATAAAAGGGGCCAACTACCCCTTAAAGTCTTCCAGGGTCATCTTCTAAATTTTATCAGGCCAAGAAATGTATTATATTGATGGTGCACCCCAACGCCTCATTTATGTCTGAGTTGTTGCACTTCACCCTCTTTCCTCGGACTACTACATGGTCCATATGTGTAAACAAGTTGGCTTTCTTCTTTCCCTTCTGGATTAGCTTCCCATACTCTGTGTACAACTCCCAGACCTAAGAATATGTATGAGCCTCAGGGCTCTGTAAATTGCTCAAATTTATGGAACCTAATGGTGTCCCACACATCTGGATACCTATCCACATCTCCATCAATGGACAACCTCTTCTCTTCCAATATTTTATGCAACCCAGCAACCTTCAATCTATTCATTGAGTGAGATAGAGGTGCTTGCACTAGAGGCACTTGCGGTGCCTATTCAGATCTCTGTGTTGGAGGTTGAGGAGTGACCGGGAGTCTAGCTGGATCATGCAGTGCTTTGCAGCGCAAATCAACCCATCTCCTCTACAAAGTTTGGTCATCTTCCGGCTCTGACTCATATGTTGGCGACCTACACCCAAATTGTTCTCATGATCAAATTCCGAAGTGGTGAGGTAAGTGGAGTCTATGCCCATGCTTTCAAAGATGGAACTACTCGAGCACGGAGCCATAGGTTTATTCCCCTTGGTTGTGTCTTTCTTCCTGTTGGAGGAAGTATAGGCAGCATTGATTATTGAGGGGCAGCCTCCTCAGTAATTACTATTCCTCTCACCCGCTTTGGAGGTCGTTCATTATTCCCGGGTACTCTGGTTCTAGCCATATATGAAAACCAACACATATTAAACCAATGGATTAGAAACAGGTCAGTGAAATATCAAGTTTTAAAATTTACAGAAAAACTCGCCGACTAGTTCGGCGAGCTTTAGAGGGTTCGCCAAAAGTAATAGAACAAAAAATGCATAGAAATCAGCACAAGTTAGTGAGGTCTAAGGCCAATTGGCTGTTTGAGGAACTCAATTGGTGAGCCAAGAGTAGCTCGCCAAATGTAGCAGAATGGTTTTCAAAAATTTAGGCTGAAAAAGGGCGATCACGAAGGCATTCGGTGAGTCGCCGAGTAAACTCGGCGAGCACAAGCATATCGCTGTATGTTACAGAGGCTAACATATAACTTTTAGGGTAAAAGGGGCGATCACAAGGACATTTGGCTAACCGCCGAGTCAGTAGGCAAGCTCGACAAAGCTCGACGAACTGCCTTTCATGCCAGATATCAACCTAGACCTCCAATTTTCATTGCCCAGCCTATAAGAATAAAATTAAATCCCCATTCTATGCAATTAACACCTAGCCCATATCACTATCAACCCCGGGATACTCAGATTTCCCCCATTTTTTTAAAATCAGCCAATCAATGTCTTTGACCTTAAGAATGATGTCACCTGATCTATTATTGGGAAAATTTAGTTGATCGATACAATTTGGGTTACTCAGACTTCACCCACACCAGACCCAATATGCTACAACTACACACTCTCAATTTCAAGCAATTTAAACATGAAATTCAACATATAGAGGCTAAACAAAATATTTAACACGATAATATAGTAGCCCACAATTCAAAATCAGCCAAATACACAAGATCATGCAAAGGATCTAACAATAATACGAGCATGCTTAGCAAATTTATAGAAATTAACTCAAGTTCGGGACACCATCCTCAAAAGTAGACAGAAACAAAAATTAGGCAAGCAAATACGAAAGAAAGCAATCACGAGTTCCCACCATGAAAATGACACCCACGTGAAAATACCAAGCAAAATATGATTTAAATTTGAAATGTAAGAATGCAAGAGTAGAAAAATGCAAAATAAAAGGGATTTTTGAATTTAAAACGGTTAGAAGCCCTTTTGACCCTTTAGTTCACGCCCTAATCTGCGGTACCCACTTATGTCACCAACCCATTTGGCGATGCACCAAATGGTACTTTTGCCCGCCAAAGTTACCAGAACTCCAACCCTTTGGTTGGTCAAGAAGGCGATCTATATCGAGCTCACCGACCCTTTTGAAGATTCACTGTATGGTACCCAAGCTTGTCCAATTGCTCATTTTTCCCAAATTTGAATTTTCAACTTGCACATCTAAAAACCGTAATAAAAAAACAACAAAAATAAAAACTAAAACTTGGGTTGCCTCCCAAGAAGCGCCCTATTTAACTTTGTGGCATGATGAAGACTCATTTTCAAGCTTCATTCTTTGGGTTAACCATGGTATCACTCGGTAACCCTCGTGTTGCTCTTGGATTTAAATGAATCGAGATTTGACCCATTTGTGTTTGTAGCTGTTGAATAGATACTGAGTGTTAAATAACTGTTTGGTTTAGCGAAGAGACGTCGTCTTTCATTTCTTTTAACACCTTGTTCGATCCTTCCACTTTGGTAAGAATGCGAGAAAGCATATCTTCGGTGTAGAAATTTTTAGGATCAACCTTAGCTCTTTTGTCTTTTAACACTTATGGGGAGGTACATATCATTCTTTGTCTCCATCTCACTCCCTCCAATCTGTACCACTGTCATAGCATGTTTTATCTCGATCTCTCCAACCGTCATCACTATCCCTATTCCAACTTGGATTTCACCCAGTCTTGGATAGTTCAGATGAAAACCTCCTCCCTGATTTTATAAGAAGTGTACTTCTTCATTGTGCATGGCCTCAAAGTGAGCTTCATCAGGATTCACTCCACTAACTCCAACCATATTCAAAGCCTTAGAACGACTTTCCATGACATGTTTTGTCAATATGTCCATTTGGGTCATCATCTTGGCCATGTTTTTATCTCATTCTTGGTTCTTTTCCATTTGTTCCTTTCTCATCTCGAATTTCAAAGGAGACACCTTATCTTCCCTAGTGTACCAAACTCGATTTATTTTTTTCATCTCATCAAGAAGGGTAGATGATGTGTCAAATAGTTGCTGTATGATTCCTCCTCGAACGAGCTAGTGTGCCACACCTTTATTGACTGATTCGAGACTCTGATAGAAATATTATAGCAACACATTGTTTGGTGGTCCGTGAGTTGGACATTGCAGTATCAACTTCTGAAACCTCAACCATGTTTCATGAATAGGTTCACCATCCATTCGCTTAAAATTCTGAATATTATCCCTCAACTTCACAATCTTCAAAGGAGGGAAAAACCTTACATAAAACGCATCAGTGAGCTCCTCCCAAGAAGTGATTGATTCCCTTGGTAAATCGGCCAACCACTTCGTTGCCACCCCATTAGAGAAAAGGGAAACAAACAAAGTCAGACCGATTCCTGAGTGATGTTCTTGAAAGAAAATGTCCCACACACATCCATAGACTTTCGGATGTTGTCATGAGAGTCCTCAGTAACAATACCTCCAAAGAGACCCTTCAAATGCAACATCTCTAACATAGTGCTGGTCACATGAAACAACGCATTGCCCACAATCGGAGGGAATCGAATAGCAGCCGCACTTCCCAACTGATCTTCATTAACATCGTGCAAATTATCGATGTCATCATTGTTCCCAAGGTTGCTGACATTGCTTCCATTAACACTTTTCTCTTCACCTGTTTAAGAGTAGCCAACAAAGAACACAAATAAGTTGATTCAACTACAACAAAATCAGTTCACAACTAAACTTCACTAAGAGAATTCTAAACACCATTCCCCACCAGCGGTGCCATTTTTGATAACACTCAACTACACTTCATCCAATTCTAAATGTAGGCGGTCTCTAACAAGTATAAACCCAACTAAGAGTTGGGGTCGATCTTATAGGGATGCTACGATAAAAAAATCAATTACGAAGTAGAATGGTGTTCTAATCATCTGTAGATAGGGCTGGGCGTTCGGTTGGTTCGGTTCGGTTTGTAAATTTCGGTTCGGTTTTTTTGGTTTTCGGTTTGGCAAAATATGAAACCAAATAAAACCGAATTAAATTCGGTTTGGTTCGGTTATTACAATTTTGGTTCGGTTTATTTCGGTTTGATTTTCGGTTTAACCAAATTTAATTAACGCGGCCTCTGGGCAGTAGCATCTGGATTATTTTCTGCTAGCTTGATTATAAAATGATCAAAATTTGACTTTCTTAGCCTTAATTTGTTTCACCAAGTCTCAATTTTCAACCATTCGAGCTATTTCTTGGCAGTTAAACAAATGCAATGAGCTCCCAGAGGATACCATATTCAAGAGTCAAGACCCATAAATCAACAAGTGCATGACAGTGGACACCCTTTTTTATATCGAAAAACTTAAATATTGAAAATCGAAATCAAAGCCAACCAAAATAACAAAAAACTAAAACTAGAATTTTAAAAAAAAATCGATTGGTCGGTTTTTTCAGTTTTAACCATATTATGCGCAACCCTAAATCCCTAATTATATATAATAAATATGATAGTACGAATAGTGTATTAATAGAAATAATATATTGTATTATTAATTTAATAATTTACTATATATAAAAATGACATTAAATATGATGTATAACTAATAAATACTTATATTGGTTATATAATAAATGAATTAAAAATACTAAGTACTATATAAGAAATTAAATAATATTATTTTCTCTAATAGAAACAAAAGCTAATTGGGCCAAATTTTAATGGGTTATTGATATTGGATAGGTTGGGTTGTAGCCAAACCGAAAAACCGAAAACCGAAAAAACCGAAAACCAAAAAAATCGACCGAAAAAATTTGGTTTTTTCTGTTAACCGAATTAATTTAGTTAAAAACCGAAAACCGAACCGAAAACCGAAATTTTAAAACTGAAAACTGAAACCGACCGAACAAACCGAAAAACCAAAAAATTTCGGTTCGGTCGGTTTTTTCGGTTTGAACCGAAATATGCCCAGGCCTATCTGTAGATGTAGACATTTTCACAACAATAAAGTAAATGACAAGAGTTTGACAATTAATGTCAAATGGGGGGGGGGGATTTGTGTGAACAATTAACAACTACAAATAATAGTAGTAAACACGTAGAGAGAGTTTCTTGGGAGTGTGATAAATTGAATGCCAATTTCACTAAATGGATGATTATTATTTACTAAAAGTCGTTGAAACAAAGTGGGTAGGCTAAGCCTGATATGCAATAACCATTTTTCAATAAACTATCACGAATCAAACGAGTTCTATTGAACCTCGACAAGCACAACACATATTAACATCCCAATACCTTAATCAATCTACTTTCTCAAGCTAGATTAGTAGGATAGCATTCAGATCCACTTTCTCAACTTAAATCCGCAACAACACAATAATTACAATCATTAATTACTACTTTTAACTCTAATACATCTTTCTAAAGAAAGCTTAGAGTGCTAAACTAGAATTTCATTTGCAAATACAATTAATCAATTATAACACAAACTATTAATTGAACCCACTTCAAATCAACAATAAAATAAGTAAATATTGACACCCATAAGCTAATCGAAATATTTAACTAAATAATCACACCCTCAAAAATGGGTTTTAGCCAAACATAACAAAGATCAAGAAATCGTTACCAACTCTATTTTCCATCAGGTTAGGCACCAATCCACAAGTCTCCAAATACTCAAATTGAAGCTAAAAATCAAACAAACCCTAAATCTCTACTCAAAAAGTTTAGAAACAATGTTTAGAAAGTTGAAGATTAAAATCCCAGAACTGGACAATGTGGGAACTCCTTTTCTTCTTTTGAAAATTGCATCTATACGTTCCCAAATTTTAGCATCGGAGTAACTCGGTGAAATAATTTGGGCTTCACTGACCTGGTCGGCGATACATCGAGTGCTCCTTTCCATCGCCTTCTTGGCTTGGTATTTCACTATCTCTTTTCTATGACTTTAGGTGATCGAGATCGATATCACCGATCTATTCGGCGTGTCGCCGAACCATCAATGTGCTTTCCAAGTTGGTCTTTTCCATGGACTGGCCTGCTGGAACATTGGGTGAGCAAAAGGTCCACTTGGCTACTCGCCGAGTGGCTTTGGCGAGTACCAACCTTGCTTTCCTTGAACTTCTTTAACTTTTTCGCTTGGTTTTCCCCCATAATGTCCTTGCCTTGCTATTTTTTCTTCATTGCTACAAATTAACATTTTAAGATCAGTTTAGAGCATAAAATAATCATTGAGGACACTAAATCTTTTAATATTAAGCCCTAAATGAGTCAAAATCCTAGATTTATCACCCCACTAGGCCCAAACATTTTTCCCACCCAAATAGGGGTCCAAACTGATAGAGATTAGTTTCCATTCATTCATAAATGCTTAGGGTTGAGAGAAGGGTTTCAAGAGGAGAAAAAGAAGAAGGTTTCAAGCATTCATTCAAGTTATGAGGCTTTTCTCCAAGAACTTAGGTCTTTCGAGGTATGTAAGTTTTCACAATGATGGGTTTGTTCGACCTCACACCAATCATGCAATTTTATCCGTAAATTTCATTCTTGAAGTTGATTGATTGAGTTTCTTGTGAAGTTCTTGAGTTTTGACCCCATTCCTTAACAATAGAGTCTTTTTGAGTTCTTGAGGTGATGGCTTTGTAAATGAATGATGTTATTGATAGAATTTGAGTGGATTTTTAATTATTTGTGTTGGGTTTATGAATCCAAATTAGTTTAGCAATAATTCATTTGATTCTAGATGAGTTAGGCCTTGAATTGGAGCAAGAAGATTTGCCAAAAAACAGGATAGAGGGTTGGGCGCCGCGCCAGCAGTGCGCCCAAACTACTGTTCAGTAGTTTGGGGCTTGGCGCACTGTGCCAGCAGTGCACCCCAAACTACGTTCAGTAGTTTGAGGCCTGGCGCCCTGCGCAAGCAGTACACCAGGATCGTCAGGCCCCTTTTGTCTCCATTCTTGGTCACGCAGACATTCTTTCAAATCATGTTGTCGGTCTCTTCTTAATACTAACTATCTAAACCTTCAATAATCATTGAGTGATCCTATATATCCTAATAATAGCTCCTAAATTCACATTTCAATTCAAGGTAAAGTTAAGAGGAAGTTCAAGATGTCCCGTTGAGTCATTTTTGAGAAGTCTTTTGCAATTGTCTATGACTTGAGTAAATGAGGATGGGGAGAATTGATTTCATGTTTCATAATGAGTATAAGCCAACTAACTATTCCCAAGTATGTCATACTTTTACATTTTAAAGAGAGAAACATCGAACTAAAAGAGTTTACAAGTTGAGATGAGTTTCAGAGTATTACCTCTTTTAAGAGGATCTTTTGAGTAATTACCTCAATTGAGAAATAGTTATGTTTTTAAAAATTTGAGCATGAGTTATATATATTATTTGGAGTAGTATTGAGCACCGATATGGGGATGAGTTCACACAAGTCAAAATCCTCATAAACCATGTATGCCATCATGGGTAAATGATCATACTTTTTAGATGATTCCTTATTGCTTTTAAGAATAGCTTAGTGGATCCACTTAGTTGAGGTGTTTTATACCTCGACAAGGTGTGCGATGATTCTGGCAGTGTGGGTGAGATACTATATCATCACGTAGCTCAAAGTGATGGTTGTCGGATAAAGAATCTCCCAAATAAGTGGAAATAGTTTATTATTATGTTTTTATACATATTGAGTTGATATTTACTATTTTTAAAAGATTTATATATTGCATCTTTTATTTTTTTCTTTCATATTTGAGTTGATATGAGGTGAGTATGTCTTTCCATAGTATCATTTAGGTCATCTACTACTTTCAGTTTTCCCTTTACATGCTCGTACATTCAATGTATTAATGTCATTTGACCTGCATCTCTTCATGATACAGACAGGTGTTCAGGGTCATCAATATGTGCTTCGTTGATACCTTTTACATTCCAGCTTTGCTTTGGTGAGCCTCCTTGCTTTCCACAGGGTTCCACATTTACATTTTAGTTGTGTTAAGAGGTTGTGGGTCTTGTCCCGACATCTATCATAGTATTTAGAGGCTTCGTAGATAATAGTGGTATGAAGAGTCTTTCATTGTTCCTTGTTGATGTTTCAAAAACCTTGAGACAATATTTATGTTTTGTTTGAGTATTTTCTGATAGTTATTGAGAAATTAATCACTTTCATATGTTGAGTTTGATTATGAACTTTGAGATTCATATTTCTCTTGAGTAAGTCTTCTACTGAGTAATGAGTCGGGCTAAGGGTTTTCTTGGGAACCAACACTAGTTCTCAAGTGCCGGCCATGTCCATGGTATAGAGTTAGGGCATGATACCTTCCCTTAACTCTCTTGGGAAGAACTTGTCAAAAATGCTCCTGTAAAACAGTCCTACGTAACATGAGCTGCATTCATACCCCTGTTGTCTTTCCACTACGTGAACTAGATATGAGCCACATCGTGAAGTTGATAGGATGCTAGCTCAACACTATCAATACCAGTCACTTGTATTACCTAAAGAATCTTCTTGATCTCATCAACAAAATTCTGTGGGTCCTCACAAACCTTAAACAATAGAAACCCTGGGGATTCATACGAACAAATTTTGGAACCCTGGCTGCAGCTGATCCACCAGTGGGGTTTGCATGGTTTGGGGCATGCTGATTGGTCTAGTTGGCTACGGCCTGAGCCAATAGATGGATCACATTATGGAACTCTAAATTTGTAATCTCATGGTCTGGGACTGGAGGATTTGCATTAGCATTGCATACGTTAGCTCTGCGAGGAGGCATGATCTGAAACGTATAACAATGGATACAAAAGAAAAGTTGAATCACACTCCAACACACGAGAAAGATAGCAAAAGAAGTGAAGTTTTCCATAGAACACCTTGTAGCCTACCTCTCATAGGTGTGGTGCAGTTAACACCCATGAAAGAGACACAATTAGTTCAGCTTTCAGACACACTGACCCTTTGAACATGATTCTATGATACCAAGTTTGACACGCCCCGAGGCTACCCCCTAGACGCAACACGATGCTTAGTGTCACAAGTTACCCCAAGCTAACCCATATCATGATATATCTATACAAATTCAAATAAAACATGAACTGTTGGGAAGCTAAAACACTTTAATATATGGAATGGGGAAAAGCCCAAGATGTCTGAATATATAAAATATAGAAGAGTATAGTGATGATGGGAAACAACACATACAACTCAAGTTGAATCTAATATATGTATGAAAGCCTCTAATTTATCTGAGTTGCTGGGACATGGCCCCAGCTAACTCTCACAAGACTGAAACTGAAAAGTAAAGCATGTCTATCACCCTCGAACTATGAGGACTCACCACTGAAGCTGCTGAATGCAGATTAGAAGTTGAGCTAAGTGCGGTCTGGATGTTGAACGCCTGAACCTACAACATACGATGATATAGTGCAAAAGTATGTGTCAGTACTTTGAATGTACTGAGCATGTGGTGTATATGCTAAGTTGAACAATATAGAAACTAAACATGGAAATAAATATACTGAAACATAACTGAAATCTGAGTTGGATGCAATGACCAATTACTAATCATGAAGATATAACAAGTTGAACTAAATACTAAAATAAATGCTGAATACGCGGTCAATGCAACATGAATCTGACAGTTGGAGATACAATTAACCAACATAAACCACGTGAGATAAATATAAAGTCTATTTATACGTCATATCGGGATGACCCAATATACCTTATCAAGGTATAAAGGCATAACTGTGGCATGATCACTAAAATTGATGCCCAACAGAGGGGACTTATAAACCTACAATGACACATAGTTCTGGGACTTCAAGGTATGCTGAACCTTAGTCCAACTCGGTCCTAAGCTTACTCCCAACTGAATATAAAGCTAAAAATGCAACTGTAATACTGAATATCACAAAATACTAATAATTATCTAAGGATGCATCATACATATACTAAATGAAATGATAGCCAAATTCTGAAGCATGATTGTCAGACTAATCTCCCTAGCAAGTATAAATCATCAAACAGAGATAATTAACACAACCTAGGGTTTCTGAATTTTATACATGGGACTATACTAGTTCTCCAAGAAATATGTAATTAATATCATAGAAACTATATTAGCTAAATTAGAATGGATCCCTAAGATTTAGGAAGCCTAGGTCTAAACAATTTATGGAGAAGTAAAAGATTTGACTGAATTCTAGAGACCTAATGGGTGAAAGGAACCCAATAGTGAAATCCCACATATCTGGCGAAGAAAACTACGGAGAAATCCTTTAGATTTCGAGGCTAAAATTGAAGGAATGATTTGCCTGTCTTGAGAGAAAACTACCGCTTCTTTCTTTTCTTTTCTTTCTAGGTCTGATGATTTTAGGAGAATGAAGGTTTTAGATAGTTTCTGACTAATTAACTAGGCTTGACAAAGTAAAACGACGTAGTTTAAGTACCAAACGATGTAGTTTAAGTACAAAATGCATAGGGGAAAAGACCAATACGACCCTCACTAAAAACTCATGAGGTTAATGTCAAGAAAAGCTTTACCAGCAGTCTAAGACATCATGGCCCGTCTAGTGGATCTTGATGTAGCCCTGCCCAATATGGCTTCTCTAAGACAAGCATAACTTTCTACTCAAGGCTCAAAATCAGGCAAACTTGGTGGCGTTAGAAAGACGACTTAAAGACCTTTAATTTCATGGGTCATGGGACACCTAATTCATTTTGTGCCAAAATATATGATCGTTTGAAGTTTCCCCAAAACTCAAAACCTGATAAGTCTACTCCACAAACGACTTCACAATCCATTTGAATCTTCACGGACCATCTAGGCGTATGTTTTCCATCACAGCGACCTTGAGGTGCAACCTCACTATCTGTGTGACTGTATGAAACCCTAGACAGGAAGTCTAAGGCACCATCTAGGTGTCTCCCACCTAGGGGTAGTACTGGATGGTCTCATGATGTCCTTGACATGTCTGTGGATCCCTAGATGGCTTATCTAGGGTGGTGTGAAGGGTCCGTGGTTCATTTTGGATTCATGGAGTTGCTCGTTTGTCCTTTTTAGCCCTTTCTCGGAGTGTGAGGTGTTACATATATTTTGTCACCTTGTGATGAGTTGTAGATTTACACTCATTTGAGGCCTTTTTAGTTCAACATTTAGTGTCCTCAATGCCTAATTATGTCCTATTCTGATGATAGTTTGATGATTTAAAGCTATGAAGGCTAAAGGACAAGGTGAGGATGAATACTTGTAAGAAATACCAAAAACATTGAAAGAAGTGTAAACATCACATATGGAGTTTCATAACTAACATGGTGGACTGCCCAAATTACATGACCATGCCTAAAGTGACAGTGCTCATAATTGAAGATAATCGAGCAAGGTCGACGAACCAAAAGTGAAACGGCGACTCCCCAAAATGAAAGGCGAGCAA
Source organism: Solanum pinnatisectum (assembly GCA_035578085.1). NCBI lineage: Eukaryota > Viridiplantae > Streptophyta > Magnoliopsida > Solanales > Solanaceae > Solanum > Solanum pinnatisectum. The sequence continues at coordinate 21,647,080 of CM069082.1, read as the reverse complement.
GATGACCATTGGTGAAGGTGACATTACTTAGATAAAAAAATAAAGGCTTAAAGGTGAGCAAATGTGGTAATCAGTGATCTGCTGAATGTGAAAGGCAGACTTGAACAAGTTTACCAACTGAGTTTCAAATATCTAAAGCCTGAAGAAAATAAAAGGCGAGCTGAGGAACATACAACTATCGCCAAGTTTCTCACATAATGAATTTCTGGCCAAATAATGGGAAACTATAGATATCTCAATGGAAAGAGAAAATTGAGAGCTGGAATAGAGTAATTTTTAGAGTTTTGGGAAGAATTCTTAGAGAGTTGTGTATGAGATATTTTTCCTTCTGAAAAACATCTTTAGTTTGGGGTTTTCAATTTTACTCTTGTAGTTGAATATTGGAAGTTGAATTCAAAGTGGGTATTGATTATAATTGCTTAATATTATCATATCCATGGCTGCTAACATGATAGTTCTAATTTCATAACTTTTGTGATGGGTGGATAAAACCCCAATCTAGGGGTGATATTATGGTGTTGGGTGTTGATTTAATGTAGTGGGTATTGTATTTCACTTTGTTTTACTGCTGCTCATTCATATATTTAGGCTAATTAGCATGAGGTTAACTTATGAGATAAGGTTGCAAAATTAATCCTATTTTTGATCTCCGATTGATGCTCGAAAGAGATCGACTGGAGTGGGTAATTAGTTTGATGCATGTAATTTAGGTTTGGTTTCTATACTTTGCTTGAAAGAGGGATAATAGTTCATATGTATGTGCCCCAAATCTACTCGAAAGAGAGATATTGTAAGGTAATGGGTTGTTTTATTATTCAAATAGATGACACCAAAAGGAGATTCTATGAACTGATGCTATGGTATCGACAAAAGATTACTGTCATTGAAGATTACCAAGCCTATCCATGATTGTTTAGCACTATTGAGCAACAAAATTACCCCTACGTGACATCGATTCTAATCCCCGCATCCCTAGATTACTCATTACTTTCTTGAATTTATGAATTTTAGTTTAATTTTGACATTTGATACTATAAATCTTTTAGTATATTTTGTGGGATTATCCACCCATTTGTCTTAACATACTACAATGAACAAGAATGCATTCTCAAATTCTTTGTTTAATTCTTATCATTATATCATTCCTTGTGTGATTCAATCACGACTCTTAGTTGGGTATTTTTATTGAAAATGATTGCTTACTTTTTGAATTTATTTTTAGTGTAGTTTGAGCGTTATCACATTGTATTTTGATTTTCTCCATATATAGCTTGTACTAGTTCTTCCTCCTTGTATTGGTGCTGGTGACCTTGGTGGCCTGTTGTAGCCTTGGGTTTATCCAAGCTATGATTGGTTACAGACTAGACAGGTATGATTGGGGTAGAGCGTCATCCCTTGAGTTGTTTGAGTTGTTCCCTCTTTTCTGATTTGAAGGGTTTTTTTTAACCCTTCATTTGTTGTTTATCTGTATGCATGTTGTACTCGTATTGAGCTTGATTGTATTGATGGGCCCAAAGCTGTAAGCGAGGACCAGTTGGATCCCAGGTTAGTACTCTCCATTTTTGGAAGCATGATATGGTTGACCTTATATTTATTTGAAGCGGAGTGTCTTGTTTTGACGCTAGTGATGGCATGCATTGCATTGTTTGTTCATTCTCAGGGGTTTTGTGGTATGATCTTGATTAATGCATTGGCATATTTATTATTCATGATGATATACTATTTTACTCAGATTTATTCTAAACTAGTTTTAACAGGAGTCGTACCACCTGATTTATTGGTATTTGAGATTACGAGACGTCAGGGACGTGCTCCTTTCCTACTTGAGATATTGGAGGCATCTGGGATGTGCTTGGTTCTTACTTGACTGGTCGGCACGTGGATGCCTTTTCTTTCATGATTTTTTCTACTTATGATCATCTACGGAGTCGACATGCCATAAGACCTAGATTTGGGCCCAAGCAGTGTATGTGGACTACCCACATCCCCTATGAGCCCCTCTGGCTGTGAATACCATAATATCGGACGAGAGAGATGCATGGGTCCCATCTCACCCGCATGATAGGAAGGTAGGTCTATAAACTTTGTTATTGATTGTTACTGCTGGTCCTATTGCATCTTCTGCATTTATATGCATTATCTATCACCAATATACTTGTTTGCTGATTGTACCCTCCGATTTATGGGGGCCGGTTGTGCTATTATTGTTTCTTGTACCTTCTTGGGTTATGGGAGTTCAGTTAGGTTATTATTTGACTATATTTTGTTCTCTGTTGTTATTTTCTTGTTAGCTGATAGGTATTGACTTTAAAATTTTGGTTGTGGGTCCTCCTGACCCTTTGGGTAGTTGACTAGAGTGAGTAATAGGTGTCATAATGACATATACTTAAAGCATCAAGTTGTTTCTAAAACTTTTACATTATTTGTGTATACAAGTTAAATTCTTTATGTTATCAATATATAAAAGTTAAATCCGTCCCAATTTATACAAGTTATATTGAACACAAAAGAGTAGAATAGTAGTCAATAAAGTTATCCACTGTGGAAACTAAGGTTCAAATCGTACCAATTTTAGAAACAAGATCTAATGCAGAAGAATGTACAAATACATCTAGGTGCGTGTCTACGACAAAAAAAATAGGATGTGGTCATTGCACTATTAAATTATGTAATCAATAAAGTCTTAAATCTATAGCGAAATAGAAGTTAGCATACTTCTGTATGCTCTATTATGAGCCAGAAACTTTTAGATATATTCAAATATAAACACAACAAGTTTTTACATTTTCATTAAGACCTAAAGCAGAAGAAAGTTGAAAATAAAATTGAAAAACATTATCCTTTGTATCGAACACACCCTCAATTAGGCAAGTTTTTCCTCTAACTTTGAGTTCATTAATTTTAGACAATACTTTAACAAAACTGTATTAAATGAGGACAAACTTGTAATGAGAAAAAAATCACAAAGGATATGAGAGCAGAAAATGATGTGAAAATTACCCACACATCGCGGTTCAAAGTTTGAACAAAGAATATTTCTACTTGAGTGAATGGTAGAGTGATGATGGGCCCATTATCCACTAAGTTTTGAGCCATGCACTACTAGTTTATCAAAAAGGAAAAGAACAAAAAATGAATGCAAGGACAAAGGTAGTTAAAATAGCACTGGTACTTGAGTCTTAAGCTTTCCTCAAGTGACACCGCACAAAGTACTATTATTTGGCCATGATAGTGACAAAGACACACAGATCACCTGTTATGCTATGGCTTCCACTAATGTTGGATATAAAGAAGAGAGGTTGGTTGCAGAAGTCTTCTTGTGATGGTTTGGGCCTTTCTTACTCCATTGGCTTAAATTTCTTCAGTGGTAAATTTGGTTGCTACTCATAAGAAGGCCTGCGGGAAGCTATCGAGCACCGAAAAAAAGAAGCAACTAGAAGCTTTTGGTATATTTGCATTCAATTATGCATCTATTGTATTCTAGCTTCATCAACTAACACTTTATCACACTCAAGTTGAATCCTGTTTGGGTACTGAATAACATTTTTCATACTTAGAATTGTCTGCATCTTCCTTGTTATTTACGATATTAATGCTCTGGTTACTTAAGCACAATAGGTGTAATACATGATTGTATATTTATTCCCATCCTCCAATAGTTTTGGATTCTCATGAAAGTGGACTCTAGATGAACCGAGAACCCCTTTTGATATGCTAATATCATGTGAGGAAAAGTAGGTGCAAATGAATCGTGGAGTTGCTTCTTTTTCTCGATCCTCAAAAAATATTCCGGAATCATAGATGGAAATAAAGATTCACGTTTTATTATGACTACTCTAGCTTCTTTGTTCTTTATGGTTTGATGATCTTGTGACCGAAGCGTACTGGGGTGCAATAGAGATATGCTTGTCGCCTTATCCAAGTCCTCCAATTATTTAAAAATTCTCTTGAAGGTGGAATCCGGATGAACCAAGCAATCCTTGAGGGCGAGGGCCTCCTTAAAGAGAATCTAAAATTATTGGAGGACTTGGATTACGAGACAAGCTGTCCTCTCTCTCCCGCATGTACTTCAGTCACAAGATCATCAAAATACAAACAAAAAGGAAGCTAGTGTACTCATAATAAAACCTAAATCTTTAGTTGCACTTATGATTCCAAAATATTTTTTGAGGAATGAGAAACAGAAGCAACTCCAAGATTCATCTGCACCTACTTTTTCTCATATGAAATTAGCTTATTAACAAGGGTTTCTTGGTTCAGCCAGAATCTGCTTTTACGAGAACCCAAAATTATTGGAGGACTTGACTAAGGAGACAAGCATATATCATCCTAGATTGAGTGTGCTTTAGTTAACAAAGCATAAATCGGAACAAATCAGGAAGTTACGATCATGTCTTAGAATGCGAAATGCTTATCAGTACCAAACAAGATTCAACTTGGTTATGGTCAAGGGTAAGTGGATGAAGCCTTAATAGTCCAAGCTGTTTTCCATACATGAGATAGAAGACCAATGTGACACCGAAAAGGATACCTCCTTTTTTGAAAATACTGATAGCATACAACACATGTTAGAAGTGAACATATTGAGATATTTGCATGCTTTTGCCCAATATGCAAAGTATATTTTACCTCCCCGATGAGCAAAAGGGTTAACTGTCACATCCATCAAAATACAAATGCGGGGTTTTTCTAAAGAAGTGGCACCAGTAACACCAACATCAAAATCTGCATGATTCAATTTTCACTTCACCAATATCTTTTTACATGAATGAAATGTTCCAACAGAAGAATCCCTATCAAACATAAACATCCAAAACTAAAACCAGATCAATAAATGAAAGCAAGTGAAAGATAAGTCAAGTGAGCAAATATGAGTCACAGTTTTACCAATATAACAGGGATCCTGCTCATGTTATTAAAAAATCATCAATCGATAGCTAAATAATTAATTTCTCCATAATAAGTAACAAAGGGCTAAATCAAAGACAACGCAAGATCAATATATAAGACTATATGAGGAAAAGACCAATGATCAAATATCCAAATATGAATCACACTTAGTCAACATGTCAAAAATGATGCTCACGTAGTAACACAATTATCGATCAACAAATAAGGTATCAATTTTCCATAACATGGAACTAGTACCCACTTAAATTTTGATCATCACATTCATACACAAATCCCATTACCCCTGAATTAAGCAATTACCAACACAAACACTTCAAATAAGAGTCTAGAAAGTCTCAACTTGCCTTAAGTCTGAATCCCAAAGTGCAAAATATGATATCTACATAAGTATAGGAGTCGATAAACATCCATACTGCTATACTACTATCCCATGAAAAAAAAACAAATCCCCAAGTTCTTAAGGTCAAAACAGTAATTATCTTTTAAACTAATTTAGCCATAACACATTGGCTTTGCAACCGAGTTATCAATCATCTAGTCGCCCAAATCAGAGATCAGTTGCTAATTAGAAGTCCTAATTAACATTTTTGAAAGTAGAAAATTATAAATCAATGGAAATCTCTCGATGGAAGAATGAAGAATCGTTCGTGAATCTCCAAAACAACATGCTATATATTACCAAAACCCTCTTGATAAATCACAAATTTCAGATTTTAATATTGCATAGATTCATGTACAACTCACAAATGATGTTAGAAACCATACCTTGATGATATCCAATGATTACCCGTTGATTTATCTCTTAGAAGTCATGTTTTGAAGTCCCAAAAGTTCTCTCAAATGAAATAACTTGGATCAATATTTTTTCCTGTTATAGCAAGGATGCATCTAATATTTTAAAATATGTTGTACCAGAAAATCCACAACAATAATTTATGATGAAATAACAATAACTCCCACATATGACATTGAAATTTATCGATTCTTGTTCCTAGTCATTTAGTCGATACTCAATTCCAAGCTTAACTTCCCAGTCAAATACCTTTTTTGCTTGTTAAAGATTTATTTCATGTTTTATTAGAAAAACCTAAGCTTAACCTTTTAGAATTACAAGAAACACTCCAAAACGGTCCTATAAATCATCCTCTATTTTATGGAAGTCTTTGAATAAAATTTTGTATCTCTAGAACTAAAAATAGACCTTTGAGTCATTATTATTTTATGCCTAATACATTGTTAAAACTGGTTTGAAACTCATAAAAATTAAACCAAAATTTGTGGACATGTCCAAAATCATCATACAAACCTGTCGAAACAATAAAACCCTGAATTCAACTTTGTTTCGTCAATTCTTTAATCGATGTCAATTCTTAATTTAAAATTCTATCTGAATGCAAATCAATTGTTTAAAATCCATTTGGAATCCCATATACAAATTAAAAAAATGCAATGCAATCATAAAATACATTTTGAAGTTATTGAAATCATCAACTCAACGATCTGAGGTCATGTTGATAAAATATTGACTATTCTCTATGTAAAGTTAACTAGAAACTCATTCAATGATCCCAAGCACTCTCGAGTGCCTCAGGGTATATGCAAAACATTCGTCAAAAGAATAAATTATCTCTAAGCCCCTCAAAAATGTCAAAACTTTAATATGAGTTCCTTAACCCCAGATGTTGACTTTGGTCAAATATGTCCATTATTTTAACTTAAGAAGTTCTAAAAAAAACTTCTTCCTCGATACTCACCCAAATTCCTTTAAATTGGGAGAGAGGTGGGGGAGAGATTCAGTGTATCCCGAATACATACAAACACACTTGCATATAATGTATTCAGATAAATTACATCTAATTTGACTCGCTCGTATGTGAGATACATGTATTTGTTCCGTCAGTCACATAAATTACACTTGGATATAAACTTGTGTTGTATGTTAGCGGTATTTTTAGAAATATAGGTGTCCTTTCCAGTGCCATTTGTCTCTTTGGTCTTATATCTCTTTCATGGAAAATAATTTGGACTATTATGGCTTCATCCACTTGTGCTTGACCATACCTAGGTTGAATCTATTTTGGTATACTATCATTTCGCATCCTAAGGCTTGACTGCAGCTTCCTTGTTTGTTGCGATTTGATGCTCTGTTAACTAAAGCACACTTGGTCTAGTACAATACATGATTGTCTCCTTATTTGAGTCCTCCAATAATTTTGGATTCTTGTAAAGGTAGACTCTGGTTGATCTGAGCGCCGCTTGTTGATATGTTAATTTCATATGAGAAAAAGTAGGTGCAAATGAATCTTAGAGTTGCTTCTGTTTCTCAATCCTCAAAGAATATTTTTGAATCACTGATGGAACTAAAGATTCATATTTTATTATGGCTGCTTTAGCTTCTTTGTTCTTTGTGGTTTGATGATTTTGTGACCGAAGTACACTTGGGCATGGAGGAGAGATGATTGTCTCCATATCTAAGTCCTCCAGTAATTCAAAATTCTCTCGAAGGTGGACTCCAGATGAACCAACCAGTCCTTGAGGGGCTCTTTCAAGAGAATCCTAAATTGTTGGAGGACTTGGATTAGGAGAAAAGCATTTCCTCTATGGCCCTCGTGAGCTTCGGTCACAAGATCATGAAACCACAAAGAACAAGGAAGCTAGTGCAGTCATAACAAAACCTGAATCTTTAGTTGCACCTATTATTCTGGAATATTTTATGAGGAACAAGAAATAGAAGCAATTCAAAGATTCTTTGCACCTACATTTTCTTAGATGAAATTCGCTTATTAACAAGGGTTTCTCAGTTCAACAAAGTCTGCTTTTATGAAGATTCAAAATTATTGGAGGACTTGAATAAGGAGACAAGCATGTATCATCCTAGAACAAGTGTGCTTTAGTTAACAGAGCATCAAATCACAACAAATAATGAACCTGCAGTCAAGTCTTAGAATGCAAAATGATAGTATGCCAAAACATGATTCTGCTTGGGTTTGGTCAAGTACAAGTGGATGAAGCCATAATAGTACAAGTTGTTTTCCATGCAAGAGATAGAAGACCAAAGACATAGATGACACTGGAAAAGGATACCTCTGTTTTTGAAAATACCGCTAGCATACACCACAAGTTAGAATTGAACATACCGATATAATGCATGCTTTGACCCAAATATCAATAAGCAAAACTTATTTTACCTCCCGATGTGCAAAGGGATTCAGTATGACATCCATCGAAATCCAAATGCGATATTTTCTGAAGAAGTAGCACTAGTAACAACAACACCAAAATCTAAATAATTCAAGTTTCACTTCCAAATTGTCTATTAACATGTATGTCATGTGTAGGTCAATGAAATGTTCCAGCACAAGAATCACTATCCAAAACTAGATCCAAATCAATAAATCAGAGCAAGTGAAAGATAAATCAAGTAAATATGAGTCACTTTTCTGTCAATATAAAAAGGATCATGCTCATGTTATAACAAAATCATCAATCTTATACTAATTCATTAATTTCTTCATAATAAGTAACAAAGGGCTAAATCAAAGGCAACTCCAAATAAATATATATAACTAGATGAGGAAAAGACCAATCAAGTTACCAAATATGAGTCCCACTTAGTCATTTAGTCTAAAAGTATGTTGACGTAGTCACACAATTATCATTCAACAAATAAGGTATCAATTTTCCAAATCATTAAACTAGTACCCACTTAAATATTCATCATCTCCTTCATACAGAAACCCCATTACCCCTTAATTAAGCAATTACCAATGGAAACAATTCAAATAAAATCTAGAAAGTCTCAACATACCTTAAGTCTGAATCACAAAGTGTAACATTATGACCTTTCCCTTTAAGCCTTCGAAATATCATAATCCAGTCAAATTTGATATCTACATAAGTATATGAGTCCATAGACATCCACATGACATACTATAATCCCAGGCCAAAAAATAAAAGCCCCAAGTCCTCAAGGTCAAAACACCAATTATCTTTTAAAACTAATTTAGCCATAACTCATTGGCTTTGAATCCGAGTTGACAATCACCTTATCGCCAAAATCAGAGATCACTTGCTAATTTACCAATATAGGGTATAACATAGTCGTCGCGATTAACATTGTTGAAAGTAGAAAAATCATAAATCAATAGAAATCTCTCTATGCAAGAATCAGGAATCGTTCGTGAATCTGCCAAAACAATATGCAATTATTTAATCAAAACCCTCTTGAGAAATCACCAATTTAGATTTTAATCTAGTATAGATCCATGTAACACTCACAGGTGATGTTAGAAACCATGACTTGATGATATCCGATGATTACCAGTTGATTTTTCTCTCAAAAGTTATGTTTTGATGTCCCAAAAGTTCTCTCAAATGAAATAATATAGATCAATATTTTTTATGTAATAGAAAGGATGCATCAGATATATTCAAATATGTTACACCAGAAAATCCGCAACATTGAATTATGCTAAAATAACAATAACTCTCTCATATGACATTGAAAATTGTCGATTCATTTTCCTAGTCATTTAGTCAAAATTCAATTCCAAGTTCGTCTTCCCAATCAAATACTATTTTTTCTTGTTAAAAATTTATTTCATGTTTTATGAGAATAACCTAAGCGTAACCTTTTAGAATTAAAACAAACACTCCATATCCGTCCTATAAAGCATTCTCAAGTTGTTGGAAGTCTTTGAATTAAATTTTGTATCGATAGAACTAATAACAAACCTTTGAGTCATTAAAATGTTATGCCTAAAACATTTTTAAAACTGGTCTAAACTCATCAAAATTAAACCAAAATTTGTGGACAAGTCCAAAATCATCATACAAACCTTTTGGAACAATAAAATTTGGAATTCAAGTTTATTTAGTCAATTATTTAATCGTTGCCAATTTTTAATTTAATATTCTATTTGAATGCAAATATATTGTTCAAAATTAATTTAGAACCTCATATACAAACAAAAAAATGCAAATGAATCATAAAATACAAATGTTCAAAATTCATTTGGAACCCTATATACAAACCAAAAATGCAAATCAACCCTAAAATACATGTTTAACCTATTGAAATCATCAAATCACTGATTGGAGGTTATCATGATAAAATATTGACCATCCTCTGTAAAATTAACTAGAAACTCAAGTAATGATCCAAAGCACTCTCGAGCGCTTCAAGGTCTATGCAAAACATTTAACATTTAACAAAATAATAAATCATCTCTAAACATCTCAAAAATGTCAAAACTTGAATATGAGTTCATTAACCCCAAATGTTGACTTTGGTCAAACCTCTCCATTATTTTAACTTAAGATATTCTAAAATGTTATTTTTCTTTGTAATGACCTTCAGATTATTTCTGTGTATGCAACCTGCTCGCCATTTAAAGCTTTGAATTAGTAACCCCAAGTCATTTATGATTTGCTGGGATTAACAACTCGGTCAAATGGTCATTTTTGAGAGTTTTTGAATCTTCAATGATTATTTTTTATTAGAAGTTCAAGAAGATGACCTCAGAATCTAATTCTCACAAATCCATCACCTCCAAAAGGGTCATTTTAGGCTTGTAGCATAGTCGGCATGACTCCCAAAGCTTTTACTATGAGTCTGTGCAATTAGGCGTTTTAGCTTTTAAGTTGAAGCCTAAGTTTGACTTTAATCAACATTTCAGTAAATGAGCTCGAATAAGAATTCCATTAGTGAGGTTAGCTCTGGAATGTTGAGTTTGGTCTAAAATGACCCTTCCTTTAGGTCCCGAGGCTTCAGGGCTAATTCTGAGGCCCTTTGTGGATTTTGACTTAAAATAGAAATTGGTTGTGGGATCGAATTTTCATCGAGACCACCTCATATGAAAGTTTCTATGGTTTCATTGAGATTATAATACTGATTCCTATGGGGTGATATTGTTCGTTTGCATGCAGGGGGTTCCGAATGAGTCTGAGGCACCCCGTTAATGTTTTGGAGCCTTAATTAGCTCTTGTGAAGTCAGCTAAGGCGTGCTGCATTCACGCACACATGGCCACATTCATGGACTGTAGGCATCCTGGAAGGTGCATTCATAGACGACAGCTGACAAGCGCTTTCCACAGCCGCGTTTCCTATCCTACGACCAACTTGGGTTATCCTTTTAGAAATACAATTTATCCCTCGTTTTAACTCCGATTTTGGTGATTTTAAGTTCCATGTGCTCGTACTATTTGGGATACATGATGAAGTGGTTGGATTGTGTCGGTAATAATCCATTCGAGTCAAATTTTTATAGTAAGATGCTACCCTTTTCCTTGATTTGGGATTTTGATGTGTTGTTGTGTAAGCTGATTTTTTGAGCCTTGGGTTGTGTTAAATTTTAGGACATATGTTCAATGCATATATTAGGATATCTTGATGGAGTCAATTATGAAATTCCGGCATAGATCCTATGATTCCCATTTTACTCTAATAATTGGTCTGTCTGCATTTTGGGTTATTTTGATGTCTAAGCAGCAATATTGATCCTGTGATCCTATTTATGATAGTGAGGCATTGATCAGAGGCCGTTTGGAAGAAAAAAGATCTGGTCTTGTGATTTAGAGCGCCCAAGTCACCCTACAGGTAGGCAACAATTTCCTTTCTATCTAGATTAGGCATGAATGTGTAAATTTGTAATGATTGTGAATTGGGGGCGGGTACCTAGTTGTTTCTACTTTTATTCTTCGAAACCATGATCCAGTGTATATAAATACTGTTTCAAGGGTATTACAATGCTGGTAAAGGGTTGTTTGTCTGGTGTAGTATGATATGCAATTTACTTGTTTGGTTATTTTTTTTGAGCATGTTATGGCCTTAGTCTAGGATATACTAGTGTTGCTTTAGAACCATGCACTTTGTACATATTGTATGTCTCCGACGTTGTTTTGGATTAACTAGGTCTTTGTAGATTAGAACAACAAACTGGTCTGATGGTATAAGCCTTTGCGCATTTGCACTGCTTGTTAGCCTTTTTATCTTCTCCACCTATTTTTGTGGCTCTGATGTGTTACTGGAGATGGTGTGCTTTCTTGGGATTGGAGTTTTTACAGCTTGGAGCCTTTTATGATATTGTTGAGGGTGGATGTCGATCCACATTTGCTTGGATCCTACTAGAGATCCTCTTCTGAGTTGATATGCCCCTGATCACTCTTGCTCATTGGGTGGCTGATGCCTCTCAGAGTGGGCTGGGTCTCCTGAATCTATGAGATCCTCTATGGATTTGACACGCCCCAGAGGCACTATTGCTAAATGGGTGGTTGACACCCCTAGGAGTGGAGTGTATGGTTGGGCAATCTAGGTTGATAGTAACTCTTGCTAGCTGGGCTAGGAGTTGAATAATTTAGTTGAGTGTTACTCTTGCGAGATGAGCTACGAGTTGACTGGTTGAGTTAATTGGCACTCTTACTAGTTGCACTGAAAGTTGACCAGTTGTTGGTTACTTGTAGGAGTTGACTAACGTTCTTGGGTTCCAATATGGATTACTTTTCTATTTGTAGACTTAGCTAATATGTGTACCTATCGGGCTTATGGTGTCCATTTGAGTTTTATTTATCTTACACACAAGTGTACATTTTGGGCTTATAGGGTTCAAATTAGGTTTAGTTTAGTTGTACCTAGATTTACTTTCTATATGCTCGTGTGTCTTCTTTTCATATCCGCTTTTGCCTCTATTTCTGTTTAAATTCTATCTTATCAAATTGTCCAGATAGTTTATACCTTTCTTTCTCAATCATGCTTTGATGTCTATTGAGTACCTTGTTTTGGTTCTTATGCTACACTCTACATCTCTTCGTGATGCACGTCCCATTACCAGCTACTTGTAGTGATCATTTGTGCTGTCATTTGCAGCTTAGGGTATAGAAGACGACGGATAGAACTTGACATCCTGGATCTTCCTTTCTCCTTTTGTATATATATTATCTTGTCTTTTGCCTTTGAGACGGCTTGTTGTGGTCCACTTTTTAGAGTTGTATTTATTCTTGTTAGATAGCTCTGTACTTATGGCTTCCACGTTCTGGGAGGGTATCTATTGTATTTAGTTTTGGGATTACTTTCCATTTCTGTATTTTCTTATTGTTAGTATTATTTTATATTTAGTTCTTCCCTTGTACTCACTAATTGTTTTTCTGGGTACAGGCCGACTTACCTACTGATGGGTTTTAGTAAGTGTCATCATGAGTCGAGGAGTCGGATCATGACAAGTTGGTATTAGAACCCCAAGTTTATCTATCTCACTTATACGAAGCTAATACGTAGTAGAGTCCTACATATCGGTGCAGAGATGTTTGTGTCCTATCTTTGGGAGGCTACAGGGTGTCCTTTGGAATTCCTCTCTTTTGTATCACTTTCGTGCAGCCTGTGTGATCTTGGTTTCTTGGAATCTCACTTGTTTAACTATTTTCACAAGATGACTCATACATACTACGAGGTGGATCGGTGTAGGGGTCGACCTCCCTTAACAGGTAGGGGCGCAAGACCACCCCTAGTTAGAGAGCAAGGTCCGAAGTCAGTAGTTGATCCTCCTACAACCCAAGTTCCAGAGCAACCGGTGAAGCTGGGACCAGCTCATCCACCACTCAGAAATGCTATGACTTCAAAGCTCCTAGTAGATATTACTCAGCTTTTGATAGTGCTTAGGGGTATGCTTTAGACCCCAACACCAGCACTAGCACCAGTACTTGCACAAACACCTGGTCAGCATGATCAACCTACAGTAGAGGCACCTCTGACCTAGGTATCACATGTGGGTGCCCAACCCGTGATTGTGGATGAAGCTATGAATATTGAGGAGGAGAAGATGGTTGAAAGGTTCTTGAGGCTTTCACCACTGATATTTTCTAGGCTGTGGGTGAGGATTCCCATCAGTTTCCGACTACTTTCCATGAGAAGTTGCATACCTTGGGTCTTGTGGATTTGACACGAGCCAACTTCAATGCATATTAGTTTGATGGGCCAACTAGCCAGTGGTGCCTTACATTTATTGAGACTAGACCAGTTAGGTCACCTCCGGTGACCTAGAATGAGTTTTCTGATGCCTTTTTGAATAGGTTCGTCCCTTGTAATGTTAGAGATGACCTTAGAGATCAATTCTAATGGTTAGAGCAGGGTTTTATGATTGTATCTCAGTATGAGGCAAGATTTCACAAGCTCTCCCGACATGCTACCATGATTCTACTTACTGAGGAAGAGACGGTTCAGTGCTTTGTTCATAGGTTGAGACTGCAAATGCAAATTGAGGCTCAATCTATGGTCTTAGTGGATCGCTCCTTTCTAGATGTTGTTGATCATGCCCATACTATTGAGTAGCTCCATTGTGAGGCCCAACTTTTGTAGCGACAAGAGAACAAGATATGGGGTAGCTATATTGGATCACATTCCAGGGAGAGAGGTTCACATGATAAGGCTCAATATTGGTTTCAACATGGCCAGCATAGTCGTAATTTCCATACCTCATTGTAGGTTTTAGAGGGTGATCAGTATAGCTAGAGTGAGGTTGGTTGTAGCGAGTCACGGGTCCCAGATTAGTACTTCATGCCAAGGTCGTCATTTCTTTGGGTGCAGATCATCTTCGGGTTATTTTAACTCTAGTGAGTTAGGTCACTGGGCCAGAGTTTGCCCTTTGCATAGACAGATCACTCCAGTTCAATAACCAGCTCCGCCAGTAGCACCTCCAACTAGAGGTCGAGGTTAGGGTCATGACCATTGCGATGTACAACAGGGTATTCAGGGTGGTCACCAGGGAGACATGTCAGGTGGTAGGATTTATGGCTAGGGCAGAGGTGGACATGGTCGTTTTTGTAAGGCTCAAGCGAGGGCGGGGGCCGTGGCATCGGATGAAGTGCTCAGATGTATGATTTTATTATGCCATCAACCCATCTCAGCGATTTTTTACCCTGGTTCTACATATTCTTTATATGTATATGTAATATGCTTTTCTTATGGGTATGAGTTCTGAACCTATGTCGGTGTCATTACATGTATGGACTCTTGTGGGTGAGTCTTTAGTGGTGGATCAGCTGTTTTGATCATCCTTAGTTACTATTAAGGGGAGTGAGACCCCGGTTGACCATATATTGTCAAATATGCTTGATTTTAATGTTATTTTGGGCATGGATTGGTTATCTCCATACTGTGTGGTTTTAGATTATTTCTATAAGATTGTTATGTTAGCAATGCCTGGTGTTCCCCAGGTGGTGTGGCAGGGCTCTGTAAGAAGCACACTAGTTGGTATTATCTCTTTTTTGTTCAGGCTCGAAGACTAGTGGCTAGTGGGCATCTGTTTTATTTGGCCTATGTGTGTGACATGAGTAGGCATATTCCTCTAGTTGAGTCCATTCCAGTTGTTTCTGTCTTTGAAGATGTGTTTCCTACGAGCCTACCTAGTCTACCCCCATAGCATGATATTGACTTTCCAATCAAGCTTGAGGATGGTACTCGATCTATTTCTATTATGTCATATCATATGGCTCCTATAGAGCTCAGGGAGCTTAGTGTTCATCTTCAGGACCTCTTAGGTAAGGGGTTAATCAGCCCTAGTGTATCGTCTTGGGACGCTCCCATTATTTTTGTGAAGAAGAAGGATGGTACGATGCACATGTGTTGATTATAGGTGGTTAAATAAGGTGATGGTGAAGAGGGCCTACCCTATGCCTAGGATCAATGATTTATTTGACCAACTTTAGGGTGCTGCAATGTTTTCAAAGATTGATTTGATATCTTGTTACAATCAACAGAGAATTAGGGTAATGGACATCTCTAAGACTGCATTTAGGACTCGATATAGCCACTATGAGTTCCTAGTGATGTCTTTTAAATTGACTAATACCTATGCCGCCTTCATGGACTTGATGACGTAGGTGTTCAGTCACATCTTGATTTGCTTTTCATTGTGTTCATGGATGATATTTTGGTATACTCACGGAGCAAGAGTATTCATGAGCAGTATTTGAATATTGTGCTCCAGACTTCGAGAGATCAGTGAATTTATGTCACGACCCACGGGTACCCCCTAGATGTAACATTGACTTACTTGACCCCGAAGGGGTCGCATACAAGCCCTTAGCATAATCATAACATTCAAGACATAGAATAATGCGGGAAAATTTAAAACTTTTACAATCGAAGTTCAACTTCTATTCATAAACGAAAATACGAATCTAGAGTTGTCTCAATCACCATCTATTTCATAAAGAGTACAAATAGGGTCAAACGCCCTTAACAGCAATAATAGTCTCAAAGTAAGAAATACAATAGAAACTAGAAACAAATAATTTTGTCCTCGAACTTGAGGACTCACCAAGCTTAGGGAATAGACGACCCAAGCATCTCTTGAATAAAGTAGAAGGTATCAATGGCCGGAACCTACACTCATAGAATGTAGAAAATATGGGTTAGCACAAATAATGTACTAAGTATGGACAACATGCACAAAATCCTTAAAACATGCATAAAAGGGACATTTAGTTGAAATCATGCATTTATCAAGTTTAAAAACCATTATGTACATTTATGAAGAAACATAAGCCAAACCAACATATAAGAAACCCAAAGCCACACTAGTGCAATGCAAAGGTAAAGTCCCATAACCTCACCAAATGCTAAGTGTCATCCTTAGGCTACATATATTACTTTGCCCATAACATCATACATATATTACTCTGCCTTATTCATAGTCACATACATAAGTAAAGAGTCACACATGTTCATCATTTACAACAAGTGAAATCAACTTTAACATTCATACATATCTTTGATACATAATCCATAAGCCATCAAAACATAAAAGAACCTTACCATAACCCCCCCCCCCCCGCTTAGAGTATACTTGTGCAATGCATAAGTGAAGTCCCATAACCCCACTCACACTAAGTAGTACCCTTAAGAAGTCATAACTAACGTTCATGCTCTTACCATAGTTCATATTCATATCATATAGGTAAGAATAACATTAACTGACATAGACCATGTGAGCTACATGGAATCTGGTGTTCTACCCCCACACCGAAAAGAGGTGTCGTAATTGCCTAAGGTAGAATGTACATTTTAGCTTCTAGGTGGATCCACTAGCTAAGACCGATGTTGGCACATAGTTATAGGATATGAAGATTGCTTCTAGAAACCCTAACTACTAACGTGGAGGTTTCCATCTCATGAGACACCGTATTCAGAACCCAACTTCTAGCGTGAAGAAACCCATCTCATACTCATATCCACTCTGTGCTAACCATAATTCCCTTTAAAAGTCCTATTAAGTCTTTACTTAAGTTCATGTTCATAAGAGAATGCACTACGCACTCATGTCAACATATCATCATAATAGCTCATGGATTCCTTAACTGAAAATGCCCTTTCACCTTAGAATCATCAACATGTGAGTAAACCTTTCACAACATATTCATAGTGTGCTGATGAGAATGGCTTTTCAATCAACACAACAATACTACCATAGTAATATCATATCGTACCTAGTCATATCATATCATACATAATCATGTGTAGGGGTATAAGGAAGAAGGATATTGCATCAATACCACAATATACACAATAATTAAACACCTCCACCTTTCAAGTGGATCAACATGATCATATACATTTGTCATAGATTCATCACTATCTAAGTGAATCACAAGTATATATACAATTTTCATCAACATACACAAACCCTAGTCATTGCCCTTCAAGGCTAAGAATCATGATCAATCCTAATTGCAAGAATTACCACACTAGATAGGGAAATTTCATGATTCAACAACATAATAAACATAAACACAGTTGATTGATAGGCTTACATGATCAATCAAACCATACCCTAGTTCACAATTTAGGAAGAAGGGGAAATCATGGGTCCAAGGGAGATTTTCATCAAAATTCAACAATACTGAAACATTCCCATTATAAATCATCATAACCAACCAATATGAACCATAATTAAACAATGGAAAACGTTTTGGAAGAAGACCCATGTTGTAGATTGAATACCCTGGGTTTGGGAGATTTGAAAACTTAATTTGAAGGGGCTTCTTGGGTGATAGCTACCCAAGATTTAAGAGCATCCATACCTTGACTAAGAATCACCACGAATTTTGGGGAATAACCTTGAAAATATACAAACCCTAGCTCCAATGGCTTCTTCTTCTTCCTTGAGCTTAGAAAGAAAAATATTGAGGAGAGGATTTTGGGAATTATTTGGGTGTTTGAGTTTATGACTTGAAAATAGGTGAAATTGACTTAAAAACTATATATATATATATATTTCCCCTAAAAATACCCAAAACACCCCTCATTTAATTGGACTATAACAGAAAATGACCCTAAAGACCTTCATTAATTGACCCACGTCTAGGTTCACGATTTACTCCACAATCCGTGGTGAGGACCACGATCTGTGGTCCTGCCCATGGAGTTGAGGCAGTAGCTCCTTCTTTGGAGCTTAAGGCTCCATCGCCTAAGGCAATCTCACGAGTGCCTTCACGAGCCGTGAAGTGGACCATTCCCCGTGGTCCTGCTCGTGGAGTGTGAGGCAGTAGCTAGCCTTTTGGAGCTCAAGGCACTCTTAGGAGCACCTTTACACCTCGTCAAGGGGACCACGACCCATGGTGGTGCCCGTGGTCTCTTAGGCAGTAGCTCTCCCAAACTATCCCAATTTCCATGAAACCAAGGGAGCTTCACGACCACCTTCACGAGTAGTGGAGTGGACCACGAGTCGTGGTCCCTCTCATGAAGGTTTGGGTAGGAACTCCTATCTAGGGGCAGCTTTGGCCTTTGGGCTTGGCTTGGCCCCTTTGCCTTGGACATTCCCCCTGGTCTAGACTCGAAATACCTTATTTTAACCTTAAATGACTTACTAAAAGTTGAGGGAGTCGTTTTATGGTTTTTAACCTTTCATTTAGGCTCTAGTTTAACATACTATTTTCCGGGGTGTTACATTATCTCCCCCTTGGGAACATTCGTCCTCAAATGACGATTTAGACACCCTACGGGATTAAAGATTCAAGACTAGCAGCCCAACAAGCATGAAACATAAGAATAATGCACAATGCGAAGGAGAAACATCAACTCCATTCTCATTATATAACAATGCAATCACAAGGATGTACGAACTACATCAACCCAATATGCACATAACTCATCATTTCATATCATTTTAGGAGGAACTACCTTCTCCAACTCAAAAAGGCTCAACAAAACAACAAGTAGCCATTGGCCATATCATCAAAACATAACCAAGCATGTCCATCAATTCACCTCATGAAGCCAAATATGCAATCATCATACTATAATGCAAATCAACACGAGGGACATATAAATCATGAAAACTCAAGATATGGTAAACATGAATTTTCACAAGAACATGCACAACATAAGGAAATCATAAAGAAAACTATTAGCACAAATGACTTCCGAAACACCAACTCAAGAAAACTACTTACCTCAAGTTTGGATAGGAGTAGAAGGAAAAGGATGTGGATAGCGGGACTTCATATCGGCCTCGGTCTCCCATGTAGCACCCTCAACTAAGTGATTCCTCCATAAGAATTTAACGGAAACTACTTCTTTGTTTCTCAACCTCTTAACTTGCCGGTCCAAGATTTCCACTGGGACCTCTTTATGAGAAAGGTTGTCATCAATTCCTAATCCCTCTAAAGGAAGGATGGATACCGGATCACTAATGCACTTCTTGAGTATGGACACATGAAACACCGGGTGAATCGGAGACAACACACTTGACAAGTCCAATTCATATGCACATTTCCCAATACACTTTAAGATTTGATATGGGCCCATATACCGGGGACAAAGCTTCCCTTTTTTACCAAACCTCATCACACCTTTCATAGGTGAGATTTTCAAGTAGACCCAATCACCAATATCAAATTCTAGATCCCTTCTTCTATTGTCGGCATAAGACTTTCTTCGACTTAAGGCCGTCTTCAACCTCTCACTAACGAGTCGAACATTTTCAATGGCCTCACAAAACAAATCGAGACCAATAAGGGAAAATTCACCTACTTCAAAGCAACCAACCAGAGATCTTCACCTCCTACTATAAAGTGCTTCAAACAGAGCCATGGCAATGCTAGAGTGGTAACTATTGTTGTAGGCAAACTCAATCAAGGGGAGGTGGTCATCCCAACTACCCTTGAAATCTATCACACACGCCCTCAACATTTCCTTTAAAGTTTGAATGGTGCATTCTGCTTGACCATCCATTTGAGGGTGGAAAGCAGTACTAAGCTTTACATTGGTACCAAGCCCTTTTTGGAAAGCCTTCCAAAAATGTGAAGTAATTTGAGTACCCCAATCCGAAATGATAGATGAGGGGACCCCATGCAACTTCACTATCTCATTGATGTACAACTTGGCATAGTTTTCCCTTGAAAATGAAGTCTTGACGGGAACAAAGTAGGTTGATTTTGTCATCCTATCAACAATGACCCAAATAGAATCAAATTGCCTTCGAGTACGAGGCAACCCCACAATAAAATCCATATTCACATCCTCCCACTTCCAAGTGGGAATATCTACATTTTGGGACAACCCTCTGGGCCTTTGATACTCGGCCTTAACTTGTTAGCAATTCAGATATTTGGCTACACAATCCACTATGTCCTTCTTCATACCATTCCACCAATAGACTTCCCGTAGGTCACGGTACATCTTGGTAGCTCTCGAATGAATAGAATACCTCGAACCATGAGCCTATTCTAAAATTTGTTCCCTTAAGTCATCAACATCCAGAATACAAAATCTACCTTGGTACCTAAGCACCCCATCTCCCCTTTGGGAGAAAGCCTCAACGGACTTATGGAGAACATATTCTTTCAACTCTATTAATATGGGATCAAGGTGTTGTTTAGACTTCACATCAACCACAAAGGACGATTCGGAACTATGATGGACCATGAATCCACCCTTGGTGGAATCCACTAGTTCGACACCTATGACATTTTATCCTCATACCACACTCCAAAACTCTTACGAAAAGCTCTAGAACTCACTAGTTCAACTTACTAGTTTCTAGGGTGTTATGATATCTACTCCTTGGGATCATTCGTCCTCGAATGACAATTCTAAACACTTCATAAAGTCACAACTCTAAGCTAACAACCCATCATGCATGCACTACATCTAAATGCACATAACCAAGGAAGAAACTTCAATTACAAGTTAAACACATTCAATGTAACACAAGGGAGTAGGAACTACTTCCACCCACACAAAATGCATGAAACTCTATATCTACTCCTTTTCAAGGAGGAACTAACATCTCCTAGCTAAAACATGCTCAACACACACTCATGGAGTCTAAATGAAAATTTTTTCTTAAAAATCATCTATTCAAGGAGGAATCTTTCAACTCTCAAAACTAAGGCATGCTCATATATTCATCTCATGAAGTCTATATGCACCTCTACTCAGTGCACTACAAAATGAGGAAAACAATGCATAGAAGTCATTTCTATTAAGACCTAAGCATTTTCATGAACATGCATCACATAAGAAAATCATGGGAACATACAGTTCACACACGACTTTATATAAAAGCATATCAAGAGGAACTTATCATCTCAAGCTAGAATAGGAGTAGAAGGAAAAGGATGAGGACATCAGTACATCTCATTGGCCCTTGGCCTCCCAAGAAGCACTCTTAACCAAATTCCTTACTAAAGAACTGTCCTTAACACTATATGGAACAACTTTCTTGTTCTTCTATTTCTTAACCTGCTGGTCTGAAACCTCTACCGGTACTTCTAAATTAGAGAGGTTCTCACTAAGCAACTATAGCTAACAAGCAACCTTACTAACACCACTCAAGATCTCACATGAGCCTAACAAACCGGGACTAAACTTTTCATACTCACTACACCTCTCAAGGTGAAAATTTGTAGCAACCCTAATTCATGAACATCAAGGATGCTCAACGACCTTGCTATCTAAGAACATTATCACCCCCTTGGGAGCAAGCCTATACAAACTCTTGAAAGCATCACTTCTTTCAATTCTAAGGCCAGAGCATGTCATCACTTAATTTTTTACATCCATCACACAAGATGCTTCTAAACCATGGTGAATTACTCTTCTACCTTTCTTGGAGCCCTCTATTCACTCGACCCATCTAGGCATTACTTAAACACCCTATTCAACCAATCTATCAACATACCTCAAATCTCATCATGATTAGGTTGGGTTTTACTATCAACTAAACATAACCATAATGCACTCATTCATAAAAACAACATCACAATCTATCAAGTCACATAGCCATAATTGGCATCACAACCAACCTTTATCCCTTGATCCCTGTAGCATAAGCCTTTCGAGTAGTCATATCCTAAAAACTATCGGATAAAGGAATAGGAGAGAGACCTTACAGAGTTAAACTCTATGGCACGACTTGGAGAATGAAAAAGTGAATTTTCCTAAGAATCCAATAACCACCTATTCATAAATGTGGCGCGTTTCACATTTATGAATAGGACTCTACTAGACATGGTTTGAGACAAACCTAGAACCATTCTAAACCTTGTGCTCCAATACCAAGTTTGTCACAACCCAAGGGTGCACTTTAGACATAACATGGCGTACTTGACCCTGAAGGGGTCTCATACAAGACCTTAGCATATCATAATATAAGATAATAGAAAAGTATGGGAAAATTTAAAACTTTTACAATCGAAGTCATTTTCATAAAAATAAGTGGAAGTCTTTCTATGCTTTGTCTCAAACCATCTAATACAACTTTTAGAATAAAACTCTTGGGACACAGCCCATACAATAGTCTCAACATGAAAATAAAAGACATAAAGGAAATGGTGGGTTTTGTCCTCGAAGCTATAAGGACTCACAAAGATTTTCAACTCCTTAGCTCTTTAGAAACCTATCTCCAAAATAGCACTCAAGTCTCCAAACCCTACATTTGATTAGAATGTAGGCAAAGTATGATATTTTAGCTAGCATAATCATCAGAGAAAAAGAAAAGGGTTAGTCAATATAAGACATAATCCGAAATCATATGAAATACTTCATGAAACATAAAATATAAGCATAAGAGACAATATCACAATAATAAGCAAAGTCTCCAACATAAACATCATATAAGCATTATTTGACTCTTAGTCATCCATACCATAATAGAACCATTCTCAAGTAACCTCAAAGCACACTTGTGCAATGTATGAAAGGCATCCCATACTACCCTTCACACTAAGCATAACCTTGAAGTCATCCTAGTCATACTTACCCTCGTTTGGTCTCATTATTAGTTTAATTCATATAGATAAGGCAACTGTCATCTTTAGTCAATGATATCATGGAAGACAGCTATAGCAACAATCCATCAAGCATACGCCATAAGCATAAAAGGAACACACCATAGATACCTTCAAACCATACTTGTGCAATGCATAAGTAAGATCCCATACTCTTACCCATACTAAGTAAAGCTTCTTAAGTACCCATAGTTCATAACTACTATTCTTGTTCATACTACTACACTATTTGGGACATAAGCCTTAACCGACATAGACCATGTGAGCTAACATGGAATCCGGTGTCTAACCCATAGCGTAAAGGGGTCGTTCTACTTGCCGAGGGTAGAACTATACTCTTAGCTTGGGTTAAACCAATGGCTAAGTAACCTATGTGGGAACATAGTTATGGGATAAGGAGATTGCTTCTAGAAACTCGCCTTCTACTAACGGAGATTATTCCATCTCATGAGACTTCTTCAAGAAACCTGCCCACTACTAACGGAGGGGCTTTCATATCATATTCATATCTACTCGGTGCTAGGCATTGAGTCCCATTGAGTTCACATTAAGTCTTGACTTAAGTTCATATTGGTGGAAGAATGTCTTGACACTCAATCCAACATAACTCATACTAAAGCTCCTAGATTCATTAGGGGAGACTAGTCTTCAACCCTTAGAATCACTATATGACAAAACTTTTACATTTTATCATAATATTCATGCCTAAGTGTGTATATGGAATTAACCTTTCAACAACACTACAACTAGGTCATGAGCACATTCACTTTACCTCAAAGTGTCTATAAAGCATGTAATAAACTTGATACAACATGCACAGTACCATGTCTTGCCCCTTTCTAAGGTCAAAACTCATATTAAATCAACATATCTAGAATAAATACATTAGACATGGATATTCATATTCATAAGTCAAGTAGTTCAAATACTACAAGTCTAATCCCCTACTTCACCTCCTTGAGGTTCAATTGTTACTTTCAATCATCCCATCTAGGGTTCAAGCACTACACAAGGATATCCTCCAAACCCATGTGATTCTATCCCTTTGTGCAACCAAGCAATTCATGAGGTAGATTAGGTAGGTAAAAATCTTATACCCTAAATCTATCCATTAAGCTTCTATTCTCTTTTAGACTTCACTCTCAAAACCTTAGCTTACAAAGTTCATCACATTGGATTTGCCCTAAAAACCCTAGAACATATCACTAAGTGAGAACCCCTTTCATGTCAAGTTCATACTCATGCCTAATACCATTTCTGGAATTCTACATTAGACAAGGATATCATCATGACTCAAGTGATTCTATCACTTCCTACCATCTATTATTCATAAGGTGAGTTCGGAAGATAAGGGTCTTTCATCACAAATCTATTCATTAGCCATCTATTCATGTGTAGATTTTACCATCAAAGCCTTGGAATCTATAGTTAGTCATATTAGCTTTACTCTCAAACACTAGTGATCAACATTCATAATTACAAGCCCTACACTCAAGCTTTACTTCTTACCATCTTCACCCAAACCTAGATTTCAAGGTGTTTCAATCACATTTTTCATTACTAGGTGATTCTAGAGGAAATTGATTACAAAGGTTCAACTTTAGCTTTAGTAGTCAAGATCCATCATTTGAACTATAGTCTAATTAGATTCATATCTATATGATCCTAACCTTGAACAATTACTAAACATGAAATTGATTTAGGAAGATCACCTATGGACCTTCAATTTCACCTCTAATGACATAAACCCACAAAATATCACATTCATCAAATAGACTAGGGTTAACCATAGAAATCACATGAATTCATCATAATACCATAATTAAATGTTAATACAATCATAATTAGGTATTATCCACTACATTGGAATCATACCTAAACCCTACCCACAATGCAGAAGGAAACCCTAGCTAGATTGAGTTTCTGACTTCACAATTGGGGGAAAAAGCTAGGGGGCTCTATGGATGGAAGAACCCATAGATGATTAAGCTAACATACCTCAATTCATAGCCTTAATCAAGATCTCATCAATGGAGGGAAACCTATAGGGCTCTATGGATGGAAGAACCTATAGATGATTAAGCTAACATACCTCAATTCATAGCATTAATCAAGATCTCATCAATGGAGGAAAATCTTCCCTCTTCCTCTTCTTCCTCCTCTTCTTCCTCTTTTTCTTCCTCCTCTTCTTCGTTCTCTTCTTCCTCTTCTTCTTCCTCCACTTCTTCCTCCTCTTCTCCCTTCTCTTCTTCCTCCTCCTCTTCCTCCTCTTCTTCCTCTTCTTCCTCCTCCTCTTCTTCCTCCTGCTATTCTTCCTCCTGCTCCTCTTCCTCGTCGTCTTCCTGATCCTCTTCCTCTTCCTCTTCCTCTTCCTCCTCTTCCTATTCCTCTTCAACTTCGTCTTCGTCTTTATCTTTTTCTTCCTCTTCTTCTTCCTCTTCTTCTTCCTCCTCCTCTTCCTCCTCTTCCTCCTCTTTCTCTCCTCCACCTCTTCCTCCTCCTCCTCCTCCTCATCCTCTTCTTCTTCTTCTTCTTCGTCTTCTTCTTCTTCTTCTTCTTCTTCTTCTTCTTCTTCTTCTTCTTCTTCTTCTTCTTCTTCGTCTTCTTCTTCTTCTTCTTCTTCTTCTTCTTCTTCTTCTTCTTCTTCTTCTTCTTCGTCCTCCTCTTCCTCCTCTCCTTCGTCTTCTTCTTCTTCTTCTTCGTCTTCTTCTTCTTCCTCCTTTTCTTTTTCTTCTTCCTCTTCTTCCTCTTTTTCCTCTTCTTCTCCTCCTCCTCTTCCTCCTCCTCCGCTTCCTCCTGCTCTTCCTCTTTCTCCTCTTCCTCCTCATCTTCCTCTTCTTCTTCTTCTTCCTCTTCTTCCTCTTCTTCTTCTTCTTCTTCCTCTTCTTCCTCTTCTTCGTCTTCTTCGTCTTCCTCCTCTTCCTCCTCCTCCTCCTCCTCCTCCTCCTCTTCTTCTCCTTCTTCTTCTTCTTCTTCTTCTTCTTCTTCTTCTTCTTCTTCTTCTTCTTCTTCTTGAGAACATTTATTGGATGGAATTGGGTCTCTTTTGAGAATTTCCCTCAACCCCTCACTTAAAAACTAAAAAACCAAAACTGTCCCCACCCACGAGACCCCGATCCACAGACCGTTGGTGGGTCTACCGATATAGTACTAGTCATTCGTGGATGTGGTAATTGGGGTCTATTTTAGTGGTCTTGACCCATGAACCCTTCCCATGGGGCATATGTCCACCTACGGGGCGTGAGTCCCAACCGTAGGTGGCCCATTTTTGGGCAGATTCTAGGGACTATTTTCGGCCCCCCTCAAGGACCCTTGGTTGGTCCTTGGGGGGTTGTACCTTGATGCCCTAACCCTAAAACCTTAATTCTATGTTCATAAAGTCATTTTACAATTCTAACCCTCACGTAAAGATCTAGAACCCTTTAGTTTAGCTTACTATTTTCCCGGGTCTTACACAATCAAAGTCTCATAAAACGAGGCGAAAGTCTATTACATTTGTCTCAAACCATCTAATACTTGATAAGAGTTAGGGACACAACCCATACAAAACCTAAATATAAAAGAAAGACATAAAAGGAAAGTGTGATCAAGTTATCGATGCTATGAGGACTCACCAAAGCTTCTCTTATTGATCTACTATGAACCTAGCCACGAGGATAGAAGTCAATATCGCCGAACCTTACATTTGATAAGAATGTAGGCAAAAAGATGTGTTAGTACAATAATGTACTAAATATGATGGCTAGCATAAATCATTAACATAAGCACAATACAGGCCTTAGTCAACATAAGACACATACCGAAATCATAAGAGACAGTAACATAGATCATAAGTATAAGAGACATCATTATAAGACATAGGCTATAGAATAAGAGACAACATCATAGTCATAGGCATAATCAATGCATTTAGAACACATAATGAAAGAGAAACACTTCATAAGTCATTTCATGGCAAGCATATGTAATACATGGATAAGACCTCATAATTCCACCCATGCTAAGCAAGTCACTTTAGGTCCTCATTCATACTTATCACCTTTTGACTCATCCTTAGCTTATTTCTCATACACAAGGGACATTTACCTTTAGTAAAAAATATCAAGGAAGTCAACTAGAGCAACAATAAATTTAGGCATACATTATACAAGTAGTCTTCATATCAAGACATACTTACCATACTTCCTTGAAGTATCCTTATTTCATTATTCATGTTATATACTTATTGTGATAATGGCAAAGCATAAGTCATAAGTATAATCAACATATAGATCATCACAACGTAAGAGAACATACCATGAGTACCCTCAAAGCATACTTGTGCAATGCATGAATAAGACCCCATAAATCTCACCAATGCTAAGTAAAGCTTCTTGAGTAACCATAGTTCATAATCCATATTCTTGTTGTAGGAAGATAATTGGAAATCATAAGTCATAACATCATAATCAACATAAGATAGCATCTTCTTTATAACTTTTGAACACTGACGAGATGCTTCCTCAAGCATACCTTAGTTCATTATTAGACTTGACATTGTGGGAATTAGCCTTAACTAACATACAACATGGGAGCTTAACATGGAATCCGGTGTTACCCATACCGAAAAGGGTTGTCCTACTTAATTTCACGTATCAGGACATTGCTTCCAATTCAAGTGCCAACAATCATGAGTAGTAATATAACCCATCTAGTGAGTTGGGGTCGAGTCCCAAGGGAGTGGTTTGTAATTGAGAATCAATAGAAAAACATAATTGTATTCAAGTCAATCATAGCTATAAACATTCATGAATAAAACCATGATAAATTAAAGGGTGACACAAGTGTCAAGTATCAAAAGGTGGGTTTGTAGTCAACAAGCAACTAAAAACAACAATTAATACGAAAATATGAATATGGAGACGGGATTCTTGGGATGTGATAGGACTATGGGCTAAGGTAAACAACCGGGTAATTGCTATTGATAGTAAATCGCTGTAAATTGGTAACTAAGCTAGAATATAGTGGGGTTAAACTTTCTCTCGAATAATTTAACCTGAATCAAATTGTTTTCTCTCGAACACCAATAAGCGGCAATGAAACACATCCTTCTCCTTAGTCCATTCACTCTCTCAAGCTGAATGTAGGGGAGAGGGTTTAGGATTTACTCTCTTGAGCTAAACCCACGACAACCCAATAACCACAAACCATCGATTCAGTAGTTTTGGTTTTAAAACCTCTCTCTCGAGCAAGCCAAAAACACAAAGTTAAATTTGTATTTGTAACTACAACCCATTAAATTCAAACACAACCAGTGAACGAAATCACCTTCAAACAACAAATGAACTATCAATTAGCAATACCCAGAAGTAAATTCAATCCATATTAACTTAATCACACCCCAAGAATTGGGGTTTTAGCTGGACATAGTAAAGAGATAGAAATTGATACCGAAAAGTGTTTCCATCAATTGGGTACGATTGATATGGTCTTTACAAACATCTAAGATGATGAATCTTCAATACCCACTTTCAATTTCTTAGATATGAAAATCTTCAAAATCTTCAAAGCTAAAGAAAAATGTCTCCAAAATAGCTAAGTTCTAAAACTGGGAAATTCTAAAATTTCATAAACTGATGGCATACAAAATCTGATACTAAGCTAAAAATTTAAACAAGTATTTATAGTTGTCGAAAAGTGTGCTGCGAAGGTCCACTCGGCGCAGTTAGTCAGGATCGCCGATCCATTTGGCGATCCACCCTTTGGTCCTGTTCATCGCCTTTCTGCATTGGCCTTCCGCAAATTCAAGTTCTATAACTTTGGGCGATATAGCATTGCATCACAGAACTATTCAGCGAATCACCGACTGCTCTTTTCTATTGATGACTTGATTTTCTCCTTCAGGGCTTGGTACACTAGAACATTAGGCGATACTAAGGCCATTCTGCGACTAGCCCAATGGTTTAGGCGATCCGCAGGCCTTTTTTTCTTTGTTCTTTCAGCTTCCTTGTTCCTTTTTGCTCATTAATGTCCATGCTTTGTCCCTAAGTTCAAATACTTGAAATTCAAGGATTTATATTAGTTATTGAGAAAAAGTATTAATTCGAGGACACTAAATCTATTAAAATTAAGCCCTAAATGAGTCCTAATCGTGGACTTATCACTACTTGCCTAAAGTCGAACCATGGTTTATTAGCTTTGGTGGATCCATTAGCTAAATAACCTACGGGGGCACGTAGATTATGGGATAAGGAGATTGCTTCTAGAAATCCAGCCTCCATCTCAAGAGATTGCTTCTAGAAACCCAACCTTTTTGACTAATGAGTCTCCATCTCACATTAATATCCGTTCGGTGCTAAGCATAAATCCCACGGAGTACTTATTAAGTCATAACTTGTTTCATTAAGAATAGCTCATTAGATCATGCGTGAGAATAACCTTTCACCGTCCATGTCTACATATATATTCAATAGGTGAGAAAGACTTTCAACCTTAGAATCATCATAATGTGAGAAAACCTTTCACATCAAGTCATATTTATGCATAAGTGTGTATATGAGGATAACCTTTCAACAACACAACAACTAGTTCATAATCATATTCACATTACTCTCGAAGTGTTCTTAAAGCATATACAAAGAGTTCATGACATGCATGATGTCATATCTTACCCTTTCAAGGTCAAAGTCATATCAAATCAACACATCTAGAATGACTACATTAGACATGGATATAATCACAATTCAAATAATCAAATCACTATATGAATAATCTCATATACTCATAATATAGGTCATGTGGGTAAAGCCCTTCCACAATAATACCATATACTATTTAACATGCAAATAGCTTCACTATAAAAGCCGTAATTTTCCTAGTTCATTCATATTAGCTTTTACCCTCAAGGCCCTAGAAATTATCTTTCATACTACAAGCTATACTCTCAAGAAATACTTCACATAATCATCATATATGCCTAATTCTCAAGACAATCTAACCACATGCTTCATTCTAAAACAATTCTAATCATATATCATCATATAATCTCAATCTCAACACTACTAGTCATAATTCATCATATAAGCCTTAGTCTAATCAATTCATGTCTACAACATTTACTTTTAAGTAATTCATATCCAGGTGCTCTAATCTCTTGCCATTCATAAAGTAATTCATCGATCCTAGAAGGTCACATCTAAGCCCTCAATGTCCCTTTTAATGGCATAAAACCAAACTATATCAATTTCACCCTAGAATCTTAAGTTAATCAAGAATACATGCATAATCATACTAGAAGCATGTAATTACATCATAAAAAATCATAAACAATCATAAATTACCATTATCCATTCAATTGGATCAACATACAACAATTCCCACAATATAGGAAGGAACCCTAACTAGAATTGGGGATTCATCTTCACAATTAGGGAAAACTTGGGGGCTTCATGGATGAAAGGAATCCATGAATGAATAAGCCATCATACCTTGATTACAAAGCCTAGAAAGCATGAAACAATGGAGTCTTCTTCTTCTTCTTCTTCTTCCTCTTCTTCTTAGAGAGAGGATTTGTAGAGGGAATTAGGTTTATTTTGGGGGTGTTGAAATAATGATTTAGGATTACTTAATTAAGGGTATAAGGTCTTTATATAGGTTGTCTTACCTCTATTTAAACTACACCACTTAATCCCTAATTAATTCCAGAAAGTTTCATTAAGCCCTCACATAACCACTTAGGTCCAACTCACTACCCCATCTATGAGACCCTGACTACAGGGCGTGGTTAGTTTCTGAGGATTGGCAAATGTAAGCTTGGGACCCACGACCCCATCCACGAGGCATGGGTCCTGCCCATGGACACTTTCTTAGGAAGATTTCAAGGAGGGCTCACCCATACTACCCACATACGAGGCGTGGCTCCCTCCACAGTGCGTGGATGGCCTCGTGGGCAGCACTATTTTTGGGAAGTTATAGGGTCTTCTTCAAGGACCCATGGTTGGTCCTTGGGGGGTCTTACCTTGATGTTCTAACACAAAGCCTTCTATTTCAAGTATGAGAGTTATATTCATGACTCTAACCCTCACGTCAAGCTCTAGTTTAGCCTACTAATTTCCGGGTGTTACACATATTTACCAATATATCACTCCCTTATCATAAAAATCCTTAATTGCACTATTTATTTTTTAAAATAAGATATAAAAAATTGGGGGTAGGGGGGTGTAGTGGGGGTGGATGCGGTGGTGGGGGCAAAAATAAAATTTGGAAATTATTATGAAACTTTTTGGGTGTTAGTGGAAGGTGTCCTAGGGTGGGAGGGGAGGGTTGAAAAAAATGGAACATTTTTAAAAAATTTAATATTTTTATTTTTCCCAAAAAATATGCTTTTTAAATTTTTTTGGAGGGTGGGGGTAGGTGGGGGTGACGAGGTGGGGTGAGGGGTAGGGGTTGCCAATTTTTTTTTTTTTCAAAAAAGAAGTCTTCTTAAAAGTTTTTTGGGGAGTAGTGGTACAAGGGTGGGGTATAGTTGGCAAAAGAAATATTTTTAAAAAATTAAAATTTTTTATTTTTCTGAAAAAAAATAATAAATTTTGGGGGTAGGGGCAGGTGATGGTGGGGTTAGGGGTTGCCAAAAAAAAATTCAAATTTTTTTTCAATAAAAAAAATTTCATTTTTTTTTTGAAAAAAAGTCTTTTTAATTTATTTAAGGGTGGGGGGAGGTGGGGGTACAGGGTGGGGTGGTAGGGATTGAGGTATTAACAACTTAGCGTTGATTTAATATATTTTGGCTTTAGGAGATTAAAGTGGGTTACAACCATTTTACCCAAACCATATTTGACCAAATCCATATTTACCCATATTTTATATGGGTGGATTCTGATCCAATTCATTTTAACTCAATCCATATTCAATCCATCCATATCGGATCCAATCCACCCATTTGCCACCCCTACGAGGGGAACCATTGATTCACATAATTGGTCATTGCGCTAGGTTGAAGGTCCAGTGAGACGAAGCTAATTTGTGCTTGATTAGGACTTAGCGCCTTTAAGTCTGAACATAGGCAAGAAGTGACACATGCGCCCACCGTTTGCTTTTCGACCTGCAGTAGGCCCCCAAGGGTATGTGTTGTTGGCTAAGTCGTCACGATAGAAGCATCACAGTGATTGCCTTGAAGTAGAACTTCCATCTAGCGACGAGTAGAATCCTTTGCTGATGAATTCTGCCACAATCCAATTAGATTCAACCATTTGTCTCATTAATTCGTTTAAGCCCCCCCCCCCACCTCAAATCCAATCATTTTTAACTTTTTGAAAGTGAAGCTTATGTATTGCTTACTTCTTTCGAAGGAAAAACCAATTAAGTTTTGAAAAATAAGTACTGAGAATTTCATCATACAATATGTTCCATGTCAACCAATAACTACTTCTAGTTCAAGTGCCAACGATCGTGAGTAGTAATATAACCCAACTAGTGAGTTGGGGTCGAGTCCTAAGGGAGCGGTTTGTAATTGAGAATCAATAAAAAAGTAAAAATGTGTTCAAGTCAATCGTAACTATAGATATTTACGAAGAAAAACATATCAAATTAAAGGGTGACACAAGTGTCAACTATCAAAGGGGGGGGGGTTTATAATCAATTATCAACTAGAATTAACAATTAAAAACAAAAATACAAATATGGAGACGGGATTCTTGGAATGTGATAGGAATATGGGAAAAAACAAACAACCGGGTAAATGCTATTTATAGTAAATCACTGTAAATTGGTAACTAGGGTAGACTTTAGTGGGGATAAGTTTTTTCTCGAACAATTTATCCCGAATCAAATCGGTTTCTCTCGAACACCAATAAGCGGCAATGAAGTGCAGCCTTTGCCTTAGTCCATTAACTCTCTCGAGCTGAATGTGTGGGAAAGGGTTTAGGATTCACTCTCTCGAGCTGAACACACGACAACCCAATAACCATAGACTATCGATTCGGTAGTTTAGGTTTTACAACCTCTCTGTTGAGCAAGTCAAAAAAATGAAGATAAAACTGTATTTGCAACTACAACCCCATTAAATTCAAACACAACTACTGAACAAAATCACCTTTAAACAACAAAATAACTATCTATAAGCAATATCTATCAGTAAATTCAACCCATATTCACATAATGACACCCCAAGAATTGGGATTTTAGCTAAACATAGTAAAGAGATAGAAATTGATACCAAAAAGTGTTTCCATCAAATGGGTACCAATAATATTGCCTTTACACAAGTCAAAGATGAAGAATCTTCAATACCCACGTCTAATTTCTTGGAAATGGAAACCTTCAAATCATTAAAGCTCAGGAACAAAGGCTCCAAAACTGTAAGTTCTAAAACTGAAAATTCTAAAAATTGGTTTCTGAATTGTAAAACTTGATAGTAAACTAAAAACTTAAATAGGTATTTATAGTTGTCAAAAAGTGTTCTGTGAAGGATCACTCGGCGCAGTTAGTCGGGATCGTCGATCCACTCGGTGATCCACCCTTGGGTCTCGTTCATCGCTTTTCTGCCTTGGCCTTCAACAATTTGAGGTTCTGTAACTTTGGACGATAAGGCACTGCATCGCGAAACTGTTTGGTAACACATTGACTGCTCCTATCAATCGTCGACTTGATTTTCTCCTTCAAGGCTTGGCACACTTGAACATCAGGTGAGACCATAGCCATTCGGGATTTCATTTTTCTCAAGACATGAGCAAAAGGGACTTCTTTGCATTATCTTGATTTACCTTCTCTTTTCACCACACCCCCAACTTAGGATTTTGGCCTAAGTTGGCTATTCAAACAATTCACAAGTCATGAGGAATATAGGTAATGGATTAAAAAAAGGTTACGCTTTCATCAAGTTTCTTCGAAGAAAAGGCTATGGCTCAAATGATGTTCAAAAGAGGTTCACACACTCATAGGGTAAGCCACAAAAGAGAGGTAATGTCAAATTGTTTCACACTCTTTAATGTTGCCTAAGATCATATCAAGAGTTCACATCACTTAGTCAGCTGAACCAACAGGGAAAATTCTAGGTGTCATCACGTATGGTTCACGGTAAGCTCATCACATAAGGCATTGACACCAAAGTTAAACAAGACTCCACACTTTTACTAGTGTGCAATGTTCATCAGAAGAGACTCAATTCGATACTTGGCTAGTCACAACGAGATGCAAGGAGTTCACATATTGTCTATGCAACTTCAATTGGCCTCGTCGTAGCCGCACATTCATTTATGTTTGATTATGAGCACTATTTGAGTCATCGGTATTGATCAAATTGAAACTAAAATTTGCACAAGAACAACGATATTCAACACAAACAAGAGGTGGCAAAATTTTAGGAAGGATCAAAAATCATTTGCAATTAAAAACAAGGAGCCACAAGCTCAAGCGTCCACAAAAAGCAGTGTATCACAATAATTAAGCTCAAAGCCAAAATATATAGACAAAACCAGAATTACAAAATTCACATAAAAGGTAAGCCTCATCCCACCACAAATGAAAACATTTGTCCTCAAATGCAAACAAAAATATAATATCCACAAGTCAAAATAAAAGTAAGACAGAAAGGGAGGTAAAGAGGGGATCATATCTAAGTAGTCACTCCATCTGTCTGGGCATCAATGCCCACTGCGTCAGTGCCTAAAGTCCCTTCAAAAGGAACAATATCACCAGATTTATCAGGAGTTACTATAGGTGTATCCGTCAAAAATTTCCGCACAAATGCATAGATTCCCTGAGCCCATGAAGGAATAGATAGGCCTGGTGGATTAGTCTTCTTGTTAGAACTGGGCCTCTTGCCTTTGTTTTTCTTTCCAGGTGAAGGTTCTTGCTTTCCCTTCTTAGGAGGATTTGGCCTTCCTTCATTCAATTTGAAATTCCGTGCTCTTATCAGTCTAAGTGGAATGATCCTTCTAGCAACTTTGGGTCTAGCCATATCTGCAAAGCCTCGAGACAAAGTAAGAAGATATTCGACAAAAACATAAAAAATCAGTTGTAGGCAAACCCGTCGAACTCTTTGGTGAATCGCCAACATCATTCGGCGAGCAAGGGTTTCCTCGCTGAAAGGTACAGTGCCGAAATGATGCAGGGTGAAAACAAAAGGCAATTAAGAACTCGTTTGGTGAGTCACCGAGTGCCATCGACGATCTCAGGCTTCTCGCCAAAGTTACAGAGCCAAACAACACATAAAGCATGAACTTAAAGGCGAGCTAGGGACATTAGGCGAATTGCCAAGTGGTTCGACAAACTAGACCCAACTCACCAGATGAACCAACATGCTTATTTTCAATCCAACTTCTCGAATTCAACCCCGCAACCTCCGTAAACAAAATTAAAGCATGCATAGCAAAAATTCAAACAATACCCATAACATACAAGTGCTACCCACAAAATTTTAATATATTTTAATGCACCAAGCTATGGAATTTCAACAACAAAAACATTATGGGAAAGATATTCAAACTAAAATCGGCATTTATGCATACTAATGCTATCAGAGTGGCCTAGCACACAACAACACGGTAAGATCATGTGCATAAGAGTCCAAAATGTCAAAAATAAACTCAGGGATTGGGAAACCAACCTTTAATGCTGATTAAGTCAAGATTGAATCGCTAGGCAGCAATGTAATCCAAGTTCTGAGCACAAAGCAATGACTAAACACTTAGAGAATGCAAAAATATAGAGAATAATATGCATGTTAGAGTCTCTGAAGCGCTAAAGAGCGAGAAAGTTAAGGAGTTTAAAAACAAAATATAACCTTTTGGCCTTAAAAACCGTCCAGTTTTTGCCTATTCGGTGACATTAGTCTTACTCACCGATTTACTCAGCGAAGCATCGAGTAGACACTGATCTCGCTAATTTTTACAAGACTTCTAGTAGATTTGTAGTTCCAAACGACATACTATATCGGGGTCGTTGACCTAGTTGGCGACTCGCCAATAATTTCCTAATTTTCACAGAAAGTTGCAGACTCCAAGTTAAATTTGTCTTAAGTTCAATGGCGGTTTGAGTCGGGGTCGCTGACCCTTTCGGTGATGCACCAACTGGACTTTTTTCTCGCCAATTTCCTTTTTTCCAAACAGTTTCTACACTTTAACTTGCACAACCAACACATCATTATTCCAAAAAAACACAGATAAAAAATAAGAAGACTTGGGTTGCCTCTCAAGCATCGCCTTAGTTAACATCGCGACACGACGCAAGTCCACCTTTACACCTAATTCTTGGGGTTAGCGATAGTATCACTAGGCAAACCCCCCTACTGTCTCGGGTTGAGGTGATATGATATAT
Organism: Solanum pinnatisectum; assembly: GCA_035578085.1. NCBI lineage: Eukaryota > Viridiplantae > Streptophyta > Magnoliopsida > Solanales > Solanaceae > Solanum > Solanum pinnatisectum. Next base: position 21,610,591 of record CM069082.1, on the reverse strand, counting down.
GACCCATTTGGGTCTCCAACTACCTAATCGACACTGAATTGGAGGTGACGGTTTGGCTAAGGGTAGACACATCTTCTTTCATTTCTTTGAAGATCTTGGCTAACCCTTTACCTTTGTTGAGGATACGAGAGAGCATATCCTCAGACCTACCACCTTCCGAATCCTTTGGCTTTTGGCGCTCGTGGGGAGGCACATACATATCCTTCTCCCTATCATTCCAATTTGGATTACGGTCCCTCCATTCACGATCTTGATCGTTCCAACCTTGGTTACCACCCTGCCTCGGGTAGTTTGAACGATAGCCACTACCTTGGTTGGTTAGGAAATTTACTTCTTCATTATACAAGGCTTCAAACTTAGACTTATCCGGATTAGTACACCCAACACCTAAGGCATTGACACTACGAGCACCAGCTCCCATGACATTTTTATATGAAATATCAAGTTGTGTCATGATCTTAGCCATGTTTTGGTCCCTCTCTTGGTCCTTCTCTATTTGTTCCTTAGTCAGCTTGAACATGAGAGGGGAGACTTGGTCTTCAAGGGCATACCACGCCCTATTTATGTAGTCATGCCATCCAAGAGCTGAGCCACTATCACATAAGGTTGTTGAATCAAACCTCCTGGAGAAAGTTGGTCAGCAACACCCTTATTTACTGAGTTAAGACTCTTGAAAAAATACAGTAGCAACACATTATCAGGTAAGCCGTGGGTTAGGCATCGAAACACCAACTTTTTGAATCGCGGCCAAGTTTCGTGTATTGGCTCACCTTCTAGATGCTTAAAGCTTTGAATGCTATCTCAAAGAGTCATCATCTTCGAAAGAAGAAAAAATTGCACTTGGAGTGCGTTAACCAACTCCTCCCAAGAAGTAATTGATTCACATGGCAATTTAGCCATCCACTTGCAGGCCTCTCCCATCAAAGAGAACAGGAACAACCTCAACCAAACTGACTCTTGGGAGATATTCTTGAAGGAGAATGGTCCGCATGCATCCACGAAGTTTCTAATATGTTCATGAGGGTCCTCATGAGTTAAACCACTGAAAAAGCCCCTTTAGTTGCAAGAGTTGCAACATAGTGCTCGTGATGTGAAATACCGCATTCCCTTCGGCCAGAGGCAAGGGAATGGAACCAATACCACCCATGAGATGGGGGTCATTAGCATAGGGCTCGTTGACATCGTTGAGGTTTCTGATGTCGTCTTGATGGCCTACTTGGCTGTCATTGCTGCCGTTTACGCTCATACTTCCTGTTTTCAACACAAACAAACAAAACTAAACTAAAAATTAAGTCTTAACTAAAAATTCTCAATTAGCACCACTCCTCGGCAGCGGCGCCATTTTTATTTCACCTATCAGGACACTACTTCCAGTTCAAGTGCCAATGATTGTGAGTAGTAATATAACCCAACTAGTTAGTTGGGGTCGAGTCCCAAGGGAGTGGTTTGTAATAGATAATCAATAGAAAAGTAAAAATGTGTTCAAGTCAATAGTAGCTATAGACATTTATGAAGAAGAACATATCAAATTAAAGGGTGACACAAGTGTAAACTATCAATGGTGGGTTTTGTAATCAATTATCAACTAGAATTAACAATTAGAAACAAAAATGCAAATATGGAGATGGGATTCTTGGGATGTGATAGAAATATGGACTAAAATAAACAACTGGGTAAATTATATTTATAGTAAATCGCTATAAATTGGTAACTAGGCTAGACTTTAGTGGGGATAAATTTTCTCTCGAATAATTTATCCCGAATCAAATTGGTTTCTCTCGAACACCAATAAGCGGTAATGAAGTGCAACTTTCACCTCAGTACATTCACTCTCTCGAGTTGAATGTGTGGGAACAGGTCTAAAATGCACTCTCTCGAGCTGAACCCACGACAACCCAATAACCACAGACTATCGATTCAGTAGTTTTGGTTTCACAACCTCTCTCTCGAGCAAGTCAAAAACACGAAGATAAAATTTTATTTGCAACTACAACCCCATTAAATTCAAACATAACTACTGAACGAAATCATCTTTAAACAACAAAATAACTTTCTATAAGCAATACCGAGCAGTAAATTCAACTCATATTCACATAATCATACACCAAGTATTGGGGTTTTAGCTAGACATAGTAAAGATATAGAAATCGTTACCAAAAAGTGTTTCCATCAAATGGGTACGATAAATATTGCCTTTACATGCGTCAAAGCTGAAGAATCCTCAATATCCATGTCCAATTTCTTGGAAATGAAAAACTTCAAATCTTCAAAGCTCAGGAACAAAGTCGCCAATATTGTAAATTCTAAAAATTGGTTTCTGAATTGTAAAACTTGATATTAAACTAAAAATTTAAATAGGTATTTATAGTTGTGAAAAAGTGTGTTTCGAAGGATCACTCGGTGTAGTTAGTCGGGATCACCGATTGATGAGTCCACAAATTGGACTCATTTAGGGCTATATTTTAATCAAAATTGTGTAATGCTTATTTTATCTGAATATTTGAGAAAAACCCTTAAGTTTCAGGTATTTGAAGTTTTAAGGAAAGCATGGATACTATGTCGCAAAAAGGAACGAAAAGGCTAAAAAGAACGAAGAAATGAAGGCCTAAGGATCGCCGAGTCCACTTGGCGAGTCACCAAAGGGTCTTACTTCACCTTTTGTTCTAGTGTGCTAAGCCTTGAAGAAAAGGATCAAGTCAGCGGAAAAAAGGAGTAGTCGGTGCATCGCCGAGCAGTTCCGCGAAGCAGTACCATGCCACCTAATAAACCAGAGCACGATGATGCTGAAGGCTGGTGCAAGACAGTGATGAACTACACCAAAGGGTGAATCACCAAGTTAATCGGCGATTCCGACTAACGACGCCGAACGATCTGCTGCAGCACAAATCTGTGAAAACTATAAATGCTAGTTGAAGTTTTAGTTTTAGTGTGGAACAATTATTATAATTTTCACTTAGAGTGGAACAATTATTATAATTTTCACTTAGAATAGTACTTTTTGATATTTTTTCTCTAAGTTTCAGAGGGTTTTGAAGACTTGAAGAAGAATAGGGTTTCATCTCCAAGGGTTTGGACTTGGGTCTCTTGGATTCTTCAATCTTGGCTTGTAACAAGACTTAAATCTTCATACCCATTTGAATGCAAGATCATTTAGGTATAAATTTCTATCCCTTGATGTGTGGCTAAAAACCCTAATTCTTGGGGTGTGATTTAGCGAATATGGGTTAAGATAATTGTTGGGTCTAGCTTGCTGATAGTTTAATTGTGATTTCATATAGTGGTTGTGGATAAATTTAATGAATTTGTAGTTGCAAATACAAGTTTATTTATGTGTTTTGGCTTGCTCGAGAGAAAGGTCCTAAAACTAAGACCACTAGATTGATGGCCAGTGTGGGTGGGTCAACATGAGGTTCATCTCGAGAGAGTGAACCCTAGTCCCATGCTCAACATGTAGGCTGGCCACGTCCAGGGTGTAGGCTCGCACTGTGACATCAATGCTCAATGGAAGACTTACTAAATAATAAAGAAACCTCAAATATAACTCAACTCATAAAGACATCATTACTAAAATTAGTTTAGCTCAATGTAGTTTGAAATGTTCAATAACATAACTGTTAACCTCAAGTATTAAACATTTAACAATAGAATGGAAAGACTCCTCAAAACACTACTGTATATGAAGCCTCTTATGACAATAATAGAAGTCGGGAATAGACCCATGACATCCTACAAAATTGAAAAGCAAATGGGAATCCTCTAGAAGCAAGGAGGCTCACCAAAGCAACTCTGGTATTGCAAGTGGTATTAACGGGGCACCTGTTAATGACCCCAAACTCCTGTATCTTCATTATGAAAGATGCAGTCCAAATGGCGTCAGTACGTGGAATGTACGAGCATGCAAGGGGAACTCTAAAGCATAGACATAAGCTTGAAGTAATAGAAAGAAAGAACATACTCACCTCATCTCAACCCAACTCAGCTTAACTGAACTCAACACAACTCAAGAATACTCAAGGATACTCAAAGATACCAATACTCAGAAATACTCACTCAGTTCAATATAAAAGTAACAATAAAGATGCATTATAAAGAATGATTTTAAAATAGTAGATACTAACTCAATGTATTTAAAAATACAAGAATAACTTTTACTCTTATTTGAGAGATTCTCTAATCGACAACCATCACTATGAGCTATGTGATGATACAACATCTCACCCATGCTACCAGAATTGTCCTATACCTTGTTGGAGTATAAGAAATCTTCAACTAAGTGGATCTACTAATTAAGATATGCTTAAAAGAAAATAGGGAATCGTCTAAAAAGTATGATCCTTTCTACCCACATTAGCATACATGGTTTATGAGGAATTTGAATTATCTGAACTCATACCCATATTGGTGCTCATTACTACTCCCAATAATATAGCTCATGCTCATATGTTTAAAAACATTTTCTTATCCTCAAACTTTGAGACAATTACTCAAAAGATTATACTAAAAAAATTATACTAAAAAACTCCTCATGAACTCATTTGGAAATTTACGTTTCCTCTCATTTTAAATGTAAAAATATTTATTCTTGGGAATACTTAGTTCCCATATATTCATTTTGAAAAATGAAACTCAACTTTCCTCATTCTAATACTCAAGTTCTCAAGTCTTACAACAAGTTCTAAAAGTTTGTAAAAGACTTCTTAGAATTACTCGAAAGACTTTCTAGAATATGACTCTTAATCTTTTCTTGAATTTGAAATGTTAATTCAAGAGTTATGATTGAATATATATATAAGATCTTTCAGTGACTAATGAAGGTTTAAATTGTTAAGATTAAGAAAGGAATGAAGGCTCGACTCAAGGGAACAAGTACAAAACTAAAACGAAGAAAAAATTTGGTTTGACGCTTCATGGCGCAAGGGTGGAGCACAATGCTAGGCCTACCCTGACAAGGGCTAGTTTCTAGCGCACTTCTAGCGCCCTATCCTAGACCTTCTAGTGCATCGGGGGCACGACACTCTAGCCATTTTCCAGAAAACTCCGACGAATTTTTCTTCTCGATTTCTGGCCCTAATAAACCTAGAATCAGATGATTTTTCTTGAACACCATTAGATTCGAATACCCAACATAATTAAAATAAAATCTACTCAAAAACAACTCTATAACTCATAACATTCTCCTCAAGAACTCATCTAATCCCATTATAAAAGATCGAAGAAGGGAACATCAAGAAACTTAATACATGGATTATCATGGACAAAATAAACTCAAGATACTCATGATTGGTGTGAGGTTGAACGAACCCATCACTATGAAAGCTTACATACCTTGTTAGGATAAAATCATTGGCCAAATCCCTCCACGATTGCAAGAAGATCTTTAACGCTTGACTCTTTTCTCCCTTTTTCTCTACTTGAGCTTCTCTCTAAAACCCTAAGTGTGTTTAAGATTGTGAAAACTTATCTCAATGAGTTTAGACCCCTATTTTGGTGGAAAACACTCTTAAAACTAATGAGGTAACGAAACGACCAAAACACCCCTCTTTAATTCGGGTGAACTTTTCTTAATCGGACAAGCCGAACGTAAATGGTCATATATCCATCATCCGAACTCGGAATTTAGAAAACTTGGTGGTTTTGGAAAGAGGACTTAGAGACCTTTTCTTTGATACCTTATGGGCCATGTAACTTATCCTGTACTGAAAGTTATGGTTTTTTGAAGTTGACCCAAACTCACAATTTAAGACTAACTTACCCAAATTTCAAATTAGCTCTTTCCAATTTAGTTCTTTCTAAAAATGAGTTCTTTATAACACCGAGGTGTTACAATATCTCCCCCTTGGGAACATTCATCCTGGAATGATATCACTCTAAATAAAACTAAGGGTGGCAACATCTAACACCCAGCTAAAACACCCAACATACAATTTACTACAACACAACATATCAATTAAAAGAGTGTTTTAAAAAAATCATTACCTTAGTCTGAAACTTCTCCAGAAGAAAAGAGATGTGGGTATCTCTTCTTCATAATCCTCTTCAGCCTCCGAAGTAGCTTCCTCAACAAATTAGTTCCTCCATAAGACATTGACTGATGCAACCTCATTGGTTCTCAACTTGCGAACCTGACGATCAAGTATCTCAACGGGTATATCCTCATAAGATAGCTTGTCCTTAATACCAATATCTTCAGTAGGTATAATATGTGATGCATCACCCATACAATTCTTCAATATTGAAATATGGAATACCGGATGGACTACTACTAACTCTAACGGTAGCTCCAACTCATAAGCGACATTGCCAATTCTCTTGGCTATCCTGTAAGGACCAATTTATTGGGGACTAAGCTTTCCCCTTCTTTCCAAACCTCATAACATCCTTCATGGGTGAAACCTTCAAATAAACTCAATCGTCTACCTCAAACTCCAAATCTCTTCTCCTAACATCGATATAGGATTTCTGATGACTTTGCGTTGTTTTCAACCTCTCTTGAATGATCTTTACTTTCTCCATAGCTTGTTGAACCAAGTCTGGTCCTATCAACCCAGCTTCACCAACCTCAAACCATCCAATAGGAGACCTACATCTTCACCCATAAAGAGTCTCATAAGGAGTCATCTGGATGCTAGAGTGATAATTGTTATTATAAGCAAACTCAATGAGAGGCAATTGATCATCCTAATTACCCATGAAATCGATCACACACACCCTCAATATATCCTTTAAACTCTGAATTATATGCTCTTCTTAACCATCAGTCTGAGGATGGAAAGCAGTACTCAAATTTACCTTCAAACCCAAACCTTTCTGGAAAGTCTTCCAGAATTGTGCAGTGAATTAGGCACCTCTATCTGTAATGATGGACATTGGAACTCCACGAAGTCTGACTATCTGTTGAATATATAATCTGGCATAATCTTCTTCTGAAAAAGTAGTGTTTACCGATAAGAAATGGGCTGATTTAGTTATCTGATCTACAATCACCAAAATTGAATCATGATGGTTGCAAGGATGCTGCAAACTAGTGATGAAATTCATATTGATCATCTCCCACTTCCTTTTTGGAAGATCTATGTTTTGAGCCATACCACCGGGCCTCTGGTGTTGTACCTTGACTAGTTGGAAATTCAAGCACTTAGCTACAAACTCTGCAATACACCTCTTCATACTACTCCACCAATAGACTTCTCTCAAGTCATGATACATCTTTGTGGAACTAGAATGGATAGAGTATCTGGAGATATGATCTTCCTCCATGATCCTCTCTTGGAGTTCATCTACCTTTGGTACACATAGTCTTCCTTGATACCTCAACACACCATCTCCTCCTTGTTCAAAATCACATTTTGCTTATGAACATTTGCCTTCGGTTCAAGCAAAACAGGGTCTTGGTCTTGTTTCTCTTTCACTTTGGACACTAGTGATGATTCAGCCCCATCACCACCACTCCACCTTTATTGGAATCCAACAACCGAAATCCCAATCGTGCAAGTCTGTGCACATCTTTGGCTCATTCTTTCTTTCATTCCTCCACATGGGCAGTCCTACCTATAGATAACATGCTCAAAGCATCAGCAACAACATAAGCCTTACCTAGGTGATAGAGAATACTCATGTCATAATCCTTGAGTAACTCCAACCACCACCTCTGTCTGAGATTATGCTGTTTCTAACTAAACACATACTAAAGACTCTTATTATCAGTGAACACGTCAATATGAACACCATAGAGATAATGACACCATATTTTCAAAAATAAAACACTATAGCAACCAACTCAAGATCATGGGTTGGGTAATTCTTCTGGTGAATCTTAAGATGTATAGAGGCATAAGTTATAACTTTGACATTCTGCATCAACACACAACCAGTCCAACTATAGACACATCACAATACACAACAAAACCTTGTTTACCCTCCAGTAAAGTCAACACTTGGGAAGTAGTCAATCGTGTTTTCAATTCTTGAAAGCTTTTCTCAAAAGCTTCGGACCATTGAAACTTTGTTGTCTTCTGAATCAAATTTTTCAACGAGGATGCCATAGATTAAAACCCCCTCGACAACCTTCTATAATAACCAACCAATCCCAAGAAACTCCTAATATCTGTTGGAGATATTGGTCTGGGCCAGTTATACACTGCCTCAATCTTCTGAGCATCAACTCGAATCCCTTCACCAGAAACAATGTGGTCAAAGAATGCCACTATCTCAAATCGAAACTCAGATATAGAAAATTTAGCATACAACTCTCTATCTCTGAGTGTTTGTAGAACTACTCTGAGATGACTAGCATGATCCTTCTCATTCGTTGAATAAATCAAAATGTTATCAATGAATACGATAACAAACATATCAACATATGGTTTAAATACTCTTTTCATAAGTTCCATGAATGCGTCAAGGGTAGTAGCCAAACCAAAAGACATGACTTGAAACTCATAATGACCATAGCAGGTCCTGAAAGATGTCTTTGGAATATCATTCTCTCTTACTCTTAACTGATGATAGCTCGATCGGAGGTATATCTTATAAAATAAAGTGGCACACTAAAGTTGATTGAAAAGATAATCAATCCTCGAAAAGGGACATTGATTCTTTACAGTAACGTTGCTCAATTAGAGGTAGTCAATACGCATCCTAAGACAATCATATTTCGTCCTCACAAATAAGACCAGAGCGCCAAAAGGTGAGACAGTTGGATAAATGAAACCATTATCAAGAAGGTCTTTCAACTACTCTTTTAACTCTTTCAACTCAGTGAGAGTCATTATATATGGCGCAATAGAAATAGGTCAAGTATCAGGAAGAATATCTATACTGAAGTATATTTCTCTCTCAGTCCCTCTGGGAAGATCATCTGGAAGACCTCTGGAAACTCACTCACAATTGGTACTGATTGAATAGGTGGTGTCTCAACACTAGAGTCATTAAATCGGACTAAGTGATATATTCACCCCTTCGAAACTAACTTTTTGGCTATAAGGTAGGAAATAAAATGACCCTTAGGGACTGTTGAACTACTCGTCTACTCAATAACTGGCTCATTAGGAAACTAGAAATTAACTACTCAAGTTCTACAATCACTTGAAGAATAAAAAGTATGAAACTAATCCATACCTAGAATAACATCAAAGTCGACCATATCTAACTCGACTAAGTCAGACATGGTGTCCTTGTGATTGATAGAAATGGTACAATCATGATAAACTCTTTCAGCTAGAATAGACTCACTAATTAGTGTGGAAACACTGAAGGGCTCAAGTAGTTTCTCGGGAAGAATATCGAAATTCATAGCAATGTACAGAGTCACAAAAGATAGACTCACACTTGGATCAAGCAATGTACAGAGTCACAAAAGATAGACTCACACTTGGATCAAGCAATGTACAGAGTCACAAAAGATAGACTCACACTTGGATCAAGCAATGCATACACCTCAAAAGTAAAGACTTTGATCTTACTAGTGATAAAATCAGGTGAATTCTCTTTCTCTTAGTGAATGGTAATAACATACATACGGTTTGCTCCTCTGCCTATACCTAAAATAGCTCCTCTAGGTGCAGCTCTGTCTGACGGAGCCACTGAAGAAGATTGGGCTTTATTCCCCATTACCATTACCCTGCCTCTTCTTAGAGCACTCTCTCATGAAGTGACGTATCTGACCACACTTGAAGCAACCAGTGGAGCCATCACGGCACGCTCCTGGGTGGTTCCTACAACACTTTAGCACATGTAAGAGTCCAGTTGGCACCTTGTGCCTCACTACCTTGAGACTGAGCAGGTTGAGCTTTGATGTTCTGCAAATTTGGGTTGTTGAACTCACCTCTTTTCTTTGGTGCAGGTGCACTAGCAGATGATGGAACAGGTCCATTTTCCTTTTGTTGAAAAGATGACTAGTTCACATTACTCTTCACTTGCCCAGACTTATTTCCTATTTTCTTAGCCTTCTTGTTTCGGAACTCTTCTATATCTCTCAGATTATTCTCCTCAACATGCTGCACATAGATCATTAGTCTAGCTATGTCCATGTCCGCTATTAGTATAGAAGCCTTACCCTCTTTGCTTGATAGACGAGATAACCTAGACACAAACAAGCTAATCCTACTTCTGATATCAGAAACCATCTTTAGAGCATAACAGGACAATTGAGTGAACTTAAGGTTGTACTCATGCAAACTCATGGATTTCTGCTTAAGAGTAAGAAATTTTCTTGCCTTTGCCTCTCTCAGTTCACTGGGAAATAAACGCCTCATGAAGGCCTCTTCGAACACAACCTAAATCACAATTGGTGCCCCTTCAGCTCTACTCTTCTTCCATTAGTCGTACCATACTCTAGCAATACCTTTGAGTTAGTATGCAACTAGTTCCACACACTCAACATGTGCAATATGGATTACCTCTAACACTTTCTGCAACTCTTCCACAAAGTTTACCATATACTCAGAGACACTTGAACCGGTGAAATCTGGAGGATTCATCCTCAAGAACTCATAGATCCTGGATGTATCAGCCACATCTAGTCGAACCCCTCTTTGTTGCCCAGCTTGGTTGGTCACCATTTGACTCAACATTCGGATAGCATCCCAAAACTCAGCGTTAATGACCTCTTCTTGGGGTTGCACTTCTAGTGCATTAGGTGCCCTTTGATTTTGAGGATCAACATTCCTCCTAGTAGGACGACCTCGAATAGCTCTTCATGGAGGCATGATTTGAAAGTTATGTGCAAGTAGGAATTAGAAGAAAACTTTTATAGCGTTCAACTTTATCATACGAAAAGAGTATGAAATAGGTGAGATAGTTCCTAATTGCCGTAGCCTTCTTATTATAGATGTGACACACTTCACACCAATAACTAGTACTCTACATACACGTCTTCATAGACACCCTAGGACTCTTGAGCTCTGGGCTCTGATACCAAGTTTGTCATACCCCGAGCATACACCCTGGGCGTAACTGGCACTCAAGAACCATTGTTGGCCCCAAGAGAACCCTTGGCCTGGTTCAACGCTCTATGGAAGACTTACACAATAATAAAGAAACCTCAAATATAACTCAACTCAGAAAGACATCATTACTAAAATTATATTAGATCAATATAGTTGAAATGTTTAATTACATAATTATTCAACTCAAGTTTTAAACATTCAACAATAGAATGAAAAGACTCCTCAAAACACTATTGTCTATGAAGCCTTTAATGACAATGATGGAAGCTGAGACAAGACCCACGACATCCAATAAAATTGAAAAGTAAATGGAAATCCTCCGAAAGCTAGGAAGCTTACCAAAGATACTCTGGAACGACAAGTGGTATTAACGGGGCTGTAACACCTCAGAATTCAGACTTAGACTTTGCAGCAGAAAATAACAGAAATAGGTGAGCCACAGAGGGATTCACGGGCCGTGATTAGGATCACCGACCTTCACCCTCATCATGGTTAACACCCTCCCAGTAGTGGTAGACCATAAAGCCCTTCACGGGTTGTGGACTAGCTCACGAGCTGTGGGAAGGCTCATGGAGGAAGTACAGAACCACCTAGGGCTCAGGCATCAGACCATAGAGCCCTCTACAGGTCGTGGTCTTTCTGGCAAACCGTGGTGGCATTCGTGGACCTGAGCGAGAAAACCCTAGTTCAAGTGAAGAACCAAGGTGGCCTTCACAGTCTGTGGTCCTTCACACGGGCCGTGGGAGGGCTCGTGGTTGGCCTCCCTAGAACCAGTAGTCACTACCCAGCAGACCATAACCCACTTGTTGGGCCGTGTTTCCTTTGACAGTCATCATCAGGTCCGTGGTAGGCCCCATCAGATTTTAAATTGGGGTCGTTTTGGTCTTTTCCCCTAAGCGTTAGTCATTTAAAATACGTCATTTAACCCCTAAACTACATCGTTTTACTCATTTCAAACCTAATAACCTAGTCAGAACATAATCAAAATCATTGTTCACCAAAATTCATCAAAACATAGAGCAAAAGAGGAGAAAGAGTCGACCAACCCCTGAAGAACATGAAGTAGATTTTCTCTGGTTCCTGCCCCAATCGAAGGATTTCTCCATGAATTTCATTACTGGGTATGTGGGATTTTACTAGCGAGTTCATGTCATCCACAAGGTCCCTAGAATTCAGTCAGATTTTTGATTCTCTATATCTTGTTTAGACCTAGGGTTTCTAAAACCTTGGAGAATCATTGTGATTTAGCTGTTATAGTGTTCTTTATTAGATTATCATGTTTTTGTGAAAACATTTCTTAGTCCCTTGCATGAAATTTAGAATCCGAGTTATGTAGATTCTCTTAGTTCATGAACTGCACTTGCTAAATTAGTTAAACATATAAACATGCTCCAGTTTTCGAATGTTACATTGTTAGTTCCTAATGTTGCATTCTCAGATTTGCGTATCAGAACATTGAGCTATCCAATATTTCAGTTATGTTGTGCCTTAAATATTTCCAGTTGAGAGTAGGCATAGCATCGAGTTGGACTAGGGTTTAGCGTACCCTTATAGTCCCAAAACTATGTGCCCCGTAGGTTTATAAGTCCCCTTTGTGGGCATCAGAGTTTAAGATCACACCAGTCATGTCTCTATACCCCTGGCAAGGTATATTGGGTCCTCTCTATAGGGCACATACATCGAACTCTACATTTAGCTCACGTGGTTTTATGTCGGTTAATAGTATCTCCCACAGTCAGACCCTAGTGCATTTGACCAGGTTTTTAGTTATACTTCTGTATTAAGTCTTAGTATGTCATGTTCATGATTAGTACTTGGTCATTGAATTTAGCTAAGCTTTTCACTATATTTCAGTATTACTATTCTGTTCAGATTATATCATTGCTTAGTATTGTTGTTCAGCTTATGTATTTTGTTCAGCTAAATTTTATATCCTACATGCTCATTAAATTTCAAGTTCTAACGCATACACTGTGCTACATACTTTTATGATGTAGGTTCAGGCACTCAGTATCCAGATCACACAGAGATCGGTTCTAAATCTGTATTCAGTAGCTTCAGCGGTGAGTCCTCATACTTCGAGGACAATAGACATGTTTTTCATATTTAGTCTTTCATTCAGTTTTTGGTTTTTCTAGAGTTAGCTGGGGCATGTCCCAGAACCTCTAGTCAATAGAGGCTTTTTAGACATAGTATTACATTCAGCTTTATCATTTGAGTGATTGTTTAGTATCACTAAACTTGTAGTACATTTTATATATTCAGATCAGTTTTGGGTATTCCCCACTTTCAGTTAATTATTGTTTAAAGCTTCCATATACTATATTTTTATTCAATTATTCTTAGTATGCTTGATATACAAACTTCAGGGTAAGCTTGGGGTCACTCGTGATCCTAGGTCTCGTGTTTACATCATGTGGGTAGCCTCAGGGCGTGACAAGGGCGCATGTTGATGACCCTGAACTCTTGTTTCTTCTTCATAAAACATGCAGGCCAAATAGTGTCAGTACATGGAATGTACTAGCATTCAAGGGGAACTCTAAAGCACAAACATAAGCTTGAACTGATAAAAATGAAGAACATACTCACCTCACCTCAACTCAACTCAACTTAACTCAACTCAACAAAACTAAATGGATACTCAAAGATATTCATATTCAAAAATACTTACTCAATAAATACAAAAGAAACAATAAAGATGCATTATAAAGAAAGCTTTTAAAATAGTATATAATAACTCAATGTATTTAAAAATACAATAATAACTCTTTACTCTCATTGGGAGATTCTCTAACCGACAACCATTACTATGAGCTATGTGAAGATACAGTGTCTCGCCCGCTATGCCAGAACTGTCATATACCTTGTCAAAGTATAAGACATCCTCAATTAAGTGGATCCACTAAGCTATGCTTAAAAATCAATAAGGAATCATATAAAAAGTATGACCCTTTCTACCACGTTGGCATACATTGTTTAGAAAGACTTTGAGTTTTCTAACCTCGTCCCCATATCGGTGCTAAATACTACTCCCAATAATATAACTAATGCTCATATATTTAAAAACATTTCCTCATCCTCAAACTTTGAGATAATTACCCAAAAGGTTCTCTTAAAAGAGATTAAACTAAAAAAACTCCTCATGAACTCATTTGGAAATGGATGTTTCCTTTCATTTTAAATGTAAAAACATTTACTCTTGGTAATACTTAGTTCCCATATATTCATTTTGAAAAATTAAACTCAACCCTCCTCATCCTCATACTTAAGTACTTAAGTCTTAAAACAAGTTCGAAAAGTTTGTAAAAGAATTCTCAGAATGACTCGAAAGACTCTCTTGAACTTGACTCTTAATCTTTTCTTGAATTTGAAATGTGAATTCAAGAGTTATGATTGATGTTATAAAAGATCTCTCGGTGATTAATAAAGGTTTAAATAGTTAGGATTAAGAAAGGAATGAAGGCTCGACTCAAAGGAACGAGTACGAAACTAAAGCGAAGAAGAAAAATGGCCTGACACTTCGTGGCGCAGGGGTAGTGCGATGCCCCTGTCCTACCCTGACTGGGGCTGGTTTCTGGCGCACTGCTAGCACCCTATGCCAGACCTGCTGGCGCATTGAGGTCACGACACCTAAGCCATTTTCAAGAAAACTCCGATGAATTTTTCTTCTTGATTTCTTGCTCTAATTAGCGTAGAATCAATTGATTTCTCCCAAACTCCCTTAGATTCGAATACCCAACATAAGTAAACAAAAATCTACTCAAAAACAAATATCAAACTCATAATATTATCCCTAAGAACTCATCAGATCCCATTATTAAAGATTTAAGAACGAAACTTCAAGAAACTCTATACATGGATTATCATGGACAAAATTTACTCAAGAAACTTATGATTGGTGTGAGGGTGAACAAACCAATCACTATCAAAGCTCACATACCTCGTTAGGATCAAATCCTTGGCGAAATCCCTCGATGATTGAAAGAAGATCTTAAACACTTGACTCTTTTCTCCCTTTCTCTCCTCTTGAGCATCTCTCTAGAACCCTAAGAGTGTTTAGGATTGTGAAAACTGATCTAAATCAGCTTAGACCCCTATTTGGGTAAAAAATAATAGTCTTAAAACTAACGGGTAAGGAAAAGACCAAAATACCCCTCTTTAATTCATCATGTCCCGAAAGTTATGGTAATTTGAAGTTGACCCAAACTCACAATTTAAGACTAACTTGCCCAAATTTCAAATGAACTCTTTCCAATTTAGTTCTTTTTAGAAAATAGTTCTTTCTAAGACCGAGGTGTTACACATAATTCACAACAACACAATAGTGATACAACATCAATAATTAATCAATAAGTCTTTCAAACAATTCTCAACACATCACACACCAATAATTAATCACATTGCCTTTTATTAACCCTTTTTCATCACTAAAATTATTCAATATGGACAAGTCAACCCATCATAAAGGCACAATACTCCCCAATAAATGCCACAAGGAAATACATGATTCTTTACATCTTAACAATGGTTGAGAAATCCACTTCCCTTAATTAATCAATAATTCACTTCGGGACTTGAGCCTTCCCTTTTCACTTGGCTTCAAAACCAATGCAATCTATTCAAATAAATAATCACAATAAAATTTTGAAACTAACAACACCCATAGTACTATATGTCTAGCCTAGACCCAAAAACATCACGCAAATCTATAATCAAGTTCCTAATCTTGATACCAATTAACATGTCAACTATCATATTCTTCAAATTTAAAGCCTAGGGTTAGGTCTTAATTTCCACAAATTCCATAAATCTAATGGTATTCATATAATATAATACACCTAATATTTAATTACCTATCTCAATATAAAAAAAAAACTTGAATTATAATATGGTAATTATATAATTAAAATCTGAAATAGGAACCCACTTACGAAACAATACTTAAACGTGAAACCAATAGCAGAATGTTGTTGGTGCATTTATTCTATAATATAATATCCTCCAATGATTATATTATCATCCCCAACCATCACTACTATTAAAGTCTTCTTAGCCAGGACATTGTAGCCTAAAAAATTTTGAACTATGGTTCCTTCTCTTTCCATTTATACATTGCATGATAAATTTGGGTCCCACCCAAGGCGAATAACACTGATTAAAATCTGATAGTATTTTCTCATCGAAATAAAGCTATTGAATCACGTCCAATGTCAACTCCACACAATCTTTAACATACCAAGTTTCAATTATTATTCAAACCATAATATACCTCATACCAACACTTAAGAAATTCGTGGGTCACTCTAATAATTCGGTATATTATAAGTCCATAACCTCTACTCACCATCAAATGCCTATGTAACACATCATAATTGTCTGTATCATCCCATCAACAAAGTAGTTTCAATCCCCTCAAAATCCTCATTAAACATGTAGAACTATAGGTCCACAGCGTTAAACATCCATAAATTACCTATCATAATTTGAACTATCTAACTCGACATAACCACACAAAATCTTTCACACATCTCTAGTTTTTACTTGAATCAAAACCCAATCTTCATAAAAGACGCTAATAAGCTCTTCGTAAGTTTGTGTCAAACCAGTTCACATTAAATAACTCAGAGGCAATAATCCATACAACCTTTAACTCCAAACCAAGTATACTAGATGTCTTATTGCTTCACCTTTATTAGATTCTTCCTGTGACGCAAACCCCAATTACTTTGAACTCTTAAATATATCAGACTCTTTGTTCCTTTCACTAACTCTCTTACCAATTTTATCTTTTTGACCGAAAACCCATGACATTTTACCTTATACTCTAAACCAAAACTTTCAAGTGAAACACTTCCTTAGGTCCTTTAACAATAAAAAAAAAAACAAACTTTATGACTCAAACCATGCACAAGTCCTTTAAAAGGCTTAATGCCTGATGTGATTGGACATTTGTTATCTTAAAAATCCATAACTTGGCAAAAATACTACCACAAATGTAGTCTTACAATGAAAGACTTGGATTCAGATTCCAACCGTATCTGTTACCAAACTAAAAGCCAAAAAGAACTGATCACCACACTCGATCCAAATGTAGGTAGACTTCTTTCTTAAATTCTATCCAACAACTTTAAATTCATATGAATGAAATGTAACACTATCACCACACACAAATCAAAATAGATTGAACCACGTGTCTCTGTATCCAATTCTCCACTCTCTGAAGATACATCTTTTGCCCTTTAACTCAGAGTAAAATACCTTTGTTCTTGACCACTTCTTTCTGAAGATTAAACTACATCTCACTAATTCTTTTAATTTGTGACTCTAGTTCATTTTAGTTCTATTCGAGTGGGGTCTGAGCACCTCCTACAACTTTCCATGTAACCATGCTACTAATCAAATAGTAACAAACCACAACCTTAGATACTCCCATGTCGTCATTACAATACAAAATTCATTTAACTAACCACCATTGTCATATAGTTGTATCTTAATCACAATTCATCACAAACTCTTATTACCATCATGCTCAGTTATCCCTTGTCATCACCATGAAGTAGACCTTGCCGTCGACATTACACCTCAAGCCCAGCTATACCAACCAAATCCAAAGGACTCACTCAATTTCATATGCACTTTCATATTAAAGTCCTTAATTGCCTTCACACAAGTATACTCATTAGAAATTTTCTTTACCTATAAGCTTTTCATTCGGATATCGATAAACTCACTTGGAGCTTATGATGAAATCACAAGTCCTCATATAGAATAATGGAAATACATTTCACAAAGTAAATGTACTAATAATATACTAAAGATCTGCCACTAAAAGCTTTCTTATAAATATTGCTTAACCCAAGCATCCTTAGTAACAAACTAGTTGGTTTCTCAAACATGAATGCAACATCAAATCTAACTCCTTAAGTAGTTAGTATTCTCACTTGACTATCGATGTATCCATTTCCATATACTACTAGTATCACACTGTCACGACCAAGACCGTCGTGCACCCACACTAACCATCCGATGGGAGAACCACTACTACAACCCAAGCTAAGCAACTTACAAAAAACTAAGGCATTTAAAGATACAAAAGCAGGTTTAAATGCTAAGGAAAAGAAATAGAGTTCCCCTAAACTCAAAAGTCTAACAAAACAAATGTGGAAGTAAACGCCTACAACCTGAAAGTCAAAGTACCAAAATATCTAAGGTTCAGCCATAAGTCTAAATAAGAAGGGTACAAACCCAAACTAACATACAAATAACTAACTACAAAGTCTAAGTCCGAAATGTAGACATAAACAGGAAGATAGCTCATGGCAGCTCGGAAGAACTAGCTCACCCTTGAATTTAAAACAATCACTCATCTTCTAAGCGAAGTCTGTCAATAGCCACCTGAAGATGCCCTGTACTCGACAAAGAAAGAGAAAGTGCAGTATCAATACACAACCACAATGTACTAGAAGGATAACGCGGCTATCCCACTAAGTGCAATATACATAAGTTATTACAACATAATAATAACATGCATACACCAAACATAGACAATATTAATATCCTTTACGAATAACGATCAAGTTCAAAATTCTCAATTACATAGTTATGTCAAGTCAATGGTCCTCTTATAGAATCCAAACCCAAACTGTTAGTGTACCGGTTCGTGGTACCCAATCCAATGTTTATGCCAAAATGTGGCAACCGATTCCATATTTATACTGGAAAGTGGCAATCGATCCAAGTTAGTGTGTTGGAATGCAACACCCGATCCATTTAACAAGCCATAATCACAATCACAAGTATATTCTCAAATCATACAATCAAGTTATGATTTATGGCATTCATAATTCATCTATCCTCATTTACATTTAGTGTAATAATTAATGCAACATTCACATACATACATGTATTATAATGAAGCAAGAACAAACATACATCACACAATTTGAAATCACAACCATCAACTACTTCAAACAATGCTTGAATCCCCTAAGAAACTTGATTCTTCCCTTTCTGAATTCTTTCCGTTTGTTCTTGGTCTACATACAATCATAATAACACGGGAATCAATAAACGATGTCTAATTACCAGGATTAAAGCCAATACTATCAACCTTAGATCAAACCCATGATCCCAATACCCCAGTTAGGGCTTTTCCCACTATCCAAAGAAATCCAAAACCCTTTCCCAATAATAATCACCCAAGAAACTAAGTCCTATGGATTGAAAAACAGATCCGTGGAGTGAAAACCTTACATTTAGCCTCAAGAATGGTGGAAACTGTCAAGAAAACATTTGGGGTCAGCTCTTAGCTCTCAAAGTCGAAAAGTTTAGAATAAAATGATTTTGGGGTTTATTTCCGACTTAAGTCGCGTCTGCTCCACCACAACGGTACTCACCTCGCTACAGCGGCCCCGCCCTAGCGGCAAAAAATCCCGCCATAACTGCTTGCAAGGACAGAGAGCTAAATAAAGAATTTCCAGACCCCCATTTCAGAACACACCTTCATCCCATGACACTCAGAAACTATCCTCTCACACTAAGGTCAATTTAGGGAGTTCTACTCGCCCGAATTCAATTTCGTAAAGTTGTACGGGTTCCTTAGTATCTTAACTGTTTATTCATATGATCGAATTCATAATTATATCTCCCAATTGTTACCAAATTTCTCTAGACCTCACTGACTCCAATATCGTCCAAATCTGGACTATGTTGGGAAATTCAAAGTTACTACGAAAAAGGTTTTAGGTACAAAATTTTTCCCCATTGGCTTTTCTATAATGACGGGAACCGGTCATTACAATAGATACCAAATTACCCATCACTCTTCCCTGAGTGACAAACTAGGAAAAAAAACTAAAATAGGAGGGGAGTAGTACCTAAACCGATGAACCAATGGGGATACTTGTCTCGCATGTCCTTCTTGGTTTCCCAAGTGGCTTCCTCGACCGGATGATGCTTTCATTGACCTTTCACGGACTTAATCTCCTTGGTCCTCATCTTTCGGACATAACGATCAAGAATTGCAATCGGTTCTTTCTCATACTAAAGGTCCTAGTCTAGTATAACTGAGTCCCATTTTATGATGTAATCCTTATCTCCATGATATCTCTTCAACATGAATATCGGATGAACTCCCGATAAGTTAGGAGGTAAAGCCGACCTATACACCACTAGCGTTACACGATCAAGAACCTCAAATGGCCCAATGTAACAGGGACTAAGTTTTCCCTTCTTGCTGAATCTGATCACTCATTTCATGGGTGATACCTTAAGAAGAGCCTTCTCACCATTCTGAAATGCCATGTGCCTTACCTTAGGATTTGCATACTTCTTCTGTCTACTTTGGGCTGCTAAAAGCTTAGCTTATGTACTCCTCACTTTATCTTGAGAATCCTTCACTAACCCCCAAAGGTTTCACATCTCCAGCGTCAAACCATCCTATGGGTGATCTACATCCCGTCCCATATAGTGCCTCAAATGGTATTATATCAATGCTGGAGTGGTAACTGTTACTATAGGAAAACTCACATAAAGGTAGGAACTTATCCCAATGTCCACCAAAGTGAATAACACATGCCCTCAACATGTCCTCTAGCCCCTGAATAGTCCTCTCTGATTGCCCATCCATTTACTGATAGAAGGCTATGCTAAAGGTGAGTTTAGTACCCAATTCCTCATGCAATTTTCCACAAACTTGGATGTCAATTACGTTCCTTGGTCTGAGATGATAGAGAAGGGCATCCCATGCAACCTTACTATCTCTTTTACATATACCTTAGCCAATTACTGAGGATTATAGTCTGTTCCCACTGGAATAAAATGGGCTGACTTAGTCAATCTGTCAACAATCACCCAAATTGAATCTTACTTTCCCAAGGTCTTAGGAAGACCAACCACAAAATCCATAGCTATCCTTTCCCACTTTTATTTCGGAATTGGCATTCTCTGAAGAAAACCCGCCGGCCCTTGATGTTCATATTTTACTTGTTGGCAATTTTGACACTTAGCCAAAAACTCCACAATGTCTTTCTTCATGCCAGGCCACCAATAAAGTCTATTCAAATCTCGGTACATCTTAGTCACACCTTGATGAATGGAATACCTCGAACCATGGGATTATGCCAATAATTTCCATGAAAAGTCACCCACTCTAGGACCACAAATCATTTCTTTAAAACTGAGTACACCCTCCGCATCAAGAGTGGTCTCTTGTGCCTTTCCAATCTTCATCTTCTTCCTAAGCTCATTCAAATTTTCATCCTCAAACTGTTGGCCTTAATTTCCTCAATAAATGTGGCTCTTACTTTAATGCTAGCTAACACCCCACCTTTCTCTGAGATGCCCAACTGTAGAACTTAGACTCCAAGGTTTAGATTTCCTTAGCCAAGGGTCACTTGGATACTATCAAGCAAGCTAAACTACCCATACTCACCGCTTTTTGACTTAATACATCCTCTACAACATTAGCCTTACCCAGATGGTATTGGATGGTCACATCATAATCCTTGAGTAACTTCATCCATCTTCTTTGTCTCAAATTCAGATCCTTTTGAGTGAACACATGTTGTAGACTGTGATGATTGGTAAATACCTCACACTTAACACCATAAAGATAATGTTGCCAAATATTAAGAGCAAACATTATCGTTGTCAACTCTAAATCATGTGTTAGATAATTCCTCTCATGCCCCTTCAACTATTACGATGCATAAGCTATGATATTCTTATCCTGTATCAATACCACACCCAAGCCTAAATGTGAAGCATCACAATAAACAATAAAATCCTTACCTTCCACCGGTAGTGCTAGAATAGGTGTTGTGGTCAATAGTCTTGACCTTTTGAAAGCTCTCCTCACAATTTTCAGTCCATTCAAATGGTATCTCTTTTTTGGTCAAATTTGTCAAGTGTGTGGCAATAGAGGCAAAGTTTTTCATAAATCGAGGATAGTAGCTAGCGAGCACCACAAAACTTCTAATCTCAGTCACAAAACTTGGCCGAACCTAATTCCTAAACACTTCAATCTTTTGGGGATCGACCATTAACCCTTCTTTTGAAACTACGTTTTCCAAAAAGGCAACTGAATTAAACCAAAATTCACAATTAGAATATTTTGCTAACAACTTTTGGTTCCCAAGAATAACCAGAATAATACGGAGATGGTGGGCATGCTCTTCCTTACTTTTCAAATAAACTAGAATGTCATCAATGAACACTATCACAAATGAATCCAAGAAAGGTTTGAACACACCATTCATTAAACTCATGAAAGTTGCAGGTGCATTTGTCAACCCGAATAACATCACTAAAAACTCGTAGTGCCCATAGCGGGTTCTAAAACCCGTCTTAGGCATATCCTCATGCCTAATTTTTAATTGATGGTAACCAGACCTTAGATCAATTTTAGAGAAGACTGATGTGCCTTGAAATTGGTCAAAAAGATCATCTATCTGAGGCAGTAGATACTCGTTGAGGATTGTGACCTTATCCAATTGATGATAGTCTATACACATTCTCATACTACCATCATTTTTCTTCACAAATAACACTGGGGCACCCCACGGGGAAGCACTAGGAAGGACAAATCCTTTATCAAGAAGCTCTTGGATTTGAGCCTTAAGCTCTCTTACTTATGTCGGATACATGCGATAGGGAGGGATGGAAATGGGCCGAGTACCAGGTTCTAAATCAATGCAGATATCTATATCTCTATCTGAAGACATACCATGCAAATCAGTAGGAAACAGTTCTCTAAATTCTGACACCATAGGAATAGACTCAATAGATAGAGACTCAACCTCAACATCCTGAATATGAGCCAAATAAGCCAAACAACCCTGCCGTACTAGTTTCCTAGACCAAATGGAGGATATGATCTTAACTTCTTAGGCTTGTACACCCCTTCCCACTCTAATTTTTCCTTCCCGACATTTCTAGAGTTACAATCTTAGTATTACAATTAAGCACAACATAATAGGGGGACAACCAAGTCATGCCAAAGATTATATAAAAGTCATTCATTTCCAAAATCACCAAATCATCCCAAGTCTGAAAACCCATAAACAAAATAGGACAAGAACGATTGACGTGGGTGACTATGACAGGCTTTCCAACTAGTGTAGAAACATAGATGGGGGCATCAAGTATATCACAATTCATATTAAATTCTGAGGCAAATCGCATCGACACATAAGAATAAGTAGATCCCAGATCAAATAACACATTAGCCATCCGATCACAGATAAGAATAGTATATGTGATCACTGTGTCAGACACCTCTGCCTCGATCTTCCCCGAAAAGGCATAACACTGCACCCTATCATCATGACGGGCGACTTCCCTACCTGGCTGCACTGTAACTCTACCTGCGTTACTATTTTCCCTACCTCCGCGGCCTCACTAATTTCCTCTTCACCCATTTTGTGGATAGCCTCGACCATTATTACCATTCCTACGGGTACCACTACCCTAGATTGCTGCTGTGCGGAATACAACATGTGCGGGTGGGGACAACCTCTCCTCATATGCCCAGGTTTTCCATAATTGTAACATGTACAATCAAAATATGGCCTACTGCCTGCCAAAGGTGCGGCTCCCAAGCTATCTGAATCAAATTCTGAGGTTGAGATTCGGAGTAATTACCTATAGAAGTGGGCATAGCGGATTGAATTGGACGTGCTGCAAGTGTTGGCCTCCCTGAACCTCTGGAGTAAGATCCCTGAAAGTTGCCTGAATTTTTGGCTTTCTTAGCCAAAGGCTTAGCCTAACTGTCCTGCCTCACCCCCTCCACTTTCTTCACAAAGTTTGTCACCTCATAGAAGCTTTTTCCTGCAGAGGTCATATCAACAGATAATACTTGAAACTCAGAATTAAGTCCCTTAACAAATAAGCGGATCCTCTCTTCCTCAGTAGTCACCAATTGCGTAGCATATCTATACAAAGCATGGAACTTGGCCTCATAAGCAACCATAAACATACCACCTTGCTCCAAAGCCATGAACTCATCTTTCTTACGATCTTTCAAAGTCCAGGCCAAATATTTCTCCAAGAACAAGGCATGAAACTAGGTCCAAGAAGTGGGGGTAAAACTGAAGATCTACATTCCACATAAGCTCTCCACCACTGCTTAGCCTCACCTTGAAGCTGAAAAGTCACAAACTCAACTCCATATTGATGGACAATTCCCAACTTATGATGCCTCTCATAGCAATCTAGGATGAACTCATAGGCGTCCTCACTCTCAAAACAGCGGAACACCGGCGATTTTAAGTTCAAGAACCTAGTCAACATCTCATGCTCATTACCAGTCATAACATGACCCAACAAAGAACGGAAGAAAGCATCATTACCTACAGTTCCACCTACCTTGGGTGCAATGCTAGCAATATTGGGATTGGCAGGAGCCTAAGTTGCATGAGAAAAGGGAAGCACTTCCGAACCTACAATTCCTCTCAAGAACGACATAACCTGTTGAGCTAACACTGGGTCTAAGGGAGAGATACATGTAGTCTCAGCCTGCAGCTCTTCCTCTAGTCCAACATCCTCCTCATTCTCTACCACAACATTCTCCTCTATCTCTTCGTGATGTGCAGAAGGGTTCTCATTTTTGGGAGTATTATCAACAAGTGCTCCATCCCTAGTAGGAACTACTCTTCCTCAGCTTCTACTCCTTCCTCGACCATGACCTCTTACTGTAGATTCCTTTTGTGGAACACTGAAGGCAGCTACGGGCTTGACGCCGTTGTACTTAGTTTTAACCATCTGTGGACAAAAGAGTGAAGGAGATTAGATACCAATTTGAATTGCCAGATACTAATTGGAATCAATTTATAGAATGAAAGTAGACAAGAAAATAGAGAGATTTCCTAAAGTTGTATAGCTCTCAAAGAAAAGTACACACGTCTCCGTACTGTTACGCAAGACTCTACTAGATTCATTTTGGTAGATCAAGATCAACGAACCTAGACTCTGATACCAACTTTGTCACAACCCAGACCGTCATGATTGGCTCCCACACTAACTCTCCAGTGGGAGAACCACTACTACAATCCAAGCTAAGCAACTTACAAAAAACTAAGTCATTTAAAGATACAAAAGCAGGTTTGAATGCTAAAGAAAATAAATAGAGTTCCCGTAAACTCCAAAGTCTAACAAAAAAAATGTGGAAGTAAACGCCTAGAACCTAAAATTCAAAGTACCAAAACATCTAAGGTTCAACCATAAGTCTAAATAAGAAGGGTACAACCCCAAACTAACATACGAATAACTAACTAGAAAGTCTAAGTCTAAAATGTGGACATAAACAGGAAGAGAACTCATGGCAGCCCAGAAGAACTGGCTCACCCTTGAATTTGAATGATCACTAATCATCTAAGCGAGGTCAGTCAATAGCTGTCTGAAGATGCCCTGTACACAACAAAGAAAGAGCAAGTGCAGTATCAGTAGACAACCACAGTGTACTTGTAGGATCACATGACTATCCTACTAAGTGCAACATACATAAGCCATTACAACATAATAATAACATGCATACACCGAATATATACAATATAAATATCATTTATGAATAACGATCAAGTTCATAATTATCAATTAGACAGTTATGTCAAGTTAATGGTCCTCTCATGGAACCCAAACCCAAACTATCAGTGTATTGGTTCGTGGTACCCAATCCATTGTTTATTCCAGAATGTGGCAACTGATCTAATATTTATGCAGGAATGTGACAACCGATCCTAATTAGTGTGTCAGAATGCAACACCTGATCCATTCAACAAGCCACAATCACAATCACAAGTATATTCTCAAATAATTCAATCAAGTCACAATTCATGGCATTCATCATTCATGTATCCTCTTTTACAATTAGTGTTATCAATAATGCAACATTCGCATACATACATGTATTATAATGAAGCAAGAACAAACATACATCACACTATATGAAATCACAATCATCACCTACTTCAAAGAAAGCTTGAATCCAATAAGAAACTTGATTCTTCCCTGTCTGGATTCGTTCCGCTTGTTCTTGGTCTACAAACAATCATAATAACACGGGAATCAATAAACGATGTCTAATTCCCAGATTAAAACCAATACTATCAACCCTAGATCAAATCCATGATCCCAATACCCCAATTAAGCCTTTTCCCACCATCCAAACAGTTCCAAAACCCTTTCCCAATAATAATCACCCAAGAAACTAAGTTCTACGGATAGAAAAATGGATTCGGGTAGTAAAAACCTTACCTTTAGCCTCAAGAATGGTGGAAAACTGTCAAGAAAATACCTGGGGTCATCTCTCAGCTCTTGAAGTTGAAAAGTGCAGAATAAAATGATTTTGGGGTTTATTTTTGACTTAAGTCGCGTCTGCTCTGCCACAATGGTGCTCACCCCGCTACAGCATGGCGGCACAAAATCCCGCCATAGAGGCCTGCATGAAATAGAGAGCTAAAGAAAGAATTTCCATACCCCCATTTCACAGCACACCTTCATCCCATGATACTAAAAATCTACCCTCTCACGCTAAGGTCGTTTTTGGGAGTTCTACCAGCCCTAATTCAATTCCATAAAGTTGTACGGGTTCCTTAACCTCTTAAATATCTATTCATATGATAAAATTCATAATTTGATCTCTAAATTGTTACCAGATTTCTCTGGACCTCACTAACTCTGATTTCGTACAAATCTGGACTAGGTTGAGAAATTCCAAGTTACTATGAAAAAGTTTTTAGGTCCAAAAATTTTTCCCATTGGCTTTAATATAACGACGAGAACCGGTCATTACACACATCGTGAAAGTCCGTTAGATCCACCATTAGAACACCTCTACCTACTAAAAAGATGGTACCCAAATAACCCATATATTTCTATCTATTGAGTAGTTACAATACATTATCAAATTTGTTTGGTCTCTAACCAAAAGCGATATGCATTCTTTCGTAGATTAGATGGATAACAGAAGTAACACACGCAATAACTCTAACTAAGTAAGCAACGATACCATTGTAGTAGTTGTATCATGACCCTTTTTGATACACACTTAATATATAAAACTGTAGTACAAATTCTAACCTCAATAGGTGTAACATTATTCTCCTCATTCGCTAAGCAAAGCCATTCACCTTATGATAACTTTACTAACTGTAGTTTCTAAAGTTTCATATCCATTATCTAGCCATCCCTTTAATCATTCCACTTTCGATTTTTGAACCACTCTAAATATCGTATATACCACACAAGTACTATTCTCTTTGCTAAGGTAACTAGCCTTACTCAACCCCTTTGAATTGCTAAACATTCTTAATCTGACGAAGCATCCTCTTAATAACTCTATCACTTTCAAACCAGATCTAGACTCCAACCCATACACGACACACTAATCACTAACATAAAGAACCATGCTCGAGTCATCACTATAACAGAGAGAGTTGAATGAAGCGATAGGAACAAAATTGGACCAATGATGTATGATAGAGATTCAAGAAATGAAGATTTTTCATAAAAGTCACTATTGCCTCTCAAAGATAAGTACAAATATCTCTATACCAATCCTCGAGACTCTACATAGACTCGGCTTGTATACGTGTGAGACTATGAACCTAGAGTTCTGATATCATTTTGTCATGATACAAAAAAGGATGTGATGGTACTCATCTTATTCCACCAAGACAAGTTAGCCTAAAATCCCAATATCACAAAAATGCAAAAGTTAGACCTATTGAAATCTCAAAATATCATAAGTGTTCAAATCTCAAATTCCCAAAACTTGGTTGTCGCGTGTACAAACCTCTAATATATTACAATGTATTTGAAAGATGAACACAAGTCTCAAATGATGTTGTCACTAAAGTAGAATAAGATCACAAATAGTACTAAGAAGGTTTGCTAAGATTACAAACAACTACATCACAAATTTCCTTAGAAAGCCTCAGACAAGAAGAGGAAAGAGAGTATCACAAAGATCCAGGCTCGTAACCTAAAAAAATGTAAAAGCAAGGGGTGAGTACCAAACCACACGGTACGCATCAGGCAAACTGCTTAACACTGAGCTAAGAGTAAAGAATACGGGTACTCCTTACACCCCAACTGAACCTCCACAACTACAACTTGGATAAAAAACAATCCAACCTAATAGTTAACAATTTACATAGCACACAACTCCAAACAACAATCTAACAATTACATATCCTCAACAACAAGCTCAATATTCATCAATCACATGTTCCAAAGAAAAGCACTCACAAGATCAACAACATACAAGATTAAGTTCACCAATAATAAAGATGTGCACGACAATGAAATGCAATGTCAAGTATAGTGATACATGTCCGACCTAATGATACACACCCACTGTCTCTCAGTCCGAGACCTATGGGGGACATATTTATCCATGCATCCATTGCAACGTGCGACATGACCCTCAATATTAAAATTCATCGCGGCATGCTACACGTCCCTCAATAATATAATCTATCGCGACATGCGACACTTCCATTGAATCATAATATACATCATGGCACACGACACGTCCCTTGAAATGGTACATCCTCATTAGTTTCTTATTATTCCTCAATTCAAATAACACTTTCAACAACCATATCTTAGAGCCAATGCAAATGGTATGTTCATACAAATAATGATGAGATGACTATTGCCATTAAAATGCACAATTCACAACAACACAATCGTAATACAACATCAACAATTAATCAATAAGTCTTTCAAACCATTATCAACACATCACACACCAATAATTAATCAAATTGCCTTTTATTACCCCTTTTTCATCATTAGAATTATTCAATATAGACAAGTCAACCCATCACCAAGTCCCATTACTCCCTAACACATACTAATATGAAATACATGATTCTATACACTTAACTCGGTGTTTAGGAGTTTGCTTGCTGAATACCGTGTGGTTTGGTACAGACCCCTTGTTTCTATATTTTTGTAGGTTATGAGCCCAAATCTTCGTGATACTCTCTTTCCTCTTCTTGTTTGAAGCTTCTTAAGGAGATTTCTAAGGTAGCTGTTTGTCATCTTGGTGGACCTTCTTAATCCTATTTATGATCTTATTCTAGTTTAGTGACAACATCATTTGACACTTGTGTTCTTCTTTAAATCCATTGTAATACAATAGAGGCTTGTACACGTGACAACCAGGTTTTGAGGATTTTTTTATGTTTACTTAGTTATCCACAGTTATGATATTTTGAGATTTCAGTTTTGTCTTACTTCCGCATTTTTGTGATATTTGGGCTTAAGGTTGACTTGTGTTGGTGGACTAAGACGAGTGCCATCACATCCCTTTTTGGGTTGTGATATTATGTTTGTGGAATCATATATTCAGTTTTAGAATATTATGTCTTCAAAGAAATTCTAACCCACAAACTTTTCATTACATAACTTAGTTTTACAGAACATATATTGATAGAATTATAAGTTAAGTTTCATGACCCACAAAGTTATACCTTAAGAGACATAACTTATTCATATAGATTTTTTGTACGAAGGACAAAAGTTCTCTTGTTGGGAGGCTTGTACTAGTATTTATCCTATAAAATTGTTCTAATGATGACAAATAATATGTGAGAATCATGATCACTCACCGTTCTTTTACAGTATAAATAAAATCATAGGCGAACGAGGTTTAATTTATTTTATTTTACATTTAAGTCACCTTTCACCTTATCTTGATTTTGAATTCAAATAAAATAGTTTTATTCCCCATGCATCCCACATAAATATCTCTCTTAAACCCCTTGTTTATGAGTTCCACACTCCACACAACCTGTCCATTGCCATCTCGAATGACGATGCTCTTTTTTGTTGGAATTCTATGTTAACATATATGATTCAGGTGGTATGTTAATGAATGACAAATGCTTTAATGAGAACTAAGTTCAACCAAAGAAAAGGAACAGGTTCAGGCCAGTAGGCCACTTATGGCTACGGAATAAGTACAACATGCAACAAAGGAGATAATCCTATATGGACACTACTTAAGGAAACCGCATACTATCAGATTGTACTTCTTCTCTGAATAATTTTAGGTTGCACAGTGTTAGGACATCATAACAGTGAGTTTATCCTCAATCTTATGTAGTAATTGCATTCCATTAGAATTGGCAATAATTCATGTATATAGTTTATCTTTTGGAGTGTTTATAATACCTAAATGTGAATTTATGCCCTCCCACTTTGGGTTTACAAATAAATTGCATAAAATTGAACAATTAGACCTATTCATCTTATGTGGAATCCTACATGGTGATTCTATTTCCTACATGGTGTTCTAAGTATATTATGTTACGTAGGATACGTATATCTACTTGTTAAATTTTATACAAGTTTAAATGTCTACTTGTGCACACCTAAAATTAGAGGGCATAGATGGTAGTTGAAGCCAAGTTAAAGGGCATATTTATGAACTATACCATTTATGTATTTTTTTAAAAATTATTAAATATTTGATTGTAAACTTAATTATTATTATATACAGGGAAGATGCTCAAATATGCCATTAAACATTGAGAAATTGCTCATCTATGTCATCCGTTAAAAGATTGGCTCATCTGTCATTTTCGTTTGAAAAAAGACTCATTTATGGCATTCAGGAACGAAAAGTTTAGCGAATGACATAGATGAGTCTTTTCTCAAAGTTTGATGACATACCTGAGCCTTTTCTTTATTAAAGAATTGATGTAATTAATGATATGACCCAATCATAATTGACAACCTGTAAAAAATAGTTTCACAAAATGGGAACTGTTTTCAGTTAACAAATAATGATATGGATGAGCCTTTTCTTAAATAAAAATGGTATAGATGAGCCAAACTTTTAACATATGACATAAATCAACTTTTTCTCAAAGTTTGATGGCAGATTTGAGTCTTTTCCCTTAGATAGAATCTCTAAATTATTATAATAATTAATAAACTTCAAATTTTGAATCTATATCTCTTTGATATCTCCATCATATAACATAACTCACTTCTGTTTTATCAAAGAAAACTAGTGTGTAGATAGTCTACTATTCTACCTCATAACATGAGGAAAAGATAACATCTTTCTTCTTAAATCCTTACTTATAACAGTATCCTCTTCTACACCAACTACACTTCCCCTTATAATTGAAAATAACTATCTAACAAAAATGAAAAAGAACCGACATGGCACAAACTTTTAGGTAGCAACGATTGGACTTGACTCATCTCCATTACATCTTCTATGCCTTTCCTCAAGTGCATATTTGGATGAGTGACACTTGTTATATTTAAAAATTTGAAGGTCTAGATTAAATCTAACTTAACAAGCCTATTTATCATAGTTAAAATAAATAAATAGGAAAAAACCTCACCCTATTTGGTAAGAAAATTTCATCTTTCACTAATTTTGGCTCCTCATTATTATAATTATTTCCATGATATATGTTACATATCTATTAATATCATTTTTCTAATCTAAAGTTAAGACTACTCTCCGTTTTTTAAAAATTTCTGACAAAATTAAATCACAAATAAAGATGTAATGAGATCAAACATGGGGTTAAAGAGGAGAAAAATAATTAAGGAAAAAAAGAAACCAACTTTTATTTTTAAACCTAAATTATTCTAAAACGTTTTACAAATACTATTATGTAATATATTTTTTCCTCTCCATTTGTTTTTCTTTTATGACATAAATTTCTTCGCCAAAAACTTATTTTTTTACTCAATAAATAATAATTTTTTATTTTTTTCCTGCCAAAGGTAGTGAACAAGGTTATCACAAAAAATATTTTAAATGAACAATATAATGTTGTACGTTAAAGTAATTTAGAAAGCATGATATGAAATTTCACTTTTTTAATACTAAGTTTCTAGAGATTATATCTTGAGTTATTAATGTGTATATTGTATCTTTTATGTTACGGATATTCATGATATTATGAATTTAATTAAATTGTTATATCAAATGGAGATAAAAAAGTATAAGAATTAGATTAATGAGGAGTCAAAATTAATGAAAGATGAGATTATTCCTAACTTGTTCTTCAACTATAATTAAGAGCCTTGTTAAATTAAATTTAATCTAGACCTTTAAATTTTAAATATGACAAGTGTCACTCATCTTACTATGCACTTAAGGAAATAGAGAGTACGTGTAATGGTGACGAGCCAAATCCGCAACGATTGGGATGGCCTTCTTTAAACTCTAAGGGGTCGTTTAGTTTGAATACAAGCTATGTTGGGATTAGTTATGCTATGATTAGTTATGTTGGGATAAGTTATGCTGAGATAAGTTATGTTGGGAATAGTTATACTGGGATTAATTTTTATTGCTTCTTTTGTTTGTCATATTCAAACATATATTCATTGCATTATTTCAAAGAATAAGTTATTTGTGTAGAAAAATATCCTCCACCTTGTGTTGGAAAAATATTATTATATATCTCAAAAACAATTATTTTATACCCTATTATATTTGGAAGATAATGTTATTTTATAAATATTTCCTCTCCATAAATAACACTCTATTATTGGCAATTATGTTGATATTTTAATTAAAGTTAGTAAAAATTATGGTTGTTGCAATGTCTCCTTTTGACCAAAATTAGTAGCCTTCAATTTTCCAAAATGAATTGTCTTCAATGTATTGATGACATTCATTCTCATATTTGTAACTGATGTTATTGAGACGTTAGCCAGTTGATGAGTTTGAGATTTGAACTTATTTAGGGCTTTATTTATAATGGTTTAGTGTCCTCAAATGTTTATTTTGTTTCAATAACTGATGTAAAATCCTTGATTTTTAGGTATTTGGATTGAGGAATAAAGCAAGGACACTAATCTGCAAAAAGGAACGAAGCGAGCGGAAAAAAGGAAGAAAAGAGAGCCTGTGATCGCCAAGTCCATTTGGCGAATCACCGAGTGGCCATTTGACCGCCTAAAGTTCATGTGTGCCAAGCCTTGAAGGAGAAATCAAGTTGGCGAGAGAAATAAGCAGTTGGCGGATCACCGAGTGGTTCCGCGATGCAGTGTTCGATCACCCAAAGTAATAGACCTGGAGGATGCTAAATGCCAAAACAGAAAGGCAATGAAATGGGCCAAAGGGCAGATCGCTGAGTTGATTGGCGTGCTCGACTTACTGCGCCAAATGGATTTTTGCAGCATATTTTTGGCGACTATAAATACGTTTTTGAATATTTAGTTCAATATCTTAGCTCATATATTTTAAATCTATTAATGAGTTTTGAACGGGTGAGACAATTTTCTCTTGTTTTTCCTAAGCTTTGAAGAATTGAAGTTTTTCACTTTTGAGAAATTGGAAGTGGGTCTTTGAGATTCTTCGAATTAGAGTATTGTAAGGACGAATCTAGACTTACCCAGTTGATGGATAATCAATTTGGTAATTATTTTTACCTTTTTATGATGTCTAGCTAAAACCCCAATTCTTTGAACTAGAAGGAAACAACTCACCTGCTGGAACCTACACTATGTAGAAAAAATAGAAGAAATATGGGTTAGAAAACAAAAATGTACTAAGTATGATAGCCATGCAAAAATCATGCTGAAAAATGACATTTTGGTTGAAAACCAAGCTTTATGCCAATTTTGAGAAACATCATGAAGTTTAGTATAAAAGGCATAAGATGCTATCACATTCAAACATATAAGTCATTTCATCACATTAGAACCTTCACCTAAAGTAACCCTAAGCTATACTTGTGTAATGTAAGAATAGCATCCCATAATCCTATTCACCCTTCTTGTACTCATATCCTATAAACACAAGAGAAGGGTTAGGAAAAGGACTTCATAGTGTTAAAACTCTAAGGAACGACTTAAAGATTAATGAAAGAAGTGTAGTTTCCTAACGTCTTATAGCCTTTCATTAATAAATGTGGCACGCTTCACATTATGAACAAGACTTTACTCAACGTGGCTTGTGAGACATCAATCCTAAAAACCATCCCAACATCTTGTGCTCTGATACCATGTTCGACATAACCCGAGCCTACACCCCGGACTTGATACGGCATACAAAACTCCGAAGAGCCTCATACAATCCTCATAGCATTCATAACATAAGACATATGAAATAGTGGGGAATTTAAAACTTTTCTTTAAATCCATATAATCGAAAACATCATTTAAAACAACGGAAGTCTACTTGTCTAACATGGCCATCTAAAAACATCTTGACTCAAAAGTAGGGTCACGACCCTTACAATAGAAAGTCTAAAAGTATCTAGTACAATGAAAGACATGAAAAATCAATAAAGCCCTTGTCCTCGGATACATGATGACATACCACAAGCTTTGGAATAACTCAATCCAAGCCCTTTGAACTAGAAGGAAACAACTCACTTGCTGGAACCTACACTATGTAGAAAAAACAGAAGAAATATGGGTTAGAAAACAAAAATATACTAAGTATGATAGCCATGCAAAAATCATGCTGAAAAAGGACATTTTGGTTGAAAACCAAGCTTTATGCCAATTTTGAGAAACATCATGAAGTTTAGTATAAAAGGCATAAGATGCAATCGCATTCAACATATAAGTCATTTCATCACATTAGAACCTTCACCTAAAGTAACCCTAAGCTATGCTTGTGCAATGTAAGAATAGCATCCCATAATACTATTCCTACTAAGTACCACTTTGAGGCCACCTTAGATGAACTTACCTTTCTTCCTTCTCATCTTTAGACAATACTCATGCATAAGGAACAGTCACATTTCATAAGTCATGATAAGGAAAGTAACTCATAATACAATCCAAGTAAAGCATTCTTCATTTCAGTAAGCCTTTAGGTCAACAGTCTCATTAGCTTCATTAATAGCACATTCATTCATTAGACATTAAGACATTCGAGAATCACACCATAGCCCTCTCAAAGCCTACTCGTGCAATTCATGAATGGCATCCCATACTACCACTCACACTTCTTAGAACTTCTCAAGTAACCATAGTACGTATCTCACATGATGGGAATAAGCATTAACTGACATAGACCATGAGAGCAAACCATGGAATCCGGTGTCATATAACCCCACACCGAAAGAATGTATCCTACTTGCCTAAGGTAGAACTAAATGTATTAACTTTTAGGTGGATCCACTAGCTAAAATCCTATATGGGCACATAGTTATGGGATAAGAAAGATGTTCATTGAAACCCGGCCTAACATAGGGAGAGCTGTCATCTTACCATATCCACTCGATACTTAGCTCCATTCCCATAGTGTAGTTCATTCACATTAACATTATTGTACTTGAGAGGGCTACCAAAGTTAGGTCTACCAACCCAAGGTACATTACACATGAAAGGGCCACCACCATTAGGTCTACCGATTCAAGGTACGTTAGGAGTATAGATCATTGAATCCTCAAGAAAGGGCCATCACCATTAGGTCTACCGATTCAAGGTTCATCATTACATTCATTCATAGACTCCTCATGAAAGGGCTACCAACATTATGTCTACCGATTCAAGAAAAAGTCTTACAGTACTTCATTAGTCATTTATGAAAGGGTGACTAACATTAGTTCTACCGATTCAATGTTCATTAAGTCAAGATACATTAGTTACTCAAGAAGAGGATGCCTAAGCCTACCAATTCAAGGTACTTCAATCAAGATCACATTCATTTACACAAGAAGAGGATGCCTTGAGCCTACCAATTCAAGGTACATCAATCAATATTAAAGAAACGTTTCACATATATCATCATCATTCATAAGTGTATAATTGAGAATAACCTATCAATAATAACACAATTGCATTGTAGACATGATCGGATTGCTTTAATTGAATTCACATGCATATACATAACATCAAAATCATACATAAATCCTTTATACTTTGCACTTCAAGACCATGTATCACAATTGACCAACACACATAGAATAATACATTTAGGTATGAAGAATGACGTTATTCAATAAACTAAATCAATATAGTCTAAATATCTTCACATTCTTCCATAATCAATCAATCCCAAATCACAATTCACAATTTAGTATTTTGGGGGAATCATGGGTTCATAGGGAAATTCCATCTTAAAACAACATTAATTCATGAATTCAGGTACAATTCATCATAATTAAACCTTTGAAAATGTTTAGAAATTGAACCCATGACTAAGATTGAAACCCTAACTTTTGGTGGATTTTTGAAACTTTGAAATCATCTTTTCAAGGGGCTCCTTGTATGGAAACTAACAAAGGATGAAAACTACCATACCTTAATGGAGTTTTCCTCTATATTAGAGAAGAAACACCTTGGTTCTTCAAGCCCTAGCCTCCACTTCTTCTTCTTCTTTGGGAACTTCTAGAGAGAGAAATTTTTGAGAAGATGAACTCTTTTGGGTGTTTGGGAATAATGAAGTAAATGGGTGGTTTAAAGATTTAAAATCATTTATATATGTGAACTAAAACTATTAAAACCGACCCCATAAAATAACTAATTAAATAGGAAATTACCAATTGACCCTCGACTAAACAGCCCACTCCCAAGCACCACGAGAGGGCCTCACGAGTCGTGGTCCAGACCACAAGTTGTGGTCCTGCCCATGGTCCTTGGGCAGTGGCTATGGCTTGGGGTCTTGGCCTAAAATAATTGGAGGCATGACCACGAGACCTCCCACGATCCGTGGTCAAGACCACGAGTAGTGGTGAAGTTCGTGGTCTTGAGGTAGTGGCTGCGCTTCAAAGCCTTGCCTCCCACATTCCTAAGGGGTCTTGATGAGTCCACAATTTGGAATCATTTAGGGCTATATTTTGATAGAATTAGTGCCCTCAAATGTATATTTTGTCACAATATCTTATGTAAACCCTTAAGTTTAAGGTATTTGGAGTTTGAGGCAAAGCATGGACATTACTTGGCAAAAAGGAACCAGGTGGATGAGAAGAATGAAGAAATGAAGGCTTGCAGATCGCCAAGCCAAAATAGCGAGTCGCTGATCGGCCTGAAGATTGCCTTATATTCCAATGTGCTGAGCCATGAAGGGAAAGATCAAGTTGGTAATGAAATAATAGTCGGTGTTTCGCTGAGCAGTTTCGTGAAGCAGTACTATATCGCCCAATGACCCAAAATGTAAAGAGGCTGAAGGCTAAAGTAAGAAGGCGATGAAATCGACCAAAAGGCGGATTGCCGAATGTATCGGTGATCCCGACTAACTACGCCAAATGGTCCTCCACAGTATAAATTTTCAAACACTATAAATACTTGTTTTAAATTTCTAGCTTTGTATCACTTCTATTATTCGAACATTTTGCAGTTTTTGAGAGTTTAAGTTTTAGAGGATTTTGGAGAGTTTGTTCTAAAACCTTGAAGATTCAAAGGGTTTCAACTGCAAGAAATTGGACGTGGGTCTTAAAGATTCTTCACTTTTGACGTGTTTTAAGACTTAATTCTTCATACCCAGTTGATGGAAACTAATATTGGTATAGATTTTTATCTCTTTTATATGTCTAGCTAAAACCCCAATTCTTGGGATGTGATTTTGTGAATATGGGTTAGATTATCTATTGGGTCTTGCTTGTTGATGGTTTGTTTGTTGATTAAATGTGATTTCGTTCAGTAGTTATGTATGAACTTATGGGATTGTAGTTGCAAATACGATTTCATCTTAGTATTTTTGGCTTGCTCAAGAGAGAGGTCGTAAAACTAAGACTACTAAATTGATAGCAGGTGGTATTGGGTCGACATGGGTTCAGCTTGAGAGAGTGAACCCTAGTCCTTTTCCCACACATTCAACTTGAAGGGGTGAATGTGCTAAGATGGAGGTTGTGCTTAATGCGACAACTCGGTGTTTGAAAGAAACCGAGTTGATTTGGGGTAAGTTGCTCAAGAGAGAATTTACCCCCACTATAGTCTAGCCTAGTCATAAATGTTAAACAATCTACCATCAAAAGCATGTACCCGATAGTCTAGTTTATCCCGTATTCCTATCACATTCCAAGAATCCAGTCTCCATATCTCGTTTTCTTATATTTTTACTATTTTTATTATTAGCATAATACAAAACCTTATTGATAATTGACGCTTCTGTCACCCCATTAGATGTAATATGTTTTGAATCGTTAATATATATAGATATGACTAATTAGAACTAAATTTTATTTTTCTATTAATTCTTAAAACCACTCCATGTGGGAATGATCCCAACGCTTGGTTGGGTTATATCACTACATGCGATCGTATGGCACTTGAACCAAATAGTGTCAGTTGATTATGTCCTTAAACATCAAAATGGTGCCACTGCCAGGGAGTGATGTTATTTGAGAATTCTTAGTTTAGTAAAATTCTTTTGTTGTTGTCAGTCGTAGTTTACTAACTTTGTTTTTGGTTGTGGTTTTCTTTGAGTTGTCATTATAGGCATCTACCCTAAGCATGGCTGAGGGAAAGGGTAGCAAATTGGCTGAGACGAATCAAGAAGTTGAGAGGGACCTCAAATTAACTGCACGGGTAACTCAGCTAAACGATTTGGCCACCAAAATATCAGAGGTGGAAGACCAGTGCAAAAGTCAAGGGAGGTACATACCCCCTCATGAGAGGAAAAGGTCTAGAGACAGGAAGAACAATAGTGTCGAGGACACACTACAAATCATTCTCCAGAAGATCACCGAACAAGATTGAGTGTTGAAAGATATGAAGGAGAATATTTAAGTATTGAATTAGATGATTGGCTCTCATTCTAGATCTATCCAGCTGATCAGGACACTCATGAGTTTTGTAGTGCCTCCTCTCCACTCAAATGAACTATTGGGTTTACCTGATAACACTAGGGTCAACCCCAATGATGGAGAGTGAGGAAAGACTTACGTCGTGCCATGATGTTAACTAAGGCGCTGTTTGGGAGGCAACCCAAAACCCCTTATAGCTTTCTATTTGTGTTTTGGTAAAATAATAGTGTGTTTTTTATACAGTTTGAAGAGCAAAAAGTGTTCGAAAAAGTGCAGGGTGACCTAATCCGCTGTTTGACTCAAGACATCTTCAAATTGAAGTCTGTAAAACTTGGTGATCCTCGAAATTTATTGGCAAATCTTCGACAATGTCGGCGATCTCGATGGAAACCGCCTTTGGGACCCCCACACTCACTGGAGGCTCTGTAAAACTCGGCGAGGTAAGTGACACTTGGTGAAATGCTGAGACGATAGGCGAGCTCAACTAATGTCGCCGACTGGGCAAAAATTGGACTATTTAGCAAGCCAAGGGTTTAAAAGTTGCAAACTCATTCACTCTCCCTCACTTTTTATCTACGCAAACTCACACTTGCACTCTAGTTTCTATATTTCTTGTCTTTTTAGAGTATTATTAGTGCTGATTTATGCTCAGAATTGGATTACATTGTCGCCTAGCGTTTCAATTTTCTCTTTGTCGACACCAAAGGTTGGTTTTCTATGCCTCAAGTTTATTTTATCAAAATTTATACCCATTTGCAATAGCCTAATCTTGTTGCAGTGTTTTG
Organism: Solanum pinnatisectum; assembly: GCA_035578085.1. NCBI lineage: Eukaryota > Viridiplantae > Streptophyta > Magnoliopsida > Solanales > Solanaceae > Solanum > Solanum pinnatisectum. The sequence goes on along the minus strand of CM069082.1, from coordinate 21,571,174 downwards.
ATCCTGCCTGACAGGATTAGATTGTTTACATGCATGATTTAATTTGATAATCTTGCTTGAGTAGTTGTGACTGTTGAGTTCCCAAATTTGCATGCCTTAAACTGGATTAAAATTCGAGGGGGTTGTGTTTTGGTGTTATGCGTCCTGCCTTAATTGTACTGGTGCATTCTTTGATTTTGTTTTTGGGGGTTTCAGGGTTGAATTCAAGAAGTTGGATTGAAAATAGGCATGTTGGGTCGTTTGGCGAGCTAGGTCGAGCTCGCTGAAGCACTCGGCGGTTTGCCTAATATTCCCATCTCGCTTTTGATTTCGTGCTTTATTTGATGATTAATTTTGTAACTTTCGGCGAGAATCTAGATGTCGCCAAAACCATTCAGCGACTTGCCTAAAGTTTTCTCGTTCTCCCTTTGTCTACGGCCCTTAGCTTTTGTGCACTGGAACTTTTAGCGGACCTGTCCTTGTTCGCCGAAAGCTATCGTGGACCCACCGAAGTAGTTCCCCTATCGCATTCTTGTTAAAGTTTTAGAGCTAATTTATTTGACAATATCAATCTAGCTCACCTAAGAAATTCGGTGATTCGCCATTTGGTTTGGTGAGTCTATCTGTAAATATTTTGCTTTACTTTTATTTAAATTTTTCTAACTTCTCTTCAAGACTTTGCAGACATGACTAAACTTAAAGCTGCCGAAAGAATAACACCAACTCAAGAAAGGTCCGAAGGGATTGCGATAAAGGAGGATACAATTATGTTGAAAGGAAAAGCTTCGAAACTACCAACAACTACTAGGAAAGGCAAGGGTAAGAAGCCCACTTCTGCCAGGAAAACCATTACCCTGGACCCTAATATTCTTTCATGACCCAAGGGACATTACAGAGCGGTGCATGTCTTTTTGGCAGACTCAAACTCAACAAACCTTAGTGAATCTGACACTACTATTCCTCCTCATGTGACCTCAGGCACTGATGGCCACGATCAGGATGAGACATTGGGTAATAATGCCAAGACAGACGGAGCGACTGTGTAGACAGGATTCCCTCTTTACCTCCCTCTCTGTCTTACCTTCTTTCACGTTTGGATTTTGTTATTTGCATTTGCGGACAAATATTTTTAATTGTGGTAAGTGATGTTTGCGTATTCAACGACACAACTTCCGATGCAAGTGTCTACGATCGTGCAATAGTATAATAACCCAACCAAGGTTTGGCGTCGAGTCCCAAGGGAGAGGGCATGAAAATTAGTGGTTAAGCACAAATATGCTAAAGCTAATCATAGATAAAGATTTTCATGAGTGAATTCATAGCAAATTAAAGGGGGTGACACCAAAGTGTCAAATATCAATGGGGGTTTGTCACAAGTATAGCTAAAACAACAAAAATAAAGAGAAAATTCAAGTATGGGGAGAAGTTCTTGGGGTGTGACCGCAATATATATTGATATAAATCATTGGATACATGCTTTCGATAGGAAATTTGCAAGATAATATTAACTAGGCTAAGCTATACGTGGGAATAAATTCTCTCTCGAGCAACTTACCCCGTTTCAAATGGATTCCTTTAGGACACCCACTTGCTGCATGAAGATCAGCCTACGCCTTACCCCACTCACTCTTCCAAGCTGAGTGTTAGGATATGGGACTAGGGCTCACCCTCTCGGGTTGAACCTCATGTCAACCCACTCCTTGGGCCATCAGTCTAGCGGTCTTGGTTTCGCGACCTCTCTCTCTCGCAAGCAAAAAACACATGGGTGGTTTTATATTTGCAACTACAAGCTCATTAAATTAAACCAAAACCTCTACATGAAATCACCATTAAAATACATCTATCCTATTAGCAAGCAAGACCCAACAATAATATCAACACATATTTGCTAAATCACACCCCAAGAATGGGGGTTTTTAGCCATACATCAAGAAATAATCAATTACACCTATAATGATAACAAAATCAAATGGGTATAAGAAATTACACCTTAATTTAAGCAAAGGAAGAAGAATTGAGAAGACCCACTTCCAGTTTGAGGAAGAGGGACTTCTTTCTTAAAGTCTCCCAAAAAAACACCCTCTCCAAACTTTAGAGAAAAAAATATGAAAACTAATCTTCTAAGGTAAAATTAACAAAAATGTTCCTTTACTCTCATGTTCCACCCTTAAAATTAATAAAGAGTTTAGTATTTATAGACTTCAGAAAATAGTGCTGGCGGATCGCTCGGCGAGCTTAGTCGCGAACGCCGAATGACTCGGCGGTTCATCCTTCTTCTAGTTCATCGTCATTTGTGCTTTGCCTTCATCATCTGTACGTTCTGGATCTTTGAGTGGTAAACTTGATCGGAGAAACACCGAGTGCTTCTTTCATCACCTTTTTTATCCTTCTCTTTCAGGGCTTCGCGCACTGGAACAAAGAGTGGAGTGCATCCCTTCGACGAATCACCAAGCATACTTGGCGATGCTCAGACTTCAGCTTCTTCGTTCTTTTCAGCCATTTTGTTCCTTTTTGCAAAGTAGTGTCCATGCATTCCTTCAAACTTCAAATACCTGATGCCTAAGTGTTTTCATCAAATATTTAGACTAAATAAGCATTTGAGGACACTATTTCTATTAAAATAAAGCCCTAAATGACTCCAATTTTTGGACTCATCAACACCCCCAACTTAAAATTTTGCTTGTCATCAAGTAAAACTCAAGTTCAGTAGTTCAAATAGGATGTCTGAAATAGTGCTACGCAAGAGTAAATTATGAACATACACAACAAGACTCAAATTACTCATGCAAATATCAATTGTGTACTCAAAGATTAAAGTAATGACACTATAACCAAAGATTCTCATGCTCGCAACTCTTGTTGCTTGTGCAAGTTCAAGCTCAACAAAAAGTATCTAAATGCCCTCACATAAAGAATGATTCCACACTCACACACAGGGGTTAATCAATTCAAGATCAGGAATCAGATGCAACGCTCTCACTCAAGAAGAGGAACACAATGTATGTTTTCACCCATAGGCTTGCCCTTATTTTCCAATTGATTATCGGTTTAGCTCACTCAAGATCAAAAAGGTATTTGTAATGGGGCTGAGTGCAAAGGTATGGTCATTTAGGCTCAGTGACTTTTTCCTCAGGAGATGTGGTATTCTGAAGGCATTCCCTTCCTTTGCTTTATCAATTCTTTTTCTAGTCATCTTTTTATTCACCTCCAAGGATTGCTTGAAAACCCAATTTCTTTTGTACTTTTATTCCACAGCTTTTTTTTTGTTTTTTTATTATTTTTTTATTTTTATATGGAGGGTTTCCATTGTTCCGCAACACCATGGGTTAAGGGAGACTTTTCTTGACTTCTTGACTTCTCCTTTTCCTTTTCCTTTTCACCACACCCCCAACATAGGCTTTTGGCCTAAGTTGGCTATTCACTAAACCACAAATCAAGAGGATTATATGTAGTGGGTCAATTAAGGTCTAGGGTTCATCAAGGTTCTTCCAAAGAAATGTACCGCTCAAAGGGTGTTCATGAGAGTTTCACACGCTCACAGGTAGACCACAAAAGAGGTATATGTTAAATTTGGCTCACACTCTTCAAAAGTTGCCTAAGATCATTACAAGAGCACACCTTACTAAATCAATCAGACTAACAGGGAAAATTCTAGGTTTATTCATGCAAGGTTCAAAGTAAGCTCATCATACAAGGCATCGACACTTAAGTCAAACAAGACCACACACTTTCGCTAGTGTGCAACGGTCATTACAAGAGAATTAATTCGATAAATGGCTAATCACAATGAGATGCAAAGAGTTCACATATTTGTCTATGCAACTTCTTTTGGCCTCGTCGTACCCGCACATTCATGTTTGTTTGATTCAGAGCACTATTCAAGTCATCGATATTGATCGGAACTGAGACTTGAATTTGTACAAGAACAAGCACATTCAAGAGCATATAAAAGGTCAAAAAATTCAAACTTTTTTGGAAGGGTCAAAATTGTCAAAATTATTTTTTGTAATTTAAAACAAAAGGGAGCCATAAGCGCCATACAGAAAGCAAATAAAACATAATTTTAAACAGAACAGCCCAAATATAAACACAAAACACAACTATCAACAAAAAAGGTGTGGGGCTCACCCCACCAAAGTTAAAAAGTGTTTGTCCTCAAATGCAAATAAAAGTGTCTAAAAGTAAAAATAAATAAGACAGAGAGAGAAGTAAAAAAGAAGTCTTGTCTATGCAGTCTCTTTATCTATCAGGGTCTGAATATGGGCATTAGTGCCTGGTGCATCTATCTGGTCACGGGTCTCAGTACCCGGAGTAGCCTCAGATGAACTAACAACGTCCGCTAGAAGTAGCTGTGGACGTCTCAGCCGGCACTATCTGAGTTGCCGACCGCACAACCATCTCTACAAGATTCAGCAAGTCTCTAAATATGTTGTCCTATTGGCTCTCGCTCAGTACCTCATTGTGTAATGCTATCTGCTCCTCATCGGTTTCTGTCTCTGACTCTACATGTCCTGCATCATCCCTCTGCACATCTCTGGTAGTGGCTGGAGGAATCCCCGAAGTCTCAAGAGCATCCCTGTCATCTGCTCCCTACATCAGTGTAGTAAAGGTCATACCCTTCAAATAGGCTACGTCCTTCTTCAACTCTACTATTTCAACTTTTAATGCTGAAACTTCGAGTGTCTCCCCCTTTCTGCTATCACAAGCAGTGACTTTGGTAGCTAAATTATAAACAGTAGTCCAAAGAAGGGCCAGTGCAGTCAAGATGACAGTGTTAATCATTCCTGGGATGGATCTCTCCAATTCCGTCGCCCTCACATCTGCTAAGTAGGCCAGTTGCCCCATCGTCAAGATCATGGCATGAGTGATCCTGGTGGGCTGGGAGGAACAGGATGTACTTGGCCTCTATGAAGGAGAAGAAGGAGCAGGTATACCTGAAGGCTCTAAAGCCAGAGTAGACGAAGGTGCCCCTGTTGGTAATGAGTCAATATTGACCTCTAGAGAAGTATCTGCTGGAGCTTCTCTCCTCCTGTCAACCTCTTCTCGTGTGAACTCAGCCTCTATACGCCAGATATCAGTGGAAGAAGATGGTATGACCTCTATATCACTAGTAGGATCCCGGGGGTACTCTGGCACGCTAGCATAACTCGGTTATTAGAACAAGAAAAGGCAAAAACCTCTGCATATGTTTGGCTGTCATAGCCATCTCCTGTAAAACCAGCAGTCCCAAGACGATCTGCCTCCTAGCCATGATGAAACCAAGGCAAGCTGCCTTATGATGATGTAGGATGGACTCATTCTGGGATGGTGTGATAGTACTGCTAATGAAACAAAACTAGTATCGGGAGGCAATGTTCATATCCCTCTTCTCAATCAGAGCTCCTCCTTCCATCCACCTCGGGGTGGTGTTACAGATCATTAGAGCTAACCAACCCTTCAAATCATCCAAGGATGGAATAATAGGCAAACCCTGGTAGGGCAATACCGAGTGCAGTGGTCCACTCAATACAACAATAATATGATCGCTATGACACTCCACCTCCTTGCCTCTAACCATAACCGACTCCACCTATCAGAACTCACTAGCCTTCTTGTTGTTCTTTGGAACTAACTGTCCATAGGCTAAGTAGAATTCTTGGACCCAGGAAGGAATGTAGGGGCCCCGTGGCCTAGTGAACTGCTCCAATTCATGATAGCTGAGTGTGTCAAGCACCTCAGCGTGCTTGCCTTCCAACCCTATACTGATAGTAACTTTTCTTCTAGAATGGTTTGTAAACCATCGTGTTTTGATCTGTTCAGCAACCTGGGTGGATGTGGAGCTACGAGGAGTGCAGGAGCCACTGGAGGTGGGGCTGGAGTTGGTGCTGATTTGGTAATCGAGGGAGTGGCAGCTGAAGGGGTTTCGGTATATGTGGGCTGAGTTCTAGCCCTGAGTTCATTCCTTCGATTCATCAAAGGTTGCTCATCCCCGGCTCAAAAAAAGCTGGTTCAACATTTGTGCCCTTCCTAGCTCTGTGCTTTTTTCGTTTTCCTTTATCTCCTAGTTGGAGGTCATCCTTTTTTCTCTTTGAAGGGTTTGATCCTTCTTCATTGATCGTATTGCCTTTAGCCTTTTTCAGTGGTTGCTCAATTAAATTTGTACGTACCATATCTGCAAAAGATCGAGAAAGGATAAGATAATAACTTAAATTCAGGCATAGTGACTTTCTCTGCAGATAGACTCGCCGATCAAGTCAGCGAGTTACCAAACCAATTCAGCGAACTAAATCGGGCTCGCTGATGGATTGGCTAAACAATTAAGGTAAGTCGGTAATAAGAGATTCCTTTTGGTGAATCGTTGATTGCTTTTGGTGAGCAAGGGTTTGTCCGTCGAAAGTTACAGCGCAAAAGGGTCCCAAAAAAAACCCTCTCCAAACTTGAGAAAAAAATATGAAATCTAGTCTGCTAAGGTAAAATTAACAAAAATGTTCCTTTATTCTCATGTTCCACCCTTAAAATTAATAAAGACTTTAGTATTTATAGACTTTAGAAAATAGTGTTGGCGGATCGCTCGGCGAGGATAGTCGCTAACGCCGAGTGACTCGGTGATTCGTCCTTCTTCTAGTTCATCGCCGTTTATGCTTTGCCTTTAGCATCTGTGCATTCTGGATCTTTGAGCAATATACTTCTTCTTCGCAAAATTGATCGACCAAACACCGACTGCTCCTTTCATCTCCTTTTTGATCCTTCTCCTTCAGGACTTCGGGCACTGGAACATGGGCATAGTGCACCCTTTTGGTGAATCGGCAAGCATTCTTGGTGATGCTCAGGCTTCGGCTTCTTTGTTTTTTTCAGCCATTTTGTTCTTTGTTTCGAAGTAGTATCCATGCTTTCCATAAAACTTCAAATACCTGAGACTTAAGTATTTTCATCAGATATTTAGACTAAATAAGCATTTGAGTATATTATTTCTATTAACAAAAAGCCTTAAATGAGTCCAATTTGTGTACTCATCGGTGGGGTGTGGCCCACCTTTGTGTGTTATATTCTTGTTAGGTTGTGAATCATATTGTTGTGGTGTATATTGCTTCCTGTGGTCGTTTGAGCTTGTGGCTCCTTCTGTTTTTATTGCGAATGATATTGATCCTTTCAAAATTTTCGCCACCTCTTGTATGTACTTGATAGTGGCTGTTCTTTAGCAAACTTAAGTCTCGGTTTAGATCAATATCGATGACTTGAATAGTGCTCATAATTGAATGAACATGAATGTACGGCTACGATAAGACCAAAGGAAGTTGCATAGATAATATGTGAACTCTTTGCATCTCGTTGTGATTAGCCATGTATCAAATTGATTCTTGTGCGATGAACATTGCACACTAGCTAAAGGGTGGAGTCTTGTTTGACTTTAGTGTCGATGCCTTGTGTGATGAGCTTATTGTGAACCTTGCATGATAACACCTAGAATTTTCCCCATTGGTCTGGTCAACTAAGTAAGGCTATCTCTTGATATGATCTTAGGCAACTTCGAAGAGTGTGAGCCAATTTGACATATACCTCTGTTATGGCCTACCTTGCAAGTGTGTGAACCTCTCTTGAACATCCCTTGAAACTTACCTTTCTTTGGAAGAAACTTGATGACAACATGACCTTTCTTGACCCATTACCCTTAATCCTCATGAATTGTGGTTGATTGAATAGCCAACTGAGGCCAAAAGCCTAAGTTGGGGGTGTGGTGAAAAGAACAGGGAAAGTTAAGAAGTCCAAGGAAAGTCTCCTTTAACCCATGGTATTGAGAAAAATGGAACCCCTCCATACAAAAAAAAAAAGAGAGAAAAAAGAGAATAAAATAATGAAAAAGAAATGTTGTGGAATAAAGTACAAAAGAAATAGGGTTCCCAAACAATCTATGGGAAGTGAATAATAAGATGACTTATGAGCACTAAAGAAAAGGATAAAGAAAGACGAAAGGAAGTGTTTTGAGCACCACATTTCATGAGGATGAAAGTCACTGAGCCTAAATGACCATACATGTGCACTCAGCCCCATTACAAGCCTTGTAAAGACCTTTTTGATGTTGAGTGAGCTGAAACAAATGTTGATTGGAAAATACGGACAAACCTATGGGTGAAAGTATGCATAGTGTTCTTCTTTTTTAAGTGTGAGCATTGCATTTGATTTCGAAGCTTTATATGATTAAACCATTTTGTGTGAGTATGGAATCATCCTTTATGTGAGGCATTCAAATACTTTTGTTGAGCTTGAACTTGCATTTGAAGCGAGTATTAAGAGGGTGAAAATCATTGGTAACAATGTGTCACAACTTGAATCTTTGGGTACACAGTTGATCCTTGCATGAGTAAATTAAGTCTTGTTGTGTACATCCATGATCGAGTCTTGTGTAGCATTGTTTGAGACATCCTTTTTGAACTACTGAACTTGAGTTTTACTTGAGGACAAGCAAAAGTTTAAGTTGTGAGTGTTGATAAGTCCACAATTTGGACTCTTTAGGGCTATATTTTGATAGAATTAGTGTCCTCAAATGCATATATTGTCTCAATATCTGATGTAAACCCTTAGGTTTCAGGTATTTGGAGTTTGAGGCAAAGCATGGACACTACTTGGCAAAAAGGAACAAGGCGGCTGAGAAGAACGAAGAAATGAAGGCCTGAAGATTGCCGAGCCCAAGTGGTGATTCGCTGATCGGCCTGGAGATCACCTTTTGTTCCAGTATGCTGAACCCTAAAGGAAAAGATCAAGTTGGCGATGAATGGAGCAGTCGGCGTGTCGCCGAGCAGTTTTGTGAAGCAGTACTATATCGCCCAGCGACCCAAAACGCGAAGAGGCTAAAGGATAAAGCAAGAACGCGATAAAATTGACCAAAAGGCAGATCGCCGAGTGTATCAATGATCCCGACTAACAGTGCCGAATGGTCCTCCGCAGCACCAATTTTCAAACACTATAAATACTTGTTTAAAATTTCTAGCTTAGTATAACTTCTATTATTTGAACCTTTTACTGGTTTTGAGAGAGTCTAAGTTTTAGAGGGTTTTGGAGACATTGTTCGAAAACCTTGAATATTCAAAGGGTTTCAACTCTAAGAAATTGGATGTGCGTCTCAAAGATTCTTCACTCTTGACATGTTTTAAGACTTAATTCTTCATAGCTAGTTGATGGAAACTGATATTGGTATAGATTTTTACCTCTTTTACATGTCTAGCTAAATCCCCAATTCTTGGGGTGTGATTTTGTGAATATGGGTTAGATTATATGTTGGGTCTTGCTTGTTGATGGTTTGTTTGTTGATAAAATGTGATTTCATTTAGTAGTTGTGTATGAACATAATGGGATTGTAGTTGCAAATACCATTTCATCTTCGTGTTTTTGGCTTGCTCGAGAGAGAGGTCGTAAATCTAAGACTACTAAATTGATAGTCGGTGGTATTGGGTCGACATGGGTTCAGCTCGAGAGAGTGAACCCTAGTCCTTTTCCCACGCATTCAGCTCGAGAGAGTGAATGGGCTAAGGCGGAGGCTATGCTTAATGCGACAATTTGGTGTTCAAGAGAAACCAAGTTGTTTCGGGGTACGTTGCTCGAGAGACAATTTACCCCCACTATAGTCTAGCCTAGTCACAAATGTTCAACAATCTACCATCAAAATCATGTACCCGATAATCTAGTTTATCTCGTATTCCTATCACATCCCAAGAATCCCATCTCCATATCTCATTTCCTTATATTTTTACTATTTTTGTTATTAGCATAATACAAACCCCCCATTGATAAGTGACGCTTGTGTCACCCCATTAGATTTAATATCTTTTTAATCATTAATATCTATAGCTATGACTAATTAGAACTAAATTTTATTTTTCTGTTAATTCTAAAAATCGCTCCCTGTGGAAACGATCCCAACCCTTGGTTGGATTATATCAGTACACGCGATCGTATGGCACTTGAACTGAACTAGTGTCATTTGATTATGTCCTTAAAACATCAGATCTTCACGAGCCTCTATACGATCCGTCAAGGGAACCATGGCTCGTGGTGGTTCCCGTGGTCCCTTGACCAGTAGCTCCTTCAACTTGACACATCTCGCATGAGGCTAAGACAACCGCATGAGCCTTCCCATGGTCCATGGTCATGACCATGAACCGTGAAGTGGCTCGTGAAAGGGAGCCTTGGCTTGGCCACTTTTGGAGGCACACTGCGTCACCAACCACCAGTGGCACCACGACTTGTGGTGGCCACCACGGGTGAAGACCCTCGTGGTCATGGTAGGCAGTGGCTAGGCTAGTTTTAGGCAGCCATGGCCTTCACCTAAAACCCTTAGCCCTTGCCCTTAACACTTTACGTTAACCCACACATTTAGGCTCTAGTCCAACATACTAATTTTTTAGGTGTTACAATACCTCACCCCATCACAAACAAAAAGGCATTTGTCCTCAAATGCACAAAACAATAAAAAGTCAATAAAAATGATAGAGATGGAGGTAAAGAAACATCATGTCTACATAGTCTCTCTATCTGTTAAGGCTTCAATGCTGAAGGCCATATCAGTAGCATTGGCTCCACTAGGGCTTGCCATGGACGTCTCTGTCAATGATGTTTGAATGACCGAGTATACAATCGTCTTCTCTAGGTCTGGCAGGTAACCATAGATGGTTTCCTCTTGTACCTCTAGCTGCTCCTCATCTATCTCTGTCTCTGACTCAACCGTTGCCACATTATCCATTGGCATATCTCGTGTGGTGGCTGATGAGTCCGAGATTTGAACTCATTTAGGGCTTTATTTGAATAGATTTAGTATCATTAAATGCTTATTTTGTGTCAATAACTGATGTAAAATCCTTTATTTCCAGGTATTTGGATTGAGGAACAAAGCAAGGACACTAATTTGTAAAAAGGAACGAAGTGAGCTGAAAGAAGCAAGAAAAGAGAGCTTGGTGATCGCCAAGTCCATTGGCTGAGTCGCCGAGTGGCCATTTGACCGCCTAAAGTTCCAGTGTACCAAGCCCTGAAGGAGAAAGTCAAGTTGGCGAGAGAAAGGAGCATTCAGCGAATCGCCGAGTGGTTCGCGATCTAGTGTTAGATCGCCCAAAGTTACAGGTCTGGAGGATGCTAAAGGCCAATGCAAGAAAGTGATGGAATGGACCAAAGGGCGGATCGCCAACTTGATCAGCGAGCCCGACTTACTGCCCCGAATGGCCGTTCGCAGCATATTTTTGGCGACTATAAAGACATTTTTGAACATTAAGTTTATTATCAAATTTTATTCTGAACATTATTAGAGTAATCTTTGAGTTTGAACTCTGGGTATTGAGACAAGTTTTCTTTAGCATTGAAGAATTGAAGTTTTCCATTTTTGAGAAATTGGAAGTGGGTCTTTGAGATTCTTCAATTTGGACTAACCTCTGTAAAGACGAAATTAATCTTACCCAATTGATGGAAATACAATTTGGTAACGACTTTTATCTTTTTATGATGTCTAGCTAAAACCCCAATTCTTGGGTTGTGATTATGGGCTAATTTAATTTATGGGTATTGTTAATTGTTAGTTTAAATGTTGTTTAGGAGTGATTTCAATCAGTAATTGTGGTTCAACTTAAATAATTGTAGTTACAAATACAGTTCTACCTTTGTGTTTTTGGCTTGCTCGAGAGAGAGGTTTTAAAACCAAGATTGCTAAATTGATGGTCTGTGGGTATTGGGTTGTCATGGGTTCAGCTCGAGAGACTGAATCCTAAACCTTTTTCCACACATTAAGCTCGAGAGAGTGAATGGACTAAGGCGTAGGAAGTTCTTATTTTGCATGTTTGTCGATGTTCAAGAGAAATTGACTTGATTCGGGGTAAATTGTTCGACAGAAAGTTTACCTCCTCTATAGTCTAGCCTATTAACTAATTTACAGCTATTTTCTAACAGTTGCAATTACCCAGTTGTCTACATTAGTCTATAATCAAATCACATCCCAAGAACCCGTCTCATTATTGTTATTTTTGTGTTGTTTGTTGTTGTTGTAGTTGATAATTTGAAACCTAAGCCCCCCTGTTTTTTGACATTCGTATCACCCCTTAATTTGTATTATGTTTCTATTTGTAAATGTTTATTCCTATGGCTGAAATGAACATATTCGAACTTTACTCTTGATTCTTAAACACGTACCACTCCCTGTGGGATTCGACCCCAACTCATTTAGTTGGGTTATTATATGGATTAACGACCGATGACGCTTAGAATTAGATGAAGTGACTTTAAAATGTTATTAATCAAAATGGGATCGCTGTCAGGGAGTGGTTTTGGTTAAGATTCTTTAGTTAAGTTAAATATTGTTCTTTTTAATTATAGTTGAATCTACTTACTTTTAGTTCTGGTTTTCATGTTGCTTATTTAGAGCAGAATAAAGGAGCATGTCTTGTAGCAATGGTGACCAAACGGACCATTCTCCTTTGAGAATGATGATTCTTAGGGATAACATCCTACGTGAGTTGAGGCGGGGTTTCTAGTCGCAATCTCTTGAGATGGACGTCCTCACGTGAGTTGAGGCGGGGTGTCTAGTAACGATCTTTTATCCCTTAATGTAATGAATGTTAAAGTACTCTATGGGAATTTAGGCTAAGCACCGAGAGGATATTGAATTAGATGGAAGTGCTCACGTGAGTTGAGGCGGGGTTTCTAGTAGCAATCTTTTGAGATGGATGCCCTCACGTGAGTTGAGGTGGGATATCTAGTAGTAATCTCCTTATCCCTTAACTAGTACATTTTTGTGTGCTAACCCATTCTTCTATGTTTTTACTACAAGTGTATGTTCCGACATGTGATTCCTTCTAGGATTCGAAGTACTAGGTTTTTCATCTAAATTTCCTACATTTATTTTTATATTTTTATCTTTTTCTATAAGGTCAGTATATGTTTCTGAATATGATTCATAATTATTCTCTGAAATATTATCATTTTCTTCTTTATTTATTTGATTTATTTCATCTATTTTTAATTCAGGTAATTCTTCTGTTTCTTCTAACATTGTTTTCATTCTTTCTATTTCTTGATTTAACTTTAATTCTTCAGTTCTTTTCTTGTACTCTTCTTTTGCTTTTAATCTTTCTTCATATAGTTGTTTAAGTCTTTCTAATTCTTTTTGTAATTCTTGAATTCTAGTATCTTTTACTTCTTCTATTTGTTTAATTTCTTTTTTAGCTTGTTCTCTAATTTTTTCAATTTCTTTTTTCCTATTGATTTCGTCATTTTCTTTATTTAATCGTATCATTGTTGTTAGACTATCTTCTAATTTTGCTGATTCTTTATCTGACATTAGGTATAATTGGGTTCCTATTTTTTTATATCTTCTTTCTAAGTTTGAATGTATTATTTTTATTTCTAGTCCATCTTGACTTTTATATATTTTTTCTTCTACAGCATATCCTTCTTTATTCATTATAAGTTATGTTGATATTTATATTCTAATTGTTGTAATTGTAGGTCTAATAAGAATATTGTTTTTCTTTGTGCTTTTATAGATTTTTGGCATACTCCTGCCCATATATTATATTCTAATCTTTTTTGTCTAAATCGTAATTCTTGTTTTATTTCATTAATTTTTTCTAATAATTGTTCTCTATAAGTTTCATCCATTATAAAAATATTTTTTCATAATATTCTTGTTTCTTTATTATAAGATTTTGTATTTCTTTTATATTTTTTGAAATATATTCTAAGTATTCCATATCTTGGGTTCTTTTATATGTTATAATATTATTTATTAAAATTTTATTTAGTAGATCTAAATTTTCCATAGTTTGTAGCCAAAATGTTAAATATTCGTAGTTTATCATTAATCTAAATATAAATCATATAATTCATCTATATTTTGAATAGTTAGTTCTTGCCAAGTTTGTTCTATAAGTTTCATTATCTGGTCTAGTTCTGTCATTTCTTCAATAATTAAAAGGTCATAAATTTTTCTTTTTATGTCAATATTAAGTGTTTTAAGGACATATAAAATAAGTATTTTATAATTATGATCTTCATCTAGTAAGTATGTGTTCATCATTTTCATGATTTCTAAACAAGTTTATTCCTTCTAACCTTCTTGTTTGTTATTATCAATTATCAAATTATATTAAAGTTATCCTAAATAAATTCTTTTGGTCACTACTATGATTTTCAGCTTCAATCAGTTACCTTAACAGCGCCTTCAACAAGTTCGTACTTCCCCTCAAACGGCTTCTCTTTTGCCTAACTGGGTTTTCGGTTTCGGATGGCATAGTCTGGGCTTACCTATTCTCAGCCTACCTTCATTCATAGCAAACCACTTTGAATTTATTCAGTATAACAATACTATAACATGATAATAATCAAATAATAATCAAGAGATTATCAGGAATAATATAGTTTAGTTATTCATATTAAAATATTAAAATACCTCTGTTTGTAGATTTTCTGGAACTGGTTCCTTCATAGTTTCCTGGTTGTTGTTAGATTTCTCCATTTATATTTTTCTTATCTAGCTCTGATACCAATTTGGGGGGTAGCGGAAGTTGAGAGAGAAATATGATGAAGTGGGAGATGAGGGATGATTTTTCCTTTCTCCTAACTCTTATTTATATAAAATTTACACGACTACTATTCATGAATAGTATCATGAATAGTGACTGACTCTTACTATTTACACAGTGACTTGACCTTTAATATTTACACAGTAATCGACTCTTACTATTTACATAATTGACATTTTACTATTTATGAATAGTATTACTATTCATCAATAGTATCCTGTCTGATGACTCTAAATAAAACAAACAACTTTTTCTTTTTCTTTACAAAAGAAAACAAAAAACTTTACAAAAAGGAAGATAAGATTCCTATCTTTTGTTTTGTCGGCTGTCTTCATCAGTCTGCCGGCTATTTTGTATCTTCTTTGTGATAGTTTTATTCCAGCTGTACTGTTGGGACATTGTTATCTTCTCCGTGACATTTGAAACATATATGTTCTGAATATTTGCTGCTGATTGTTGTACAATATCTGGTGAATAATGTTGATGAAATGAAATTTTTCCTGATAGCTCTTGTCGTTGGTATATTTTCTGGTTTTAGGAGGCTTAGTATCCATTGTCGTATTTCCTCCATATCTCCTTCTCTAGTTTCTCGACAGTTAGAATATATCATTGTATTATCTCGGCTATAGTAACTCCATATTGTATTGTTGTTTAGGTAATTATTTGCTAGCTCCGTTAATATTGTAGCTATTCCTATAACTCTTTTGTTGGCATAAAAGTCAGGAATATCTACAATAGATATCTCATCTTGTTTTTCTATTTTTTCTGGAATTAACAATCTCTGGTCAAACCTATCTTTATGACCTGTATAACCGGTTTTATCTCATCGTATAGTATTTCTGCGATACGTATAAAATTTAATGAAAAATAGTGTTCCTTTAGTAATTCGTTTGTAAGTTAAGAATGCTTTGTATAATTCTGTATCTTCGATATTTCATCTCCTGTAGCTGTGTACACTGTACTAAGTAGTCCGTAGTTATAACAAGTTGTAACCAGATTTATATTTGTACCTGGTAGGGCAATTAGTTTGTTGTATCCTTGTAGGTGTTGGGTAATGTAATCAGTATTTGGTTCTTTTATGTTTATAGCTCTGGGGTTTTTGTTTAAGTAAGTTTGGACTTTGTAAATATTTTCTGTATAGGTACGGGTGATGTGGTTATATGTATTTTTCTGTTGGGCTAAATTTGTTTTTATATGTAGTGGTTTGTGGAGTAGGTACAAATTTTTGTATCTTTGGTGTTGTATATGGTTTATCAAAAGTTTGTTCATATTTGTATTTGTATAACTTTTTCTCTCGTAGCTTTTTCTTTCTTTGTAACTCTGATGTACTGCAATTGTATTTAAACAAACATTATGGGTTTTATGGAGTTTCCCAACGTCTCCTTCTATATCTGGAATTTTAACGTCTTACGATCGACGTAGCTCGCATTTTTAACGTCATGTCAGATCGCTAGCTTGCTCTTTTAGCCAGATCTCACCATCCATACTATCCACTTTTTTACAAAGTGTAGTTAGGAGGTTGAGTATTTGGTCCATTGTATTTGTTTTTTCAGTAACTTTGTCTTGAGAGGTGATCTGCAATCACATTTTTGTCAGTTTTTATAATTTCAATTGTAAATGAAAAGTTTAATATATTTACTATCAGTCTTCTTATTTCTTTTGTCGTAACTGAGTCTTGTACCTTTTTGGTTATCCACCATTTTACCTGTGTATTATCTGTTCTAACAATAAATTTGTTATATACAATATATGGTTCAAAAGCTAATAAATATTTATATAAGGCAAATAATTCTTTTCTATTTATTTCTCATTTTATTTGTGGGTCTATATATGATCCGGAATAATATCTACAGTGATGTTCTATGTTTTCATTTATATATTTATATTTTAATACTCCTCCGTAACTATGATCACTAGAGTCTGTTTCCACTATATAAGTAAATTCTTTATTTTCATCTGGAAAATTTAATTTTGGTAAATCTTTACACATTATTTTTATTTTTCTGATATGTCTTTTATCTTGTTCATCAAAGTAATATTCTATATCTTTCTTTAATTTTTTCTGTAATGGTTTTAAATTTTCTGCTAATTTTGGTATATATTCTCTTACTTGATTAACCAATCCTAAAAATGATTGTAATTTTTTCTTAGTATCTAATAATTCTTCAGAATTAACTATTTTTTGTACAATATGTGTTTGCATTTTTATTCCACTTTTATCTATTTGTATTCCTAGAAATTCTATTTGATTTTTCATAATTTCAGCTTTCTTTTTTGATAAGCTAATTCCTGATATTTCTATAATATGTATAAATTTTTCTAATAACTTTAGATGTTCTTCTTTTGTTCGTGAATATAATAGTATGTCATCTATATATACTACACAATTTTCTAGTTGATTAAAATATATATCCATAAAATGTTGATATCTACCTGGTGCGTTTTTATATCCAAATGGTAAAATATTCCATTCGTAAAATCCTTGTGGTACGGTAAATGCTGTTAAATGTTTAGATTCTTCTTCTAGTTTTAGGTGGTAAAATTCTGATTTACAGTCAAATTTGCTAAAGTAATTATATCCTTGTATTTGTCTTACTTTTAATATTTTATTAGGTATAGGGTAATTATATGTTTTGGTTTTTGCATTTAAATTTCTAAAATCAATAACCATTCTACTTTTTCCTCTTTTTTGCTCACTATGTTTATTTACTATGAATGCTGGACTATTATGTTTGCTATTGCTTTCTTGTATATACTTATTTTCTAATAATTCATTTATATGCATTTTAAATTCTGATTGGTCTTCAAAATTATATTTTAATGATTTTTGTGTTATTATACTATTTTCATCTATTAGTTCAATTTTTACTTTTGTTTTGTGTTTATCCCATCCTTGTAATGGATTTTCGTTATATAATGAGTTTAATTTATCATTTATTGCTTGTATTTTATCTACTGTGAATATTATAATTTCTATTTTATGATCATTAGTTGTTATATTTTCTAATTTTTGGGTAATTTTTTCACTTCCTTTTATCCATGGTGTATTTTTTCTGATTTTATTACTAACTCTTTTTGCTCCTATTTTATGATTACATATGGTAGTGAACCACCAATGTGTTTTTGTTATAGCATGTGGATATAGTTTTTCTAAAAAAGGCATTCCTAATAATATATCTTTATTTGTAAATTCATAACTATAGATTTCCTCTATTAATAATATTTTATCCCATATTTGTGTTTTTATATTTTTAGCTTTATGTGTTATCATGCTTCCTTCATTATTAAATCTTGTTACTATTAATGGTGTTTTTAATTTTTCTCATTTACTATCTGGTAGACAATTATGTTTACACATATTTGCTTCTGCTCCTGTGTCTATCATAGGTGTGTAATATCTATTATAGTATCCTTCTATAATTATTTTTGCTAAAATGTATATTTTTGTCATATTAAGATGTTTTTAGTTTATCATATAATCGTTCGTTTAATAATTACTTTCTTATTTTCATAAGTTATTGTTAGTTGTTTATCATCTATATTATATGGTTTAACTGTTTCTAGCCATTTTATTCCTAAAGTAATATTATTATTTCCTTGATGTATTTTGAATTTAATTTTTATTGGTATTCCTCCAATAATTAGTTCTTGTTCTGTAGTTTCTTCTATGTTTACCAAAGCTCTAGGTAATTCTGTGTTTATATTTTCTGCTGTAATTATTTCATGTTCTTTGACTAGTTCTCTTATAATTTGGTTTTCTATTTGTCCTGTATTTATAGTTATTAAATATTTTCTTTGGTCTAATAATCCTGTGATATAATATTGGTATGGTTGTATTTCATGCTCTAATGATTTAGTTATTAAGTCACAATCTAATCTTCTAGATGTGGTATGTATTAAGTCACAATCTAATCTTCTAGATGTACTAGTTCTTGATGATGAAGGTGTATCGTAACTTAATCTTTTAGATATACTTAATCTTTCTTTTACTATCTCTAAATCTTCTTCAATATCTATTTCTTTATAACTGTAATCATTATTATCTATTACTGTAATTATTTTATCAAATGGATTTTCTATTTTGATTTTTTGAATCTTATTTTTTGCTGTTATTTTATGCTTTGTAGTTAATACATATAAATTTTTACATCTTGCTGTAAATATCTTACTCCTGGTGCTAATTCTATGCCTGCCATTTTCCAATATAGTACTAGTGATTTATCTATGTTCTTGTCTTCTATTGCTACTGAATAGTTTACACTTATAATAAATTTAAATTTTTGATATATTAAATTTCCTCTAACTGCACTTATAATACTTTTTTCTATAGGTTGAATTATTCTATCATCTGCTAAATATAATTCTATCGGTGTATCTATTCCTTCTCTAAAACATGCCTTTATCAATATTTCTGTTGCTCCTAAATGTACATATTTTATTGGATTTTTTGATTTTAATTCTTGGATTTCTTTATTAATTATTTTTTTATTTATAATAGGTATTTTAGCTTTACCTTTAATATATTTACAATCTATTACATGTTCTTTTTGGCTTACTACATAATATTCATCATGTTGTAATTTGAATAAGTTTTTTAATCTAGGTACTTCTAATATCTTATCTATGCTTAAGTCTAATTCTTTTCCTTTTATTTGTTCAAACATATTATTGTCAAATATTATTTTTTGTTCTGTATATTCATTATCTTGATATTCTTCTTTACTTATTATTTTTATATCGCTTTCAGTCATAATCAGAAGCTGTCTCTATTTCATCTTCTAATTCAATATCTGTAAATTCGTATATGCTATCTTCATTTTCTAATTCATAATCTAAATAATCTATCTGTTTATATTTATCGTTTTCTATTATTACCTCTGTTATTTGTTTTTTCTTTAAATCTTTTGGTAATTTACAGTCTCTAGCTAAATGTCCTAGTTTTCCACAATTATAACATTTACATTCTGTTATATTTTTCTTAACTCTATGTGGTCTTTTGTGTTTATAATTTTTTATATAATATCTTTTTCTTGAAATTTTGTTTTTATATTTTGTTTTGAAGCGTTTATACTTCTTTATCCTTTTCTTTTTATATGGATTTTTACATCCGAATTGGGGTGCTAACTTGCTTGTACAATATGCTAAGTTTTTCACTAATATTTTTTCTAGTTTTAGTTCTTCTTTATGCTTTTCACATAGTTTCATAAACCATTGTTGCAAGAATTTTATTCTAGCTCCTAGTGTATCTACTGTATTTGATTCTTCCCAATCTTTTATTATTTTTGAACTAAATGGTTCTGGTAATTTTGTATAATATAATTTTCTTATTTCTCTACTTTCATCGTTTGTATATATTCCTTTATAGTAATATTCTCTAAATGCACATGTATATTCATCTATGTAACTCATTTTACATATTGCTAATTTATTCATTAAATTTCTGTTTATTATTTTATCTTTTTGTTGTTCTTCTATTTCTGTTGTCACACTTCCAAATTCATTTCTAATTGATATTTCATATTTATTCAATATGTCTATTGCTGATGTTGCTATTTCATTATTAGATTTCGTATTATTCCTTAGTGTTGCTAAGCTTGCTGGTGTTAAATTTTGTAACCATATTTTTGTTGTTCCTATAAGTGTTCTTTCTATGTATCCTGGGGCATCTATTATTGATATTTTGTTGTCTATTAATTGTTTTGATATATAGCCTACCCATAATTGAATTGTCTTATTTGTATATGCTACACAGTCTAAATCTAAGAAATTATTTTGATCCGTAGTTTGTCTAGGTATCCAATTTTTATTCAATCTTTTATCCCATAAAACTTTATCTCTATTTTCTTTTTCATAAGTATAATATGTAGGTGTTGTATCCATTCGTGTTCTAGGATTCGAAGTACTAGGTTTTTCATCTAAATTTCCTACATTTATTTCTATATTTTTATCTTTTTCTATAAGGTCAGTATATGTTTCTGAATATGATTCATAATTATTCTCTGAAATATTATCATTTTCTTCTTCATTTATTTCATTTATTTCATCTATTTTTAATTCAGGTAATTCTTCTGTTTCTTCTAACATTGTTTTCATTCTTTCTATTTCTTGATTTAACTTTAATTCTTCAGTTCTTTTCTTGTACTCTTCTTTTGCTTTTAATTTTTCTTCATATAGTTGTTTAAGTCTTTCTAATTCTTTTTGTAATTCTTGAATTCTAGTATCTTTTACTTCTTCTATTTGTTTAATTTCTTTTTTAGCTTGTTCTCTAATTTTTTCAATTTCTTTTTTCCTATCGATTTCGTCATTTTCTTTATTTAATCGTACCATTGTTGTTAGACTATCTTCTAATTTTGCTGATTCTTTATCTGGCATTAGGTATAATTGGGTTCCTATTTTTTTATATCTTCTTTCTAAGTTTGAATGTATTATTTTTATTTCTAGTCCATCTTGACTTTTATATATTTTTTCTTCTACAGCATATTCTTCTTTATTCATTATAAGTTATGTTGATATTTATATTCTAATTGTTGTAATTGTAGGTCTAATAAGAATATTGTTTTTCTTTATGCTTTTATAGATTTTTGGCATACTCCTGCCCATATATTATCTTCTAATCTATTTTGTCTAAATCGTAATTCTTGTTTTATTTCATTAATTTTTTCTAATAATTGTTCTCTATAAGTTTCATCCATTATAAAAACATTTTTTCATAATATTCTTGTTTCTTTATTATAAGATTTTGTATTTCTTTTATATTTTCTGAAATATATTCTAAGTATTCCATATCTTGGTTCTTTGATATGTTATAATATTATTTATTAAAATTTTATTTAGTAGATCTAAATTTTCCATAGTTTGTAGCCAATATGTTAAATATTCGTAGTTTATCATTAATCTAAATATAAATCATATAATTCATCTATATTTTGAATAGTTAGTTCTTGCCAATTTTGTTCTATAAGTTTCATTATCTGGTCTAGTTCTGTCATTTCTTCAATAATTAAAAGGTCATAAATTTTTCTTTTTATGTCAATATTAAGTGTTTTAAGGACATATAAAATAAGTATTTTATAATTATGATCTTCATCTAGTAAGTATGTGTTCATCATTTTCATGATTTCTAAACAAGTTTATTCCTTCTAACCTTCTTGTTTGTTATTATCAATTATCAAATTATATTAAAGTTATCCTAAATAAATTCTTTTGGTCACTACTATGATTTTCAGCTTCAATCAGTTACCCTAACAGCGCTTTCAACAAGTTCGTACTTCCCCTCAAACGGCTTCTCTTTTGCCTAACTGGGTTTTCGGTTTCGGATGGCATAGTCTGGGCTTACCTATTCTCAGCCTACCTTCGTTCATAGCAAACTACTTTGAATTTATTCAGTATAACAATACTATAACATGATAATAATCAAATAATAATCAAGAGATTATCAGGAATAATATAGTTTAGTTATTCATATTGAAATATGAAAATACCTCTGTTTGTAGATTTTCTGGAACTGGTTCCTTCATAGTTTCCTGGTTGTTGTTAAATTTCTCCTTTTATATTTTTCTTATCTAGCTCTGATACCAATTTGGGGGGGTAGCGGAAGTTGAGAGAGAAATATGATGAAGTGGGAGATGAGGGGTGATTTTCCCTTTCTCCTAACTCTTATTTATATAAAATTTACACGACTACTATTCATGAATAGTATCATGAATAGTGACTGACTCTTACTATTTACACAGTGACTTGACCTTTACTATTTACACAGTAACCGACTCGATAAGTTCTCTATGTTTTTTTTTTGTTGGGCTGATATGAAATGAATTCATGACGTTTGTAGCTTTAACTTTGTAAATAGAATCAGTGTTTTAAGTAGAATCAATGCTTTACATTTCCATCAATGAAACAACAGTACTTGTTAGTAAAGTATCCCACATTTTTTTACTTGTTTAATATAATACTCTGCTATATGAATTGATATTTTCGTTGGCAGGTAGATAAAATAAGCTTTAATTTCTAATTTTGATACTTCTCTTTTTATATCTAATGTTTCAAGAAATGAAAGTAATTGGTCGAGGCCAAGGTAAAAGTAATAGTGGAAGAGATGGTGCAGGAGGTGGATGTGGCAATTTTCGAGAACGTGAATGTTTTGGTACTACGTCTCGTCCACAAATACAACAAATAAAAGTTAATGAAGTATCATTAGAGAAAGGATAGACACCTAACCCAAGTCAAGAACGTCTACAGGCAGAAGAAATATCAAGTGATCCTCTCCAAAGAACATCTCCAGAGACACAATCATCAAGAAATCTAGAAGAAAGTATGGTATGTGTCCCACCCTATGTAGGTTAATTGCATTCTTTGAATTATATGAATCTTCACTGATCATGTTGGACTGGAAATAAATTTTACCTGGACGGCTCAAAGGTCGACACCTGCATGTCGCGGGGGGGGGGGGTGGGGCTATAGTATGCATTTCTAATTAATATCTGATTATACATTTCTATCCTCGTTGATTTCTTTTCTCCTGCAATTTATTTTTGATTATACGTTTCTTTTACTGATACTTTTTGCTGTGCAGTTTCTCACATCAATTAAAAGAGAGGAAGAGGGAAATATAAATCTAAAACTGTTGATAATAAAACCAAGTATGGAGGAAAAATCAAAATAATCATTACAGATGATATTGATAGAGCTGTGAGTTTTGGGGCTAGAGATATTGTTAATTAATTAGGATTGATCATGAGGAGCAGTATCTCGTTTCAAGATGGAAATTGGCAGAAGATTGTTTTAAAACATGGAGAAGCAATGTGGTATAAGGTCAAGGTAATAAATCACTTTCAAAGTTGTATTTTTTTTATAGTACCTTAATAATCAAATTTAATGTTACAATCTGTTCAGGACAAATTTGAAGTTTGTGGTGGGCTGCGAGAACATAAGTTACAAGGCTTTGTGATAAGAACTATGCAAAGACTCTTTAGAACTTGGAAAGCTCGATTGTATAATCATTACTCTGCCTATAGTACTGACGAAGATAGATTGTCTAATCGGCCTGAGGATGTTGAGTTGGAGGACTGGAAATACCTAGGTAAATATTTTGGCAGTGAGAAATTCAAGGTAATTTAATTAATAAGCAGAGTTTTTGAATTTAGAAAATACCTAGCGTGGTAGAATACTAGTTTTCTATTTGAATAAATATTTTATGATCTATTGTCTTAGTGCAGGTTATCAGTGAAAGAACAAAAAAATAGAGAAAAACAAATAACTAAGCATTCTTGTGGTACAAGATCATTTGCAGAAGTAGAGGAATCTACGGTGAAAATACATTTTTCTCCTATTACTACATATACTTGTTCTTGTGTGTTTTCCATATTGAATTGTATTGTAGAGAGATCCACTATCGGGAGAAAAAGACTCACCAGATAAAGTCTGGGAGATCCAACACACACGTAAAAGTGCTAGCAGAGAACGTGTATGGTTGGATCCACAATCCGAACAGATTCATGTAATTTTCTAAAATCATTGCCTTACTATCTTTCTGACTTACTACAAGTTAGTTTCAATATGTCCATTATGTTTTGATGAAATGGTACATATTATTATAGAGCCAGCTCGAACAACTTGTTGTTGAACAACAATCAGAGGAGATCGAAAATCCCATGAATAGGAATGAGATTTTATCCTCAGTTCTCGGTGAGAGATCAGGTTATGTTCGCGGAAAAGGATATGAAAAAAAGCCTCCTAAAAAGGCTCAAACACAACAGGCAGACATAGAGGCTAGTGTGTCTTCAGCAATGGAAAGTATGCCTCAAGAGATGCAAGCTGATATGGACAGAAAGTTTCCAGAAGAACGTGAAAAAATGGCGGCAGATTTAAAAAGGAGTATGGAAGAAGATCTGCAAAAAAATTGGAAGAGGAGCGTGAACACATGAAAGGTGAAGTTGACAAGATGTTCCAAGAACAAATGGCCGCTATCATGACTAGGATGCAATAGGTACTTAACTTTTTCTTCTTAATAGTTCTTTTTATTTCTTTGACAGTTCCTTCTTTCTTACTTATTAGAGTTATTGGCGCTTGTTTCTTCAAATTTGATTCTGACTAACGTAGACAAAGTGTTTGATGAAATTATTGAGATAAATACGAGTTAATCTTCTGGTGGAAGTTTGAAAATGCAGGAGTGTTTTCTTTGTTGGATAATGCCTTGTTACATGCTAGGTATTTTTCATACTGTGTCTATTTTCTGTATAAACCACAAAAACCAAATAATTTCAACTCAAAAAATAAACTTATCATCACATTTTGCAGGTTAATTATGAAACAGAACATTTATAGTGTCTTCTTTGAAATATATGTAAAGGTCTCTTCTTTTGTCAAGTTGCTGGGTTGCATAAACTGGAAAAATAAAATGTAGATTAGGTGTTATCAGTATGTGGTGAAAATTACATGAAAACATAATGATACTTTTCGTCCAGTTTTTGTATCAAATGCCTATAACTATAAGCTCTCGTTGCATATTTAAGTTGATCTAGCCTCTCCGGAGAATGAATTATCCAAATAGGGCAGTTATCTTTTCCTATGTGCTCTATATCACCTGTTCTATTATTTGAATTAGAAAGTGATTGTATTTTTCTAATTACAGGGACAAGTTTCTTAAACAATGGGGCCAATCTAAAAGAAGTTTGAAGGCCTGCAATGGAAGTTATTTCTTTTTGACCAAATGTATATGCATATACAATTGAAGTATTTTTTTTTTTTTTTTGTTTTGATCACATGTATGTTCATGGATACAACATTAACTGAAGTATTATTATATGCAGTTCAATTTTTTGTATTTATAATATTTGACTTGAGATGCTTATGTGTTCATTTGGTGAAATACTTTTAGATGTTTTTAATAGCTATATATTAAATCTAGAGAATCTGATTTATAATTTTTATTATTACTATTGTTGATTAGTGGTAAATATTGTTCTTCTGTAATGAAATAAATTTTGCAGCAAATGTTATAGTAGTTTTTGTGGCGACTTGCGTTCCCATTAAAAGTAACCTTTTGCAACGAAAAAAGGGTTGCCACTGATAGTAAATTGATGTAGCAGCGAGAAAGAAGTTGATGCTAATATAGTTAATATATTTTTGTAGTGGGAGGAGTCGCTACTAAATACCTTTATTTAGAGGCGACATCAGCTCGCCGCAGATAATTTATTAGTTTTGTGGCAGCAAAGTTGTGTTTTTAGAGGCGACATCAGCTCGCCGCAGATAACTTACTAGTTTTGTGGCAGCAAAGTTGCCACTAAACGTCATGTTTTTAGAGGCGTCATCAACTCGCCGCAGATAATTTATTGGTTTGTGGCAGCAAAGTTGCCACTGAAGGCCCTGTTTTAGTGGCGACTAGGCCAAATATGTGTGTTGTAACTTTGTTTTTGTTGGCATGCTTATTTACATATTGTGACGCTTTATGTTGCCACAAATACTCTTATATAGTAGCGACTTTCTTTTGTCGTCACAAAAAACCTTTAGTTATGGAAGTACTACCAACGGAGGAGTAGTAGCTACTACATCGAATTAGTGGCGACTTTATGAGCTTTTGTGGCGACTTTTTGCGCCACAATAAACGTTGTTTCTTGTAGTGAGAGCAAGTTCAAGGTCAAGTCTAGGGGGTCAAGGAGCAGCTTTCTTCTTCAATTTCGTGTGGAATTCATCCCTAAAGGTATGATAGTCTTCATCCTTGACTTAGTTTCTTTCAAGGAGCCAATTTCAAAGATGATTTCAAGTCTTCAAAGTTCCCCAAAAACCCTAGTTTTCAATCTATGCATGGGTTCAATTCCAAAACGTTATCAAAAGGTTTTATATGATGAATTATGAATAGAATGTTGAATTAATGATGAATTAAGATGATTTCTCCTATGAACTCATGTTTTCCCCCAAATTCTTAAGTTGTGAAGTGTGATTGGGAATTGATTGACCATGAAAGTATGTTGAATTGTTTCTGTTTATATTGAGTTAGTTATTAAATCATGTTAATTGCTTTATCTATTAGTATCTTGTATTGATGGGTTGATATTGATTCATAGCCTTGGAAGGCAATTTCATAAAGGATTTATGTATGATTATGATGTGAAGTATATGTGTGTGATCTCAATGAATGTATTATGATCATATTTAGAATGGAATTGTGATAGTATTGAAAGCTTATAAATGATGATGATGTATGTGAAAGGTTATTCTCACATTCACACATACTTGAATGAAGAATGAATGAAGTTTCTATGATTATGTTAATAATGATGGGTTGATTGAAAGGCTATTCTCAATTGTACTCTAATGAATGATAATGACATGTTGTGAAAGGACTTTCTCACAATATGGGATTCTTAGTTGAAAGGCTATTCTCACCTTTGAATCGATGAGCTATATAATGAATGAATGTTGGGTTGAGATGGATGCCTATCCAGGAGTTGTGGTGGGGTATCTAGTAACAATCTCTCATCCCATAATGATGACTAAAGTAGTGAATGTCAAGTACTCTGTGGGGAATAATGCTAAGCACCGAGTGGATATGAATTGAGATGGATGCTCATCTGGGAGTTGGGATCAGGTATCTAGTAACAATCTCTTGAGATGGATGCTCATCCTTGAGTTGAGGCGGGGTATCTAGTAGCAATCTCCCTATCCCATAACTATGTGCCCACATAGGTCTAGCTAGTGGATCCACCTAAGCTAAAAGTAGTGGTCCTACCTTACGAAAATAAGAATCCCTTATCCTATGAGGGTGACACCAGGATTCCATGAATTGCTCACATGGTCTATGTCGGTTAAGGCTTACCCCCACAAAGAATGTTATTGAACTATGGCATCACAAGAATGCACTACTTAGTGTGGGTGGTAGTATGGGATGTCATCTATGCATTGCACAAGTAGGATTTGAGAGTAGTTATAGTGGGCTCTTTATGTTATAATGTTGAATGAAATGAATGTGCTCTTATGATGATGTTTACGAGGATGTTGGTTTAATGTCTAATGAATGAAGGTGTTCTTAATGAACCTAATAAAGAATGTTGACTTATATGTTTAAAGGTGCCTTGTTTATGGTTACTTTCTTGTCATGACTTACTGAGTATGAAGGTGCCTTGTTTATGGTGGCTTTGAAGGAGTACTTAGTGTGAGTAGTAGTATGGGATTCTACTCATATATTGCACAAATATGACTTAGAGTTGCCCTAGGTGATGGTTCTAATGTGTTGATATGACTTATGAAATGTTTATGTCTCTTATGTATGAGTATTGTGTAAAAATTGGAAGGATGAATGGTAAGTTCACTTTTGGTAACCTTGAGGTGGTACTTAGTGTGGATGGTGGTATGGGACGCTATCTATATATTGCACAAAGTATAGCTTGAGGGTTACTTGAGGTGGAAGCTTACTGTGAAGAAATGGTTTATATGTTGATTATGTTCTAATGAGATGAAATGACTTGTATGTTGGTTATGTGTGTATATTGCCTCTTATACCTATGTTCATGAAGTTTTCTCAAATTCGCATAAATGCATGACTTTCAAATAAAATGTTTGTTTTAAGCATGGTTTTTTGCATGACTATCATACTTAGTACTTAATTGTGCTAACCCATTTCTTTACCTTTATGAAGTGTAGGGATTGGTACTCGATTTGATTCTCTGTAGTTCAAGGGCTTGGATTGAGATTCTTCTATGGCTAAGTGGTATATCCTTATAGATCGAGGACAAATACTTTTGATGTTCCATTTCATTCATGTAATAGACAATTGTTAGACTTTCGATTGTAAAGGGTCGTGACCCTACTTTTGTTTCAAGATGTTGTTTAGATGGCCATGTGAGACAATAGACTTCCACTATTTTTGAATGTTTTAAATGAAGTATTTTGATTGTATGGATTTAAAGAAAAGTTTTAATTCCGTACCATTTTCCTTATATCGAATGTTATGAATGTTATGAAGCTTATATGAAACTTTTCGAAGTCTTATACGCTGTGTCGCTTCCAGGGTGTAGGCTCGGGTCGTGAGAAACAGATAATGTAATTTCAAGAAGGGAAGAAAAGTCACTTTGATATACAAATATTCCGCACCTGACCGTGTAAGCCCACATTACAAGCTAAGAAAGTATTATAGTGATCATAAGTGAATGGTTTGGAAATTCAAAGTTTTAAAAATAAGGGCAAGCCTATGGTAGTGAATACAAACTGTATTGAATTCACTTCTGAGTGTGAGCCTATACTAAGTTCCTAACTAGAAAAATTAAATTCTTTGTGAATAAAGGGATTTCTTTGTGGTAAGGGCACAAGTTACAATATTGAAGAGTTGGTATCTTGGTAATTATTGTCTGTGTCTCTAAATGTGTCTATTGGTATGTCTATGTCGTGTATTAATCAATATGTATTGGCTTGTGGAGTTGAATAAAAGATTTGCACTGTGGTGAAAATAAATGAAGAGACTGATTGTTGAGAAAACGCCATGTGATTGCTTGAGTTTTTGGGTTGTATCTGCATCACTATCATTTAGAATCTGTAACGTCACTAGACGACAAGCAACGATTTTAAGTTAAGGGTGTTGATGTGCCGTGAACTTACTGTACTTTTGATTATTAAACTTAGAGTTTTGCATGAGTCTTAGGCATTTTTTTACTTGGCAGGAAATAGGTTTTGAAGTAGTTGGTATTAACCCTAATATGAATTGTGAACACGGAAGCATGAGTAACTAAATCGACAACTAGGGTTGTGGGAACCATGAGTAATTAACAACGTAGAATTAATAATAAAGTAATTCTGAAACAGTGTTTATGCATGTATTGTTAATCTCTTCATTTGGAATGATTTTCAACAATGCGTTATGTTAGAACTCGCCTCATTCCTACTTCCCCAAAAAAGGAAGTAATGAATGGGAAAAAGAATAAGCAATGTAGATTCAGCGTGATAATCCGCCATCTAATAGTGTAACCCAACTAAATGAGGGCTAATCTGGGGTCAAGGGTAAGGATTAGTAAAGCATACACCCATAGATCAACCAAGCTGCATGGTGAAATCCCCTATTTGGATGACCAATCACTTAGGAGATACCTAACTTACTGACTTTGCATATCAAACACCAGGAAATAATTACTATTATTAGGATTATTGCGTTAAGAACTTATGGGGAACACACATGCTCTACTTTCAATCTCATATTGATATTACAAACTGTGAATCCAGCTACTTATTGCTACAAATAAATTATTTATTACTTTATGTTACAAGACCCCCTTTTTATGAGTATAAGCTGACTAAAAGTACAATCAACAATAAATTAGCCTAAGTCGAGACCACATTCCTCGTGGGATCGAACCTAACCTCAGTTAGATTCTTTATTTGACAACAACCGCTTATACTTCTTTAAGGAAGTGTAATTTGGACGTATCAATAATCCATCATACTCTCCACCCCGTGACCGGCCTCATAGGTATGAGCTCATTCTTTGCATTGGGAACTATGGTGATTTCTCCTTTCATTGGCAAGTATTGAACAGGGCTTACCTATTTACTACCATCGATCAAATAAACCACCCCAACATCTAACTACTTTATGATGTCCTTCTTGACAACTTCTGGCATAGGAAAATTAAGTCTCCTTTGGTGCTCGATTCAAGGTTTACAATCAGGAATGATTTGGATTTTATGAGAAAATATGTCGGGTGGAACACCTATTATATCAGCAGTAGTTCAACCAATCAAACTTTTGAAACACTTCAATACAAACGTCAGAGCTTCTACTTGTTTTGAATCAAGATCAATAACAATAATGACTAGTATTCTGGTAGGGTATTATCTTGCCTGAAAAATGCCTATCACAAGTTAGAGGAAAGAGCCTTTAGCTCCAACTTCAGAGGCTCATCAATAGATGATTTCGCAGGTGGTGTCTCCCTATTCATCATATCTAAATCCATGTTCCATCAATTGTATTCACCATCTTGTTATATTTTGTAATGTGCTCTCCATGAAAATTCATGAATACAGTCGCTAACTCCTGAACACCTAATCTCTCTTCAATTGTAACCTCTTGTTTGTTTTCAATCATCAAGTTCACAACGGAGACCACTTTGAGAATAATTTTATTTTTCATTTTTTTTGCAGATATTGAATACAACTTCTTCATTATTCAATATGAACTTTATCTTACCATATCAACTAAACCACACCCGGTTGCAAAGAATGACCTTCCTAAAATAATGGGCACTTGAAAATCAACCTGGCAATCCAAAATCACAATATCCACAGGGAATATTAATGTCTCAAACTTAACCAAGACATAAAAAAGAATACCAAATTGTTTCTTGATGGTATGATTAGCCATAATTAGGCGCATTACAATCGGTTTAGGGGATCCCAAACCCAACTTCTTGAACACTAATAGAGACATCAAGTTAATGCCAGCACCTAAGTCATATAAGGCTTTAGCAAAATGTAATGCGCCAATCGTACCTAGAATGGTGAGCACTCAAGGATCCTCTTTCTTTTGCAGTAAAGATCTAGTAACAATGGCACTACAATATTGCAAATTTTGATTTTCCTCAAAACTTATGATCCTCTTTTTAGACACTAGAGCCTTCATAAACTTAGCATTGCCCGACATCCATTCTAGTGCTTTAATCTAGGGAACGTTGATTGAGAGTTGTTTCAACATCAAGATGAACTTGCAATATTTCCCTTTCTTGGTATTTTTTACTGATCTATGGGGGAAAATGGGAGGAGGTTGAGACATCAGAATTATCTTTTGAGTGGTTTCCTCTTCTTTTCCAACTTAATCTTTGGGCTTCTTTACTTCTTCAACTTCCAAATCTTCAGGTTCCTTTGCTATCTTCACTTCGATAGGACTAGGAGGATTGTTGGTCTGCTTTACACCTTGAGTAGTGACTGCCATGCATTGACATAATTCTTCAGATTCTAGATAGTATTACTAGGGAGTGTTCCTTGGTGGCGTGGATTCACAGATGAAGAAAGTTGACTCAACTGCTGCTCAAATGTTTAATGGACGTTGCATGTGAACCTACATTTTTCCAAATGCTTTATAGATCGGTAAGCATCTCTTTCACATTATTATCTATTGAGTCGAACATTTTCATCATTTTGGACATCATATCCTCAATGCGATTAAAACTTGATTCTCCATCTCAATTTCCTGGTGCAACATATAGGCCACCCTTATCATTTTTATTATTGTCTTTCCGTGCCCAATCTTCTTCTCTATTTTAATCTTAATTTTTGTCATTATATCCATTCGGGTTATAATTTTTATCGTGATTATAGTTCCCTTCCCAGTTATAGTTTCGACCATGATACCCTTGACCTTGGCGCCAAGTGTCTTAATTGGATGCTTGGGCATAAGTACGGAAACACCCTGCTTGATCATTCACATAATCAACATCTTCTTCATATAGATACTCATCATGAGGTGGTTCTCTATTCTTTCAGTTTACCATATTAATTCTTTTTGCACTAGAACCTCAATTTTTTAACATTAAGTCAACCTCTATTCTAATTATAAAATCTATTGACCCGTCTCATCATTCTCTTGGTTGTCGGTTGCTTACACAAAAAAAAGAGCTCTTTGTGGCGGTTTCACCTTTAGTGCATCATGCCTTATTAGTTTATGCAGTCTTTTCAAGTTTATCTGCAACTTGGTAAAATATGTTTGCTCACGTGATCCTCCAGTAATAGTATTCGCACCGCTTTACCGTTATTATCCAATCCTCTATAGAAGAACTTCTTAAGTAACTCATCATTAATTTAGTGGTTCGGGACAATTCTCATGTAGCCTAATCTTTCCTATGCAGCACTCACCAACTCTCTAGGTAGTTGCTCGAAGCTATTGATATTATCTTTAAGCTTAAACTTCTTTGACAATGGGAAGTATTTTTCTAGGAATACTCTATGCAACTCCTATCATGTAGCAATTGAGTTGTATGGAATCTCCGATAGCCACAGAGTTGCATCAATGATAATAGGAACATACGTAACTCGATAGTGTTCATGTCTAAGTCTGACCTACCCACACTACTCTTACAAACTCTGGTAACTTTGCTCAAATGAGAATATGGGTATTTTGATGGCAGACCAGCAAACAATCCTCTAGATGTAAGCATTTGCATTAGGCTGTTAATGACAACAAACATATGTTTGGGTGGCAATGGTAGTCCTACAATGGGACCCATTGTTCCAACAACATGATCAACCCTATAAAAATCTCGCATATTGCATGTTGTCTCTCTTCGAGCAAAGGTTGATCTTAGACTATCAGTGGGTTGTTCTGGATGTTTCCTTGTACCTCTCCTGCACCTATAAGTCGGGTTTCATGATTACACTTTGTCCCTCTCTGAATACATTGACATTCAGTCCTGGATTTTGGCTACGTGGGTGTTGGTCATTCTTCATAGTCTTTTTTCTAGCTCTTACTGAAAGGGCTCAAGGAATAGCCTTGTGTAACACCCAGAAAATTTATAGGTAAAACTAGAGCCTCACATTTGAGTCTTAATATTTTATGCATAATTTGGAGTTGTAAAATAATCCAAATTTACACTAAGTATAAGTTTAAGAGAGGGTTCAAGGAAGGCGAAAGTATTCACTAGCCTTAGAAGCATCCTTGGATCATGCCTTAGCAAAATTTTTGGCTAGAAGGCAGTCCACGTGAGGCTTCACTAAATATGAAGCACTTCACGGCCCTTAGAGGCTTCCGTGGACTTTGCCTTAGCCATTTTGAGAAAAGGAAGGCAGTCCACGTAAAGAGCCTCACGCTAAGGCTGCCCTTGCATGCGTGTGGCAGCTTGTACTTCCACGCTAGGGACCACGACATGTGGACAAGTCCACTTCACGTACAGCCCCTCGTGGACAAATGCCTTAGCTTTAAAAGCCAAGGGCATAGTCCACGTGACGGATCACAGAAGGTGGAGCAGTCCACTGCCCGTGGAAGCCCTCTTGGTACTTGCTTTAGTTTATTAAGGGCTGTCCACGTGGGGGGCATTAAGGGTAGTTTCATAATTTTCATCTTTAGTCCAAATTAAATGGGCATATTCTATATTACTTTTAATTAAATATATGTATAAGGTACTTGAAGTTATTAAACACCCTCATGGACATATGTGCCTTAGCTTTAAAAAGCTAAAGGCACAAGTCCAAGGGAGGGTCCAAGGCTAGTGGACCACTTCAAGGACCTTAAAAGCTCCCTTGGACTTTGCCTTAGGTTTATTTGGCAAATCCATGTGGGCAATGGGCAATTTTGTAAATATTATTTTTAAGTCCTATTTTTAAATGGGTACATTTTATATTATTTTTAAATAAATATATAAGATATTTTAAGTTGTTAAACACCCAAACTAAGTCACTTTCATAAGGACCCAAATCAAAATCAAAAGTTCATCTTCCTTACAAAAATTCTCTCTCTAAAAACCCAAGAAGAAGGGTGAAATTGAAGCTTGGGCTGCAAGATTTCGAGGGCCTTTCATAAATTTCTTCAAGGATTCACCCTCAAGGTATTGTAGTTTTCATCTTTGGGTAGATTCCACCCAAAGAGCCCCTTCAAAACTTGTTTTTCAAACTTCCAATTTTCCCCAAATCAATGGTTTTGGTTCAAACACGTGGGTTCCTTTTTAAAATGATTTAAATGGCTGAATTAGGTTGGGTCATGATTGAATTAATGATTTATGGTTTAATTTTGGTGAAATTCCCCCAAGAACCCATGGATCCCCTCTATTGTAAAATTGTGATCTACATTGAATTAATTGATTTTAGAAGCATGTAATTGGGTCTTGTATGAATGAATTGAATTGATTGAATTATGTTATTACCCACATCTAATTTAGAAATTCTAGAATGTTGGATTGAATGTTATTCATGATTCTTAATGGGTAAATTATGAGAATTTATACATGAATATGAGAAATATGCATGTGCTTCAAGATTTATGTTGAGAATGAAGATTCTATCATTATAGTGTATTTATATGATTTTACTATGATTCTACATGTATACTTGATTAACCTAAGATTTCTAAGGTGAATTGATGTGATTAGGGCTATGCAATGAAGAGGCAAATTGAGGATTTATATGTGACCTTCTAAGATTGATGAACTTATTGATGAATTTCCTTATATTAGATCACCTAGAAGTGAATTGCTTATAAGTAAAGCTTGTAGAAATGAACTAACTTGATTAGGTCTTATGTGATGAATCATGGTTGAAGGTTTATTGAGATTTAGTTTACTCGATGCTATATGACTATAATTGAGTAAGAATTAAGCATGTGGTTAGTCTACCTTAAGAATTAGGTTTACATGATGACCATGTGAGGTGTTGCTTGAGAGTAATGCTCATAATATGAAGATGACTCTTAAGGCTTTAAAGGTAAAAGCTAAAAGGAATGAATTATGAATATTGAGGCTTTAAGAAGAAAGCTATTATGCATGTTGAATTGTATATGGTATTATTGTGGAAAGACCTCACCCACATGAAATGAATGAATGAAATACTTAAATTACGATGATATACATGTCTATTACCATGAATGTTAGATGTGTTGATTTATATGGTCTATGATCCTTGAATGCAATATATGTAAAATATGCATAATTGTGATATTATGTACATGCTTATGAACACTTTGAGAGGGAAGTGTCTATGATGATAATGTAGTTGTTGTGTCATTGCAAGGACAATTACACACACACACTCCATGCATAAACATGATTATGATGTATCAATGGTGTTAATTGAAATTATAGTTCTCATATGCACTTTTACACATTATTATGCATGAAATGTACATGACCATGATGATCCCATTGTGTTGATTGAAAGTCCATTCTCATGAAAACACATGATCTTGGTGTGAAAGGTTTACTTACACGCTAATGATGATTCTAAGGTTGAAAGTCCATTCTCACCTAAATGAATCTATGAGCTATATTATGAGTTGTATTGAATAAAGGGAAAAAGTGTTCCTTCACTAAATATGTATAATTTAGGAAATAATGCTTAGCACCGAGTGGATATGGAAAATGAGGTAAAGGCCTTCCCGTCAATACAATAGGTCGGGTCTTCTACACATGATCTCATGAGATGGAAGCTCCTCCGCCAATACAATAGGTCGGGTTACTAGAAGCAATCTCCCTATCCCATAAATATGTGCCTACATCGGTCTTTAGCTAGTGAATCCACCTAAAAGCAAAACATGTTAGTTCTACCTTAGGCAAGTAGGATACCTTCTTTGGGTGTGGGGTTACACGACACCGGATTCCATGTAGCTCACATGTTCTATGTCGGTTAAGGTTGTTTCCCTCCATGAACAAGAACAAGAACTTGAACTATGAATAAGAACATGAGTTATGTACTATGGTTCCTCAAAGGGTCTACTTAGTATGAATGGAGGTATGGGACTTCATTCATGCATTGCACAAGTAGGCTTTGAGAGTGGGCATGGTATGTTTCTCTTATGACATGTTGATTATGAGTTAGTCATGCTTAATATGAACTATGAACATGAAACATGAACTATGACTAATGACTTCTCAAGAAAATCTACTTAGTGTGAGTGAGGGTATGTGGCTTCAATCATACATGGCACAAGTAGACTTTGAGAGTAGCCATGGTGTTGTTCCATTACATTATGATGATTTATGAACTAATGCATGCTCCATTTGGATTGTTGTTATGATTGACTTTCCTTGACATGAGCTAATGAATATGAATGTCTCCTTGTCTATGAGTATTAACTACGGATGAGACTAATGTATAACAAGTATGAGTATGGTGACCTAAAAGTGGTACTTAGTGTACATAGGGTTATGGGATCTTATATATGCATTGTACAAGTATAACCTAGGGTTACTTATGTGATGGTTCTATTATGATGAGACGGTCTTCGTATTTAATTATGTATGTGAAATATGTCTTATGATGATTGGCGTCTGCATTATGTTGGAGATTATTTTTGTGATTATGATGATATCCTTTATGCTATAATGAATTGTACAGGATATGTCTTATGAGTTACATTCCCCAACTATTTCAAGGATGATGATCAAAAGTTGGCATATAGCATGGTTTCAACTAAATTATCCCTTTTGAGCATGTTTTAAGGATTTTATGCATGGCTACAACACTTAGTTCATTTTTGTGCTAACCCATATTTCTACATTTTTTATAAGTGTAGGGTTCGGTGATATCGACTTCCACCTTCATGGCACGGATCATAGTAGATCAAGCAGAAGAAGCTTGGTGAGTCCTCATAGTATTCAAGGGCTTGACCATTATGTCCTTTAATACTTTATTTATGTTTTAGACTTTTGTAAGGGTTGTGTCTCTAAGATTGTATTCAAGTTGTATAGATGGTTTGAGGCATAGTGTTGTACACTCCCTCTTGTTTTTATAAAGGACTTCGATTGTAAAGAAAAGTTTTAAATTTCTGCACTTTTTCCCTATTTTCTTATGTTATGATATGCTATGAGGCATGTATGAGGCTTTTTAGAGTCTTGTACGCCGTGTCACATCTAGTGGGTAGCCTTGGGTCATGACAAACATGGTAACAGAGCACAAGATTTTGGGATGGTTTTAGGATGTCCCAAACCACAACTAGTAGAGTCTTGTTCATTGTACGAAGGGCGCCAAATTTATGAATAAAAGGCTATTGGGTGTTAGGAAAATCTTACTTCTTCATTCTTTAAGTAGTGCCATAAAGTTTTAACTCTATAAGGTCTCTCTCCTATTCCTTATTCGATGGTTTTTAGGATATGACCACCTGAAGGGCTCATGCTATAAGGATCGATGGAGAAATAGGTTAGTAGTAATGTCAATTATGGCTATGTGACTACATGAGTCTTGATATGATAGAATTAGATGGGTTGCTTTATGGTTGTGTTTTGTTGGAGGATTTGATGAATGACGGTGTTTGAGTGATGCATAGAGATATTGAGTGAGTAGACTCCTTTAAAAGAGGATAGTAGTGTAATTCTCCATGGTTTAGAATCACCTTGTGTGATGGATGTAAAAAGTTGAGTGATAACTTGCTTCGACCTTAGAAGTTGAAAGAAATAGTGCTTAGAAAAGCCCGTGTAGGTTTACTCCCAATGTGCTTGGATAGCAAGGTCGTGGATTGTTCTAGATGTTTATAATTTAGATTGTCTTGAAATTCTCACCTTAATGGGTGTAGTAAGTTTGAGAAGTTTAGTCCCGGTTTGGTAGGCTCATATGAGACCTTGAGTGATGTTGGCAGGGTTATTTGTGAGGAAGAGTATCTTAATGAGAACCTCCTTAGTTTAGAAGTACCGGTTGGAATATTAGACCGGCAAGTTAAGAAATAGAAGAGTAAGGAAGTTGTTTCCATGAAAATGTTGAGGAGTAGTATTTTAGTAAGGGTTTTAGTGAGGGGCTACTTGGGAGGCCAAGGGCCAATGAGAAATCCCAAAATCCTTATTCTCTTTCTTCTATTCCTATTCTAGCTTGAGACCAAAAGTTCCTTTTTGGGCTTGTCTTATGTCTTGGAGTCATGTGTGATTTAGAAATTTCCATGATCTCCTTATGTTATGCATGTTCTTGAGAGAATTCTTCTTTTGTATAAGATGAGTTTTCATGAATTACATGTTCCTCATGTTGTTGTGCATTTTAGTATGATGATGGCATCTTTGACTTCATGAGATGATTTGATGAACATGCTTTGTTATGCTTTTAATGAAATGGCATATTGGCACTATAATGTTGTGTTGAGCTTGCTTTTAGTTGGAAGAGGTAGTTCCTCCTATAATTATGTGATAGATGATGATTAGAAGAGTTTCTATCGGCTTACTCCTAAAGGGGAGATGGTGTGCCTAGCTAGCAAGGTTGTTATGTTTTTATGTGTTGCCATGACTTCCTTATATAATGAATGTTCATGAAAACTTGTGTTTTGAAAGAAAATGAGTTTTATGTGAATTGCTTTCCTCATGTTATAGTGCTTTGAGTATGAGTGTCTATTGTACTTCATGAGAAGAATATGTGAGCATGCTTTAGTTTGGAGTTGAGAGATTCCTCCTTGAATAAAATGCTTTTTGAAAGTAAATTGGATATGAGCTCCATGAGAGTATGTTGAGCATGTTATGACTAGGAGATGGTAGTTCCTCCTTGAATATGACTAGTTATGAGAAGTTCATGCATATTGGGTTGATAGATGTAGTCCCTACTTCCTTTTTGTTTGCATTGATTATGTTTAGATGGAGTTGATATTTCCTCCTTGTTTTGTGTATTGATTATGATGTTTCATGCATGATGGGCTGCTAGTCTTGAGTCTTTAAATTCCGTAAGGTCTCTAGATCATCATTCGAGGATGAATGTTCCCAAGGGGGAGATAATGTAACACCCGAAAATATTATAGGTGAAACTAGAGCCTCACATTTGAGTCTTAAAATTTTATGCATAATTTGGAGTTGTAAAATAGTCCAAATTTTGACTAAGTATAAGTTTAAGAGAGGGTTCAAGGAAGGGGACATCATTCACTAGCTTTAGATGCATCCTTGGACCATGCCTTAGCCAATTTTTTTTGGCTAGAAGGCAGTCCACGTGAGGCTTCACTAAACATGAAGCACTTAACGGCCCTTAAAGGCTTCCGTGGACTTTTCCTTAACCATTTTGAGGCAAGGAAAGCAGTCCACGTGAAGAGCCTCACAGGAAGGCTTCCCTTGCACGTGTGTGGCAGCTTGTACTTCCACGCTAGGGACCACGGCATGTGGACAAGTCCACTACACGTGCAGCCCCTAGTGGACAAATGCCTTAGCTTTAAATGCAAAGGGCACAGTCCACGTGACGGACCACGGAAGGTGGAGCAGTCCACTGCCCGTGGAAGCTCCCTTGGTGCTTGTCTTAGTCTTTTTAGGGCTGTCCACATGGGGGGGGCATTAAGGGTAGTTTCATAATTTTCATTTTTAGTCCCAATTAAATGGGAATATTTTAAATTACCTTTAATTAAATATATATAAGGTACATGAAGTTATTAAACACCTTCATGGACATGCCTTAGCTTTAAAAAGCTAAAGGCACATCCAAGGGAGGGTCCAAGGCTAGTGGACCACTTCAAGGACCTTAAAATCCCCCTTGGACTTTGCGTTAGTTTTATTTGGCAAGTCCATGTGGGAAAGGGGAAATTTTGTAAATATTATTTATAAGTCCTATTTTTAAATGGATACATTTTATATTATTTTTAAATAAATATATAAGGTATTTTAAGTCATCAAACACCCAAACTAAATCACTTTTACAAGGACCCAAATCAAAAACAAAAGTTCATCTTCTTTACAAAAATTCTCTCTCTAAAAACCCAAGAAGAAGAGAGGTGAAATTGAAGCTTGGGCTGCAAGTTTTCGAGGTCTTTTCATCAATTTGTTCAAGGATTCACCCTCAAGGTATGGTAGTTTTCATCTTTGGGTAGATTCCACCCAAAGAGACCCTTCAAAAC
Organism: Solanum pinnatisectum; assembly: GCA_035578085.1. Taxonomy (NCBI): domain Eukaryota; kingdom Viridiplantae; phylum Streptophyta; class Magnoliopsida; order Solanales; family Solanaceae; genus Solanum; species Solanum pinnatisectum. The sequence continues at coordinate 21,531,197 of CM069082.1, read as the reverse complement.
TTATTTTCCAAACTTCCAATTTTCCCCAAATCAAGGGTTTTGGTTCAAACACTTGGGTTCCTTTTTAAAGTGATTTAAATGGTTGAATTAGGTTGGGTTATGATTGAATTAATGATTTATGGTTGAATTTAGGTGAAATTCCCCCAAGAACCCATGGATCCCCTCTATTGTTAAATTGTGATCTACATCGAATTAATTCATTTTAGAAGCATGTAATTGGGTCTTGCATGAATTAATTGAATTTATTGAATTATGTTATTACCCACATCTAATGTAGAAATTCTAGAATGTTGGATTGAATGTGATTCATGATTCTTAATGGGTAAATTATGAGAATTTGTACATGAATATGAGAAATATGCATGTGCTTCATGATTAATGTTGAGAATGAAGATTCTATAATTATAGTGTAATTGCATGATTTTAGTATGATTAAACATGTATACTTGATTAAGCTAAAGATTTCTAAGGTGAATTGATGTGATTAGGGCTATGCCATGAAAGAGGCTAATTGGGATATATAGGTGACCTTCTAAAATGGATGAACTTCTTGATGAATTGCCTTAGATTAGATCACCTAGAAGTGAATTGCTTATAAGTAAAGCTTGTAGATATGAACTTGTCACGACCCGAGAGCACCCCCTAGTCGTAACACGGCGTACTTGACCCCGAAGGGGTCTAATACAATTTTCTTAGCTCATTCATTGCATAGACAATAGAAAATAGTACGGAATTAAAAACTTTATTCAAAACCAAACTATTAAAAACTCTTTCATAAAGCAGCGGAAATATTAAGTCTCACATGGTCATCGTAAGACAAACTTTAGCAAGATAGGGTCACGGCCCTTTATAATCAAATTTACTAGAATTTCCATTACAAAGTCTTAAACATAAAGGAACTAGAACAATAAGAATCTTTGTCCTCGATTTATGAGGACATACCAAGTCTTGGAGGAAAACTCTATCCAAGCACTTCAACTTCTAGCTAGAAACTATCACTTGTCGGAACCTACACTTGTAGTAAAAATAAGAGAATATGGGTTAGCACACAAAAATGTACTAAGTATGATGACCATGCAAAAACATGCTTTAAAAGGGACATTTTGTTGAAAGTTATGCTAGTATGCCATTTTTGATAAAACCTCATGAGTACAATTACAAGAGGCATAATACAAGTCACAACCAACATACAAGACATTATCCACATTATAGACATGTTCAACATATAAACCCATTACATTTACCTTTTCACCTTCACCCCAAGCACCCTCAAGTAACACTTTGTGCAATATATAAATAGCGTCCCATACAACTATCCATACCTAAGCATCACCCTAAGGTCGCCAAAACTGAACTCACCATTAATCATGCTTCATATTACAAGTAATCATGCTCCACTAATACCATCATACAACACATACGAACATGAGTCAAGTAAGTCATTTCATTATCTTAGGACCTATATCTAAAGTTATTTTAAGATACACCTAAGTAAGACATGAAATGGCGGCCCATACTAGCTCTTCATACACAACTAGGTGATCCTCGAGGCTACAATAAATAAGAACCTTTACATTTCAACACAACATGCTAAGCAACTCATTTCATCAATATAAGTGACTCATTCATCATTTTATTTAGACAATAAGTCAACAATCTTTATTAGATTCATTTAGGACACCTTCATGCATTTAGATGTCTTTCACACATTTAGTCATTAGGACTTAGAGAACTCGCAATAACACCTTCAAAGCCTACTCGTGCAATGTATAGATAGCATCCCATACTACTACCTACACTTTGTAGTACCTATCAAGTAACTAGAGTGCACATCTCACATGATGGGAATAAGCGTTTAACCAACATAGACCATGCAAGCTAGACATGAAATCTGGTCTCACATAGCCCCACACCGTAAAGAGGTGTTCCACTTGCCTAAGATAGAATGATAACATTAGCTCAGATAAATCCTTAGCTTGGATGAAATCCGTTGGCTAATATCCTATGTGGGTACATAGTTATGGGATAGGAAGATGTTCATTGGAACTCTCGCCTAACATTGGGAGAGTTTCCATCTAACCATATCCACTCGGTGCAAGGCCTACAGTCCCATAGATTATTTCATTCACATTACATTAGTGTATTAGGGAGGAATGACATAGGCCTATCGACCCATGATACATCATTACCAAGGAAGGAATGCTATAAGCCTATCGATCCGTGGTACATTCAAGGATAGCTTTAGGGTCCATATGAAAGGAATGTATGCTTCATGGTTTCTCATTGCATTCTTATACTCATAAAAGGAATGCCACTAGCCTATCACTTCATGGTACATTGACTCATTAAGAAAGAAATGCCACTAGCCTATCGATTCTACAGTCTTCATTAACTTAGATCATTTATGAAAAGAATGCATAAAGCCTATCAATTCATAGCCATCAAGTCAAGACACATTCATCACTCATATATGAAAGGAATGCCATCGCCTATTGATTCATATTTATCAAGTCAAGACACATTCATTATTCCAGAAAAGGATGCATATGCCTACCAATTCTAGATTCAACAACTACATTATAGAAACCCTTCACATTCATCATTATCACACATGAGTGTCAAATTGAGAAATAGCCTTTCAATACTAACACAAATACATTGAATACATGTTCATCATTCTATCATTGAATCACAAGTAAGTCCTGCACATTATACAATCATATTCACAACCTGATGACAATACTTCAATTGCTCATATAATGCCTTCAAGGCCATGATCAAAATGTAAATGTAAGTAAATACCTCCACCTTTCAAGTGGATCAATATACAATGTAATGTAAACACCTCCACCTTTCAAGTGGATCAATAATTCAAGAGTAATTCTACTACATGAGAATTAGGTCACAACTTACCTTTCTCCAAAGCCATAATCACCATTACTCAATTCTCCAATAATTCACCATAGATATTAATAGAAATCAATAATACAACTCAATCTAAGCATAATTTCATCAACATTCATTCATAATCATAAAACCCACTTCATAAGCGAAATTTAGGAATTTAGAGAAATCATGAGTTCATAGAGTTTTTCATCTTAAAATCATCAATTAAACATCAATCTAGTCATACTTTATCATTTGAAATCGTTTGATGCAAGAACCCATGAATTTGAGCGAAATCTAGGTTTTTTGTTAAAATTGAAAACCTTGAAAACATCCTTAGAATTGACTCTAGGGTGAAAACTACCCTAGATAAAGGATCACTATACCTTATACTTGAAGAATCCCTTGAAATTGAATAAGAAACACCTTGAAATCCCCAACCCTAGCTTGAACTTGACATTGACCTTCAATGGAGTTTTTAGAGAGAACTTTTTACGAGAGAAGGGTTTTGATTTGGGGTAATATGAAGAATGAATTCTAAATTAGGATATTAATGTTTTAATACACTTAAAATACCTAAAAACACTCAAAATAACCGACCACATACTAATTGGGATTTGGGGTGAATTGGTTCACCCCTCACTTGGCCGACTCACCTTGACAGATTGCAGGCGACGACTCACAACCACCATCCACGGACTGTGGATTGGACCACGAGCCGTATTGTTTATCCGTGGTTTTGGCCAGAGAGTGGCCATTTGGGGGCCTGACCTACGGAGGCCATCCACGAACCGTGGATGGACCTACGGGGCGTGAACCCTAATGGTAGGTCACCACATTTGGGCCAACTCTCACGATTCAAGGAGGTCTTGGGGTTAGACTTGGGGTCCTCCTCAAGGACCCTTAGGGTGGTCCTTGGAGAGTCGTACCTTGACGTTTAACCGCTACAACCTCAATCATGCATCCGGACAACATGAAACACCATCAAAACTCAAGATGAACACAAATGAACACACGTTAGGCTCTAGTTTCACTAGTTCATTTTAAGGGTTGTTACATTATCCCCCACTTAGGAACATTTGTCCTCGAATGACACATAAAACACAATAAGGGGTAATGAATTAAGACTAGCAGCCCACAATCATGCATACAACATCAATACAAATGCATAAACATAGGAGGAAACATCGACTCCACATCAATAAGCTCAATAACACAACGAGAGGGTAGGAACTACATACAACTCATCATGCACCAAAACTTCACACTTCTCATTTCATTGGAGGAACTTCCTTCTCCAAGTCACATCATGCTTATTATAACATCATTAGGCAAATTATGCAATTTTCTCATAAAAGCACATTTTGCAACTCTATCCATAACACATTTAGGCATGCTCAACAAGTCACCTCACGAAATATTTAGGCAACTCATCATAGATGCATATAAACATGAGGAACACATTTTGAAAACTCCTTTTTCTCAAATATAGAAGAATTCAATTAGAACATGCACAACATAAGGAGACTGTAGAAATTCATATTCACACAAGACTCCAAAACATTCAATAAGCTACTAGGAACTCTTGAGTTGATGGCTATGAATTGATAGGCCTTATACATTCTTTTCATAAATGATCTAATATAATGAAGACTCTTGAGTCTATAGGCTAGTGGCATTTCTTTCTTAATGAGTCAATGTACCATGAATCGATAGGCTAGTGGCATTCCTTTCATGAGTATAAGAATGTAATGAGGGACCATGAATCGATAGGGTTATAGCATTCCTTTCATATGGACCCTAGAGCTATCCTTGAATGTACCACGGATCGATAGGCTTATAGCATTCCTTCCTTGGTAATGATGTATCATGGGTCGATAGGCCTATGTCATTCCTCTCTAATACACTAATGTAATGTGAATGAGAAAATCTATGGGAATGTAGGCTAAGCACCGAGTGGATATGGTTTGATGGAAACTCTCCCAATGTTAGGCTAGAGTTCCAATGAACATCTTCCTATTCTATAACTATGTGCCCACATAGGTTATTAGCAAGCGGATTTCATCCAAGTTAAGGATTCATCCGAGCTAATGTTATTGTTCTACCTTAGGCAAGTGGAACACCTCTTTACGATGTGTGGCCATATGACACCGGATTCCATGTCTAGTTTTCATGGTCTTTGTCGGTGAAACGGTTATTCCCTTCATGTGAGATGTGCACTATAGTTACTTGATAGGTACTACATAGTGTAAGTAGTAGCTTGGGTTGCTATTTATACATTGCACAAGTAGGCTTTAAAGGTGCTATATTGAGTTCTCTAAGTCCTAATGACTAATGTGTGAAAGTCCTCTAAATGCATGAAGGTGTCCTAAATGAATCTAATGAAGATTGTTGACTTATTGTCTAAATAAAATGATGAATGAGTAACTTATATTGATGAAATAAGTTACTTAGCATGTTGTGTTGAATTGTAAAGGTTCTTATTTATTGTAGCCTTGAGGAACAGCTAGGTGTGTATGAAGAGGTAGTATGGGCCACCACTTCATGTATTACTTAGGTGTATCTTAGGGTAACTTTAGATATAGGCCCGAAGATGATGAAATGAGTTACTTGACTCATGTTCTTATGTGTTGTATGTTGGTATTAGTTGAACATGATTACTTATAATATGAAGCATGAGTAATGCTAAGTTCACTTTTTGTGACCTTAGGGTGGCACTTGGGTGTGGATAGTGGTATGGGACGGTATCCATAAATTGCAGAAAGTGTTACTTGAGGGTTTCTTGGGGTGAAGGCAAAAAGATAATGGTAATGGGTTTATATGTTGAACATGTCTATAATGTGGATAATGTCTTGTATGTTGGTTGTGACTTGTATTATGTCTCTTATAATTGTAGTCATGGGGTTTTATCAAAAAATGGTATACTAGCATGATTTTCAACAAAAGGTCCCTTTTAAAGCATGTTTTTGCATGGTTATCATACTTAGTACATCTAATGAGCTAACCCCATTCTTTTCCCTTTTTACCAAAGTGTAGGGTTTGGAGGTGTTGGTGTTCTATGCTTGAAGGATAGGTTTCTAAGGTTCTTGAAGATGAAGACTTGGTGAGTCCTCACACATTTGAGGACAAAATCCAGTATGTTCCTTTTATGTCTTTTAGTTTTGTTAAAGATTTTTGTATGGGCTAAGTCCCAATGTTGTATTCAAAGTATTAGATGCTTTGAGACATAGTGTATAAAGTCTAGAAAGTCTTCCACTTGCTATTTAATGAAAATGTCTTCGATTGTAAAGAAAGTTTTTAATTCTTCTCTATTTTCAAGTATCTTATGCAATGAATGAGCTATGAGGCTTGTATTAGACCCCTTAGGGGTCGAGTATGCCGTGTTATGACTAGGGAGTGCTCTCGGGTCATGACAAACATAGTATCTGAGCACAAGATTTTGGAATGGTCTTAGGATGTCTCAAACCACATCTAGTAGAGTCTTATTCATAATGTGAAGCACGCCACCTTATTAATAGGAGGCTATTGGGTGTTAAGAAAGTTTCACTACTTCATTCTTCAATTCGTGCCATAGAGTTTATCTCTATAATGTCTCTCTCTTGTTCCTTAGTTAGAAGGTTTGAGGGAGGAGGGTTGGTTGTGATGCCAACTATGGTTATGTGACTTGGTAGATTGAGATGGAAGATTGTGATGTTGACTTTAGTATGAATGGTTTGCTTTATGGTTATGTGTAATGTTGATAGAATGCTATGATGAGTTTTGAGGTTTGTTGAAAGAGTTGTTGAAATGTGGTGTTTTAGAAATGCCTAGGTGTGATGAGCATGAAGGTTTAGTGAGGTTTTGCTCCGACCTTAGAATTGAAAGGAGTAAAGCTTAGAAGAGCTAGTATAAGTTTTCTCTTAAGTGGGGGATAAAGTGCTTATATGGTAAGGTCTTTGAGTGTCCTTGATGTTCATGAGTTAGGCTTGATTGATGTTCTCACCTTAAGAGGTGTAGTGAGTTGAGGAGTTTAGACCCGGTGTGGTAGACTCATATGAGGCCTTGTGTGGTGTGCTAAGGTTGATGGTGAGCAAGAGTTGCTTAATGAGGACCTTCCTAGTTTAAAAGTACCGGTATGTTGGTGGTTTCTTGTAAGTTGTGAATATCTTGATTAAGGTTCTCTTGTGGTGTTCATGATAATTCTTAGTTGGGTTTACTCCTAAGTGGGGGATGGTATGTTGAGTAGTAAGGTTGTTGAGAGTTCCGATATCCTTATCCTATTCCTTTATGTGCCTATTCAAGCCTAAGACAAAAAATTCATTGTAGCTTGTTTCATGTTTTGGAGTCCTATGTGAATATGAGTTTCCATGGTCTCCTTATGTTGTGCATGTTCTAGTTGAATTCTTGTATAGTTGAGAAAAATGAGTTTTAAAATTGTGTTCCGCATGTTGATATGCATCTATGATGAGTTGCCTAAATATTTCATGAATTGACTTGTTGAGCATGCCTAAATGTGTTATGGAAAGAGTTGCATAATGTGCTTTTATGAGATAATTGCATAGTGTGCTTAAAGATATTGTAATGAGCATGATATGACTTGGAGAATGAAGTTCCACCAATGAAATGAGAAATGTGAAGTTTTGGAGCATGATGAGTTGTAGATGTAGTTCCTACCTTCATGTTGTGTTTTGAGCTTATTGATGTGGAGTTGATGTTTCCTCCTATGTTTATACATTTGTATTGATGTTGTATGCATGATTGTGGGCTGCTAGTCCTGAGATGTTACCCCTTAATGTTTTAAACTGTCATTCGAGGACGAATGTTCCTAAGTAGGAGATAATGTAACGACCCTAAAAACAAACAAGTGAAACTAGAGCTTGTCGTGTGTTCATTTGTGTTCGGCTTGAGTTTTGATGGTGTTTTATGTTGTCCCAAGCCATGGTTGAGGTGTTAGGGGTTAGACGTCAAGGTACGACTCCCCAAGGGCCACCCTAAGGGTCCTTGAGGAGGACCCTAAGTCTAGACCCCAAGGAAACCATGAGGTTGGCTCAAAGGGAGTGACCTACGGATGGGGTTCATGCCCCATAGGTCCATCCATGCCCTGTGGATTGCCTCCGTAGGTCAAGACCCCCAAATGAGGATCTCTAATCCAAATCACAAAGGGACAGTATGGTCCCGTCAATCCATCCATGGTCCGTGGATGGTGACTCGTGGATTGGACCTGCAATTTGATTTGTGGGTTTGGCTAAGTGAGGGGTGAATTGGTAAATTCACCCCAAGTCTTTTAAATTTCATGGACGGTTATTTTAAGTGTTTTTAGGTATTTTAAGTGTACTAAAACATTTATAGCCTAATTGAGAATCAATTCTTCATCTTTCCCCAAATCAAAACCCTTCTGTCCTAAAAAGTTCTCTATAGAAACTCCATTAGAGGTCAAGGTCAAGTTCAAGCTAGGGTTGGGGATTTCAAGGTGTTTCTTCTTCAATTTCAAGGGATTCTTCAAATATAAGGTACGCCGATCCTTTATCTAGGATTAGTTTTCACCCTAGAGTCAATCGCAAAGATGTTTCCAAGGTTTTCAAGTTTCACCAAAAATCGAGATTTCACTCAAATTCTTGGGTTCTTGAATCAAACGATTTCAAATGATAATGTATGATTAGATAGATGTTTAATTGATGATTTTAAGATGAAAAACTCCATGAACCCATGATTTCTCTAAATTCCTAAATTTGGCTTTTGAAGTGGGTTTTATGATTATGAATGAATGTTGATGGAATTATGCTTAGATTGAGTTGTATTATTGATTTCTATTATTATCTATGCCTATCTATGGTGAATTGTAGGAGAATTGAGTAATGGTGATTATGGCTTTGGAGAAAGGTAAGTTGTGACCTAATTCTCATGTAGTAGAATTACTCTTGAATTATTGATCCACTTGAAAGGTGGAGGTGTTTACATTACATTGTATATTGATCCACTTGAAAGGTGGAGGTATTTACTTACATTTACATTTTGATCATGGCCTTGAAGGCATTATATGAGCAATTGAAGTATTGTCATCAGGTTGTGAATATGATTGTATAATATGCAGGACTTACTTGTGATTCAATGATAGAATGATGAACATGTATTCAATGTATTTGTGTTAGTATTGAAAGGCTATTTCTCAATTTGACACTCATGTGTGATAATGATGAATGTGAAGGGTTTCTATATTGTAGTTGTTGAATCTAGAAATGGTAGGCTTATGCATCTTTTTCTAGAATAATGAATGTGTCATGACTTGATAAATATGAATTGATAGGCTATGGCATTCCTTTCATATATGAGTGATGAATGTGTCTTGACTTGATGGCTATGAATTGATAGGCCTTATGCATTCTTTTCATAAATGATCTAATGTAATGAAGACTCTAGAATCGATAGGCTAGTGGTATTCCTTTCTTAATGAGTCAATGTACTATGAATCGATAGGCTAGTGGCATTCCTTTCATGAGTATAAGAATGTAAGAAGGGACTATGAATCGATAGGGTTATAGCATTCCTTTCATATGGACCCTAGAGCTATCCTTGAATGTACCACAGATCGATAGGCTTATAGCATTCCTTACTTGGTAATGATGTATCATGGGTCGATAGGCCTATGGCATTCCTCCCTAATACACTAATGTAATGTGAATGAAATAATCTATGGGAATGTAGGCTAAGCATCGAGTGGATATGGTTAGATGGAAACCCTCCCAATGTTATGCTAGAGTTCCAATGAGCATCTTGCTATCCCATAACTATGTGCCCACATCGGATATTAGCCAGTGGATTGTATCCAAGCTAAAGATTCATCCGAGCTAGTGCTATTGTTCTACCTTAGGCAAGTGGAACACCTCTTTTACGGTGTGGGGCCATATGACACCAGATTCCATGTCTAGTTTGCATGGTCTATGTTGGTTAAACAGTTATTCACATCATTGTGAGATAGGCACTATAGTTACTTGAGAGGTACTACAAAGTGTAGGTAGTAGTATGGGATGCTATCTATACATTGCACAAGAAGGCTTTGAAGGTGCTATAATGAGTTCTCTAAGTCCTAATGACTAATGTGTGAAAGTCCTCTAAATGCATGAAGGTGTCCTAAATGAATCTATGAAGATTGTTGACTTATTGTCTAAATAAAATGATGAATGAGTAGCTTATATTGATGAAATGAGTTACTTAGCTTGTTGTGTTGAATTGTAAAGGCTCTTATTTATAGTAGCCTTGAGGAACACCTAGGTGTGTATGAAGAGGTAGTATGGGCTGCCACTTCTTGGCTTACTTAGGTTTATCTTAGTGTAACTTTAGATATAGGTCCTAAGATAATGAAATGACTTACTTGACTCATGTTCTTATGTGTTGTATGTTGGTATTAGTTGAGCATGATTACTTGTAATATGAAGTATGATTAATGGGGAGTTCACTTTTGGTGACCTTAGGATGACTCTTGGTGTGGATAGTGGTATGGTACGCTATCCGTACATTACACAAAGTTTTACTTGTGGGTTGCTTGGGATGAAGGCGAAATAGTAAAGGTAATGGGTTTATATGTTGTACATGTCTATAATGTCGATAATGTCTTGTATGTTGGTTGTGACTTGTATTATGCCTCTTATAATTGTACTCATGAGGTTTTATCAAAAATGGCTTACTAGCATGACTTTCCACGAAAGGTCCCTTTTAAAGCATGTTTTTGCATGGTCATCATACTTAGTACATCTAATGTTCTAACCCCGTTCTTTTCCCTTTTTTCCAAAGTGTAGGCTTTGGAGGTGTTCGTGTTCTATGCTTGAAGAGTAGGTTTTTAAGGTGCTTGAAGATGAAGACTTGGTGAGTCCTCACAGTTTCGAGGACAAAATCCGTTATGTTCCTTTTATGTCTTTTAGTTTTGTTAAAGCTTTTTGTATGGGCTAAGTACCAATGTTGTATTCAAAGCATTAGATGGTTTGAGAGATAGTGTATAAAGTCTAGAAAGTCTCCGTTTGCTATTTAATGAAAATGTCTTCGATTGTAAAGAAAGTATTTAATTCTTCTCTATTTTCAAGTATCTTATGCAATGAATGAGCTATGAGGCTTGTATTAGACCCCTTTGGGGTCGAGTACGCTGTGTTACGACTAGGGGGTGCTCTCGGGTCGTCACATAAGAGTATAGACTTGTCTCAATCACCATCTAGTACATAAAGAGTACAAATAGGGTCAATAGCCCTTTACATCAATAAAGTTTCAAAAGTGGAAAGTACATAAAAGCTAAGAAATGATAACATCTTGTCCTCGAACTTGACGACTCACCAAGCCTAGGGAATAGTCAACCCAAGCTTCACTTGAAGGAAGTAATACGTCTCAATGGCCGGAACCTACACTCATTGAATGTAGAAAATATGGGTTAGCACAAATAATGTACAAAGTATGGAAGCCAAGCACAAAATTCTTAAAACATGCATAAAAGGGACATTTAGTTGAAATCATGCCTTTATCAAGTTTGAAAGCCATAATGCACATTTAAGAAGAAACATAAGTCAAACCAACATATAAGCAATCCAAAGCCATACTAGTGCAATGCAAAGGTAAGATCCCATAACCCTACCAAATGCTAAGTACCACATTTAGGTCACCCCAACATACATATCTTACTTTTACCTTATTCATATCCAACATACATAAGTAAGGAGCTAATTATATTCATAACTTTTAACAAGTGAAGTCAACCTTAGCAATCATTCATACCTTTCATACATAATTCATAAGCCTTCATAACAAAAGAGAACCTCACCATGACCCCTCTTAGAGTCTACTTGTGCAATGCCTAAGTGAAGTCCCATACCCCCACTCATGCTTAAGTAGTACCCCTTAAGAAGTCATAATTAAAGTCCATGTTCTTATCATAGTTAATATTCATATCATATAAGGAAAATAGCATTAACCAACATAGACTATGTGAGCTACATGGAATCTGGTGTTCAACCCCCACACCGGAAAGAGGTGTCCTACTTGCCTAAGGTAGAACTTTCATAATAGCTTTTAGGTGGATCCACTAGCTAAACACCTATATGGGCACATAGTTATGGTATATGGGGATTGCTACTAGAAACCCAGACTACCAGCGTAAAAGGTTTCCATCCCATGAGACAACATATATTGAGAAGGCGGTGCTAAACATAATTCCCTTTAAAAAGTCACATTAAGTCTTTACTTAAGTTCATATTTATAAAAGAATGCACTAGGCACTCAAACCAACATAATATCATAATAGCTCATAGATTCATAGGGTGATCATGTCCTTTCATCCTTAGAATCATCAACATGTGAGTAAGCCTTTCACATCATATTCATAGTGTATTCATGAGAATGACCTTTCAATCAACACAACAAGCTTATCATAACATACATACATACTTCAATGCATAATCAAGTGTAAAGGGTATAGGTAAGAAGAATCTTGCATCAATACCACAATTACACAATGGCCACAAGATCACCACTATCTAAGTGAATCATGAGTTCATATGCAATCTTCATCAACATACACAAACCCTAGTTATTTCCCTTCAAGGCTAGGAATCAAGATCAACCCTAACTTCTAGAATTTCAACACTAGATAGGGTAATTACAATATTCAACAACTTAATAAACATCAATATAATCAATTGTTAAGCTTACATCATCAATCAAGTCACACCTTAGTTCACAATTTGGGAAGAAGGGGAAATCAGGGGTCCAAGGGAGATTTTAAGCAAAAACCAACAACACTTCATTAATCCAACCATAAATCATCATTATTAATCATAATTAAACAATTGAAATCGTTTTGGAAGAAGACCCATGACTAGATTAAAACCCTAGGTTTTGGAAGTCTTAAAACACACTTTGAAGGGACTTCTTGGGGGATAGCTACCCAAGAATGAAGAGCATCCATACCTTACGGAGATTTCCACATGAAACTGAGTAAGAAAGGTTGGTTCTTGAACCCCTAGCTTGACCTGGACCTTGTTCTTCAATGGAAGTCTTCTTCTTAGAGAGAGAAATATTTGAGAGAGGGAAGTTGATTTGGTTTTGAGTTTGTGAGTTATGAGGGGTTAAAGGGTTGTTTAATTGTTAAAATTACTTAAATATACCTAAAATAACTAATAATAACCGTCCCTACCCTTAATTAATTAAAATAGAATTTACAAAAACACCCCTCCCTTGGCCAAACCCAACCCAGCTTTTGCAGGTGGGTGATCCATGGACCCCATCCACAGATCGTGGATGGGACCACGGCCCATCTTGCATGAGCGTGGTTTGGATCAGAGAGAGTGAATTGGTGGACAAGCTTGGGGAGACTAAGTCTCGACCCATGCCTCCTAACCACGGAGCGTGGTTTCACCCATGACTCGTGGGTGCCCAATCGTGGGTCATGCTGTATTTTACAGCTTTTTGGACCTACCCTTTGTCCTCCTCAAGGACCCTTGGGGGGTCTTTGGAGGGGCCATGCCTTGACGTTTAGCCACTAGGACTTTAGTACTAAGTTAGGGAAGTTATTTTATGACTCTTATATTGACGTTAACCCTTTTTAGGACACTAGACTACATGACAGGCTCTAGCTTAGGTCATTAGATTTTTGGGGTGTTACAATAAGAATTACTGCCTAAACCAGATATAACCAGTTTCCTAACTACCAAAAAGTTGAAAATATACGCTTTTAAGAAATAATTTTAATTTGTGAACAATACCCAGGAACAACAAAAACCACCAGAACACCAAAATAATTGTCATTGAATAATAAGTAACAATGATCATAGGATATAAGTAATAAAATCAATTTTAACATAACAAGGATCACATAAAGTTTCGTCAAACCCATGTGGCATCACCACCCCACCACCCAAATAGACGGTAGATTTAAAGGAAGTTAATACTTCATCACAGCAAAGCATAAAAGTTCTAATTGAAACACTGGAACGGAAAAGAAGACTCACAAACGACACTGTCGAGTGCACATCCATTCCTTCTAAACCATAAGGTGAGGCCAAACAACCAACGTCCAATGCATGGTCTGCTTCTAGCTAATCAACCATTTCAAAGTATGCTCTTCCAATATGGAATTCAAATACGCACATGTGATGCCATATATAGATAGATAAATCAGGCACTCTAATGTGCTCATGTGATGCCACATATAGACAGATAGCAAGAGAACCTTTTTTTATTTGACAAGCAATAGATACCAAGAGAGCTCAAGAGCAAAAGAGAACTCAAGAGCAAGTCCAATCAATTTTTCACTTGCACTATATCTGCCATAATGTGGAAAATGTGTTGTTATGGATGGATGTTAGCAGAGTCCATGCAATGGAATGAAGAACTTCTTTGGGCTTTGAAATATGCTAAAGGGAGGATTTCTAAGGATGAGATTTATAGAATGCTACTAGCAGCTGCAGTTTACTCCTTGAGGAGAGAGAGAAATTTTAGAATTTTCCAAAATAAGACGATGACTACAACTAGTTTCACAAAGCAAGTGATTCAAGAAGTTCACATCAAAGCAAGGGAAATAGTAAAATTCACTACTTGGCTAGAGAACAACAACCACTATCTAGTGTGATACAATTTTATGATAGTTGTTGGTTGGTTAAGTCTTGTTCAGTGAAATTGTTTATATTGCCAGGAGGATGTTGGGGCATGATATCCAATGATCCTTCTTTCTTTTGTACTGTTACATGGTCACTTTGGTAATGAAATCAGGTTTAGTTAGCCAAAAAATAGTTAGGACAAGAGATACCAAAAGAACTCAAGAGCAAGGTAAGCCGAGAGATATGTAAAAAGAAAGAATCATGTGCCCCACTACAAGTAAAAAAGGAAAAAGCCATCAAACATAGTACAAAATGGTCCTAAAAATTTACACTGGAAAAAGTAGATGTTCTTCACACCATGCAAAGCATGGCTTTGAATCATGATTGTTGACAATATAATTAAATAATAATATATGTGCTCTCTCCAAAAGCTTAATCTTATAGATGAGATGATCACACACTTCAACATGGTATCAGAGTAGGCAGATATCTTGAGTTCTAATCTCATTGCCACACATATCAAATAGAATTTACATGTGTTTGGTATATGAAAAAAGAACCAGGCCTGCACACGAGGGGCCATGTTGAGAGCATAATTAAACAATAAAAGTGTGCTCTCTTTAAAATTTTAACCATTTAGATGAGATGGTCACACACTTAAACAATGATAATTATGGAGCAACCTCAACTTTGACATAATCATAAGAAGAAATGCTCTAAGGGTGACCATCAGACACAACCTAATGGAATTGTCAAATCCCACCTAATAATAGAGGATGTCCTTTTAATTCTTACCCTAATAATATAGACTGTGCAAATGAAAGTTCATTGTCCAATCCAAAGGACTTACTTTAGCACCTCACATGGCAAAATCAAGATCCTAGAAGACCACTCTTGGAAAATAGTGTTCTCTACCAATCAAAGAAATATGTGGAAGACAAGCATATTTAGTCAAGGCCACTCCATATTCTTCTAGTGTACTCAAAGAAAGCTAGTCTAATCTATATCTCTACTACAATATGCATAACTATGCAACTAGTCTACATGTGAAACTTATTGACCCCAAAAAAGAAAGGAGCATGTTTGGCTAAGTTTGAAGGAATCTACATACTATAAGAAATTTCAATTAAAGACAAGCAAATAAATACTAAAGGAAAAAATTGAATATCTCCTTAAACTCCCTGAATAATCATAAAGAAAAAACTTAAATCAGTAGGATTATGGGGGGAAAAGTACATACATTGCCTCCAAACGGGTTAGGGAAAAGTGATAAAAAAAGACAGAACTTTTACTGAGAAAGAACCCATCCACTGTGATTGTGCTTGTGTTGGAGTTTTTATAAATAACTAGAGCATCCAGTTCCATTGAAAAGCATCATATTTCAAAAAAATCAATTTTTAGATCAAGCTCGTCACACTGGGCTTTCCTAGTGCGGGTTACCTCTCCAATGTGTTTTGCGAGCTAATGCATGGGAGTAGGGTTTTATCCTGAACACACTCCAAGGGTAGCGGTTACGAGTTTCCCTTGTCATAAAAAATTAATGTAGCAGCATCAAATGAATGATGAAATTCATCCACATCTACTTAAGTAAGAAAGTTTATAGTGTTCGCCAAGCATCCTGAGAAGGTCCAATATATATGAAGCACCTGAGAGGATAGAAGTGATGCTTACATTAATCCAAAAGCAGAAGTTTTGGGGCTTTCTTGTTCAAGAGGTCTAGATCTACAAAAGCGTGTGGCACATTCAAACCTAGCCGAGAATCATCTGAAATGTCATTCCGAGTCTATAAGATGAAAACCTAACACAGTTAAGCATAAAGAAACATCTCAAACATGGATGTAATCTTTCTTAGGTAGCAATAGTGCATAAACACAAGAAATTTCACAAAAACATAGATGTGCTGTCTAGCTTTTTTTTTTTTTTTTTTTGTTAAATAAAGAAAATTTTATTTCCAAAAGTGGTATTTATAGGACTAGAGATTTGCTGACCAAATGTCTCTCAAGTAACGAAAGAAAAACTTCTAGAGTAGGACTCACTCTAACAAGCCTAAGGATTCACTTCTCAAGCCTTTCAATTAAACTAATACAAATTATAGTAAGTAACCAGCTAAGTGATAAACAAGTTTGTTACTGCAAGATTTGCCTTCATTGTTTGGTTGCTAACCTCTGAAGCTGTGTGAACCAATTTTGGAACTATTAGAATAGAATAAAGTATAGACAAATCCACCATAGAATAGGAATAGGAATAGGAATCCTAGTTTGAAAAGGAATCCAATGTAGTGTCAATTAATAGGGTCTTAATGTAATAATGTTGATAAACCATTCAATAATATTCTTTTACTATATTTCTCACATGGTATCAGAGCATTTGTGAGAAACTTATCCAAAAAAAGGCTAGAATCTAGTGACTGTCGAAGGTTGGTTTGCATCATTTTCTTGCTTTATAAGTGTTGTGCAAAAATCCACTCCCCCACGAGGTGTGAAACACTCAAGCGAGCAAACTCGAGTGAGCTCCTCTGAGTTTTCCTATAGCAGGCGCCCTCACGCACCGTTGGAAGACTTAGACTTGTGTTACCACGCATTTCATGCATCTGCGCGTACGACACTTTCCAGCTAGTTTTTTGATAGATTACTTCCCTAGTGAGGCCGCCTTTCCATTTCGAGGCAGGTTGTTGCGCCCAAACGCACAGGCAAGTGTGTGTGGTCATGCAAGTATTAAAGTGACTCTTTTTAAGAGTCGCATATCGTACCCACATGGACTCAAGATTAGAATTATTCAATCTTTCCAATAGTTTCAATTTACAACAAGAGTTATCAAGAAAAGTGAAGTGGATTTTTGTGTAATAAATAATCTACTTATAAACTTAAATAATGCAATCCAATTTCAAAAGGGGTTCAAACAATGACTAAGAGAATTCCAGTGTTATAGCTGAATTAAGATTCATGTATACTATCTTGTAAAATGGATATTAATCAACTATCGAATCAATGATCAGAGGGATAATTATATGATTATGGTCTCCCGACCTCTAATCTCCTACGATAATTGGCAGCCTAACTACATCATTGAGCCAGGATAGGCTGAACCAATTACCGAGCATTACGATTTCGTCTTGTCTAATGACCGAGCAAGGTCTTTAGGTATCTCCCTATCCTAGATAAAACTCAACTCTAATTCTAAGTTAAATTCATGTTCCTTTTTCCCCCACGTTCTATCCTCTTATTCCTCTCTCGTGTGCAATTCAGACAAGACATTTATTTCTGTGGTGATTTATCACAGAATACTAAAACAAGAACAAAAGATTAATTCATGTGATAATTAACTTCAATCCATTAAGCTCAATAAACCACAATCATCCAGTAGCCACAACCCTAGAACTAGGGAAATTAGCTACTCATATCAAGATTCTCAATTATATTATGTTTAAATAACATAATGATATCAAATAGAGAATAATTTAGGAATGAACCCTAAGAACGGATGAAAAAGATCCCAAAGTCGTCGTTCTTTAAAACCCAGAAAAAGAATAATAATAAAATAAAATTCTGAGTCTATTTATTGAAACCGGCCAAATCTTGCAAGGAGGACCGCAATGCAGAGAGCCTTCACAAATCCAGTTGTTGGCGAGCATCTCTTTTCCGCGACCATGCACGATACATAGTCTTCTGCCTCTAACTTCAATTCTCAAACAAATAATAAATTCCCTCTCTGCAACGCGGAAGGGAAACATAGATGCCTTGTTCTTCATTTTTGTTCTCCTTTCTTATTGCTCTTTTGCTTGGATCCTCTCCTTTCTATTATTTCCTTGTAGCTATTTCAAGCTGCCTATTCACTTACAATTTTACTCAGTCCATAACAGTCTATGCGTAAGTGCTTAGGCAAGTAGGGTGCAAACAACTTAGGGATTTAATAAAATGGTATAAGGTGAAAATGCAGCTACCAACAAAAGGCTATTAGCTCAACAAGCTATGAGTGATAGTATATGAAAAGGCTTCACTTTCTAAACATATCCAAGGAGGCCTATTATCATTTCCTATACAAAGTAACACTTCAATTTCGCTTCAATAACATGTCGGGCAAGTTCTAGACTCAGATGCAATACACAAACAGTACAATGCCCCACAACTCATGGCACAAGTTCTAATCAAGTTGGATCAATCACATGAAGCACACTCAGCTCATGTAAAAGTTCTATTTCAGCTTAAGTTGCAATAATTAGAATCAAGTAGAAGAATTCAAATGCATCCACATATATTGCCCCTCAAGCTTTCATACAATCTCCTTTCAGAATTTACGCTTCAGCACACATACCATACCTCGTAAGACTCAATGACAAAAATTTCCCTTAAGAAGGTAGTCATCCATTCATCATAGGGCAATGCGACTCAACTACGGCGACTAACTCAACCCTAGAAAGACAAAATCATTTTGTGTTTTGCACAGTTCAAAGGGACTATCCTTGGCCAAAGAAGTGAAAACAACATCCAAGGAACCCAAAATTAAAAATAAAACAAAAGAAACTACCATTGTTCAAACTAATATATACATCAGAGAGAAATAATACCCCACCCCACACTAGAAATAAAAGCACCGTCCCCAATGCTACACAAAATCACAAAATAAGTACATAGGTAAGGTTAATTAGTCCCTAGTTAATCCTCCATGGCATCTCCGCCTTCGGCCTCATATCCAGCCTGTATAGGGTCAACCTCCTATGTGTTAGAGTCGGAGTCAACATCAAAACTAGTACGCAACCTGTCCTCATCCGTGGGCACATCATCATCCCCAGGCTCATGGAAATTAGGAACGATACCTTACAATGCTTTGGCATGCGCAGTCAATGAGTACCTCATTTCCACCTTCCCCAACTACTTCTTAGTGGATGCAGGACATCCATTCTGGTGTCGCAACATCTCTAGCCCATACATACGGTCCATGATCAGTTCATTGAGGTAATGGCACTCTAAAGTTGTGATTGGTGGACCGAATTCATTGTCAGGCCCCTTTGTCTTTGTCACATTCACTGGCACTGAGAAAAGGGGTGCCAAATATTCCAAACTCTCCTTTGGGACACTGATGAGTCCACAAATTAGACTCATTTGGGTCTATATTTTAATAGAAATTGTGTCCTCAAATGCTTATTTTATCTCAATATCTGATGGAAACCCTTAAGTTTCAGGTATTTTAATTTTGAAGGAAAGCATGGACACTACTTCGCAAAAAGGAACGAAAAGGCTGAAAAGAATGAGAAAATGAAGGCCTGAGGATTGTCGAGTCCACTTGGTGAGTCTCCGAAGGGTCTTACTTCACCTTTCATTCTAGTGTGCTGAGCCTGAAGAAAAGGATCAAGTCGACGAAAAAAGAGAGCAGTTGGCGCATCACTAAAAGGTTCCGCAAAGCAGTACTATATCACCCAATGACCTAGAGCACGATGATGACGAAGGATGATGCAAGACGGCGACAAACCACATCAAAGGGTGAATCACCGAGTTGATCGGCGATTCCAACTAATGTCGTCAAATGATCCGATGCAGCATAGATTTTTGAAAACTATAAATACTCATTGAAAGCTATAGCTTAGTATCAGATTTTTGTATCATAATATTTTCAATGTGAAACAATTAATATAAGTTTTGTACTTTTTCTCTGAGTTTGAGATGGTTTTAAAACTTGAAGAAGAAGAGGATTTCATCTCCAAGGATTTGGACTTGGCTCTCTCGGATTCTTCACTCTTGGCCTGTAACAAGACTTAAATCTTCATACCCATTTGAATGCAAGCTCATTTAGGTATAAATTTCTATCTCTTGATGTGTGGCTAAAAACCCCAATTCTTGGGGTATGATTTACCAAATATGTGTTGATATTAATGTTGGGTATTGCTTGCTGATAGGTTTGTAGTTGCAAATACAAAACCACCTATGTGTTTTTGGCTTTCGAGAGAGAGAGGTCACAAAACCAATATCGCTAGACTAATGGCCTAAGGAGTGGGTCGACATGAGGTTCAGCCCGAGAGGGTGAGCCCTAGTCCCATATCCTAACACTCAGCTCGAGAGAGTGAGTGGGGTAAGGCGTAGGCTAGCCTTCATGCGGAAAATGGGTGTCCGAGAGAAATCCATTTGAAATGGGGTAAGTTGCTCGAGAGGGAACTTATTTCCATCTAAAGCTTAGACTAGTCACTATTATCTTGCAAATTTCCTATCAAAAGCATGTACCCAACAATTCATACCAATATATATTGCAGTCACATCCCCAGAATCCCCTCTCACTCATAGATTTCTTTGTTATTTTTACTGTTTTTGCTATACTTGTGACAAAACCCCCAAATCGATATTTGACACTTTTGTGTCCCCCTTTAATTTACAATATTTTTAATCATTAATGTCTTTAGCTACGACTAGTTAGAAATAATTTATTTTTCTATTAATTCTCGAAACCAC
Source organism: Solanum pinnatisectum (assembly GCA_035578085.1). Taxonomy (NCBI): domain Eukaryota; kingdom Viridiplantae; phylum Streptophyta; class Magnoliopsida; order Solanales; family Solanaceae; genus Solanum; species Solanum pinnatisectum. Next base: position 21,510,322 of record CM069082.1, on the reverse strand, counting down.
TCCCTTGGGACACAACCCCAACCCTTGGTTAGGTTATTATACTATTGCACGTAGACACTTGCATCAAAAATTGTGTCGTTGATTACGCAAACATCAAAATAGCGCTGCTGTCGGGGAGTGGTGTTATTTGAGAATTCTTATATTAGTAAAATCTTTGTTCTTATTAGTTGTAGTCTACTTACCTAATTTTTAGTTTTGTTTGTGTTGGGTGAATATTTTAGAAAGCATGAGTGTTAATGGTAGCAACGGAAGCCAAGTGGGCCACCAAGATGACATCGAAAATCTCATCGATGTTTAAGAGCCCAACATCAATGGCCCCCATCTCATGGAAGGTGTTGGAGTCATTCGCTTACCTCCAGCGAGGGAAATGCAGTGTTCGACATAACAAGCACCATGTTGCAACTCTTGCAATTGAAGGGAATTTTCAGTGGACTTGCTCATGAGGATCCTCATGAGCATCTTTGAAACTTTGTAGATGTGTATGGACCATTCTCGTTCAAAAAGATCTCTCAGGAGTCGGTCCGGCTAAGGCTATTCCCTTCTCGATTATGGGAAAGGCTTGCAAATGGCTAGCCAAGCTACCACGTGAATCCATCACTTCTTGGGAGGAGTTGGTGACCGCATTCCAAGTGTGATTTTTCCCTCCCTCAAAGATGATGTCGCTACAGGATAGCATTCAGAGCTTTAAATGTCTAGAATGAGAGCCTCTGCACGAAACTTGGGTAAGGTTCAAAAAGTTGGTGCTACAATGCCCAACCCATGGTTTGCCGGACAACGTGCTACTTCAACACTTTTACCCGAGTTTGGATTCAGTAAACAAAGGTGTCGCTGACCAACTCTCGCCTGGAGGTTTAATGCAAAATCGTATGCAGTAGCAGCACAGCTTTTAGATGGTATGACAACTATCAACAGAGCATGGTACACTCATGAGGACCAAGTTTCCCTTCTCACTTTCAAGCTATCCAAAGAGCAAATTGAGAAAGACAATGTGAGAGACCAGAACATGGCCAAAATCATCACACATCTTGATATTCTATCCAAAAATGTCATGGGGGCCGGTGCCCGTGGTGTCAATGTTGTGGGGGTCGGGGGTACTAATCCTGAGGAGATGAAGTTTGAAACCTTGTATAATGAGGAGGTAAATTATCTGGCCAACCAAGGCGGTGGCTACTGTTCAAACTACCCAAGGCAGGGTGGCAACCAAAGTTGGGCTAGAGACAAAGGTTGAAAAGACCGGGATCATGAATGAAAGGACCGCAATCCAAATTGGAAGGATGGGGAGAAGGATAGATACGTGCCTCCCCATGAACGCCAGAAGCTAAAGGATTCGAACGGTGGTAGGTCTGAGGATATGCTCTCACGCATCCTTAACAAAGTTGAAGGTTCAGACAAAATGCTAAATGGCATGAAAGAAGATGTGTCCACCCTTAGCAAGACCGTCACCTCTCATTCAGTTTCAATCAAGCAGTTAGAAACCCAGATGGGTCATATCTCGTCGCACCTGAATCCGAGGCAGCCAGGGGGTTTGCCAAGTGATACCATGGCTAACACCAAGAATGAGGTCTAGAAGAGAACTTGTGTCGTGCCACGACGTTAACTAAGGCGCTGTTTGGGAGGCAACCCAAAACCATTAATTGCTTTCTTTTGTTTTGATACAATAATGGTGTCTGTCTGTCTATCTGTCTATCTATCTGTCTGTCTGTCTGTCTGTCTATCTATCTATCTCTCTCTCTTTCTGTCTGTCTATCTATCTATCTATCTATCTCTCTCTTTCTGTCTGTCTGTCTGTCTATCTATCTATCTGTCTATCTATCTGTCTGTCTGTCTGTCTATCTGTCTATCTATCTCTCTGTCTGTCTGTCTATCTATCTATCTCTCTATCTCTCTATCTCCCTATCTCTCTCTATCTATCTATCTATCTATCTATCTATCTATCTATCTATCTATCTATCTATCTATCTATCTATCTATCTATCTATCTATCCATCTATCTATCTTAATAGAGACTGTTTTAGAGTTACTTGCATTTTGAGATCAAAATGACCAGATATTTTTGAAAAATTTCAAAATGCATTCAAAGTTCAAATATGGGGAGAAAGTTACATTTCTTTAGTAGTAGTATTATTTACATAACTCAAATTTGTAAAGAAATCTAACCAACAAAATTTTTTTAAAAAAATATCAATACAAAAAATGTCACCAATAGTCTTTCCTCTTGAGGTTATGAACATAAATGATGGACACCATTTAAGTATAATTTTTTTCTCTTAAATGAATTATTTCAAATTAAGTATGTGCATGAAACTAATAAGGATTACCATAAATATTTCAATATTTTATCTTTATACGTAATCTATCTTTTACCAATTAATATTTGAGTATGACTATCATAGAGAGGTAATTCTATAAAAATTGTACTTTATTGTTATAACGAATGATGGTTAAATTGAGGTTTGAGTGTATATACAATATTTAGCTTGACAATTTCTTTCTTTTAGATATACATATATATTTAAGTAACATAATTTAATTTTAATATATGAACAACATCACCTTTGCTGAAAATATTTCATTTCTTTAAATTTCTACCTTATATTTGTAGAATTGTAGTCATCTCCTTTTTCTAGATGCATACATACCATATAGTTGTTGTCTAATGAAATTATAGAGTATCTTATTGAAGTTGTATCGTGATATAAAATATTAAACTTTTTCAATAAGAAAAATTAATAGATGAATAAAATTTAAAGTATTATTTATAGAATCTTTAATTTGAATCAAGATTATTTTATGATCAATCACTATTTTCTTATCTATTTTTATATAGCTAACAAGGAGTGTATCATGTGACCTAAAGTTTTCTCAAATTAAATGAACACAAAATAATAGGAAAAAATATATGGAAAGATACATAGCCAATGAAGAAGGAAGACGGAAATATAATTTCATGCTATATTCACAATAGAGTTCTATTTGATTAATATCTCTTGTAACCAACACTTTATTTTCTTCGTTCATTTTTACTTACATATCTATTAAAAATATATATTATCATGTTTATATTATCATATTATAAATAATAGTGAAAATCTATTTTTGAAATAGTGAATTTAACATCAAAACTAATAATTCAATGAACTTTGTTAATGCTCATTGTTTTAGCCAAATCGGAAAGAAACTGCTTCATTTGAGGGTAAAAATAAAAAATAAAAAAGCAAAGAAGAAATATCTTACCCAAATCATGTGACTTTATTCATTTATTATTATTATTATTATTGTCTTTCCCACAACATTTCCTCACTATTAACTCATGAAAATCGTAAGATAAAATACGAGTGTCAATTTATGAATGATTTGCTACAATTTGTTCACCAACTCCATCTTATGTGGTACCTCAAATTTCATTGAATTTTCATCTTAATCAACTGTTACAAATAACCCTGAGATTTTTTTAAGAAATAGAAGAGTAGAAAACTTTAAAAATAGTAGTTTAAAGTGAGAGAAAACCCTCTATTTATAACTAATAAATAGTAGTATTAATAGGTGCTAATTGTTCCTTATCAAAAAAGTTACAACCTTTCATAAAAGTCACTGCTCATCGAAAAAATCACAACCTTTTGCAAAAGTCACAACTCATCGGAAAAGTCACAACCCATTGAAAAATCACAACCTTCTAGAAAAGTCACAACTCATTGAAAATGTCAAACATAAATTTTTCTCAAATTAAAATGAACACAAAATAATAGGAAAAAAGTATATGGAGTGATACATAGCCAATGAAGAAGGAAGACGAAAATATATGTTCATACTATATTCCCTTTAGAGTTCTATTTGAATAAAATCTCTTGTCGCCAACACTTTACATTCTTCGTTCACTTTTACTTACATATCTATTGAAAATAATTATTATCATGTCTATATTATCATTTTATAAGTAAATGTGAAAATCTATTTTTGAAATAGTGGATTTAACATCAAAACTAATGATCAATGGACTACGCTGATGCTCGGTGTTGTAGCAAAATCAAAAAGAAACTACTTCATTTGAGGGTAAAAAAACAAATAAAAAACCAAAGAAGAAATATTTTACCCAAATCATGTGACTTTATTTATATTTGTTTATTATTACTGTCTTTCCCTCAACATTTTGTCACTATTAACTCGTGGAAATTGTAAGAAAATATACGAGATGAATTTATGAATGATTTGCTACAATTTGTTCACCAATTCTTTCTTATCTTGTACCTCCAATTTCGTTAAATTTTTAACTTAATCAACTGTTACAAATAGCCCTTGAATTTTTTAAGAAGAAGAAGAAGAGTACAAAATTTTAAACAATTATAGTTTAAAAGTGAGAGAAAACCCTCTATTTATTTCTAACAAAAAGTAATATTAATAGGTGCTAATTGTTCCTTATAAGAAAAGTTACAACCTTTCGTAAAGGTCACTGCTCATCGTAAAAATCACAACCTTTTGCAAAAGTCACAACTTATCGGAAAAGGCACAACCCTTCAGAAAAGTCACAACCCTTTGAAAAAATCACAACCTATCGGAAAATTCACAACTCATCAAAATGTCAAACATAAAATTTTCTCAAATTTAAATGAACAGAAAATAATAGGAAAAAAAATATATGGAACGATACATAGCCAATGAAGAAGGAAGAAGAAAATATATGTTCATGCTATATTCACTATAGAGTTCCATTTGATTAAAATCTCTTGTCACCAACACTTTACTTTCTTCATTCATTTTACTTACATATCTATTAAAACCTTGTTATTATCATGTCTATATTATCATATTATAGGTAATAGTGAAAATCTATTTTTGATATAGTGGATTTGACATCAAAACTAATGATTCAATGGACTACATTGATGCTCCTTGTTTTAGCAAAATCAAAAAGAAACTACTTAATTTGAGGGTAAAAAAAATAAAAAATAAAAACCAAAGAAGAAATATCTTACCCTAATCATGTGACTTTATTAATATTTATTTATTATTATTGTCTTTACCACTACATTTCGTCACTGTTAGTCATGGAAATCGTAACAAAAAATACGAGTGTGAATTTATGAATGATTTGATACAATTTGTTCACCAACTTTTTCTTATGTGGTACCTCGAATGTCATTGAATTTTGAACTTCATCAAATGTTACAAATAACCGTGAGATTTTTTATGAAGAAGAAAAAGAAGAGTAGAAAACTTTAAAAAAAACTGTAGTTTAAAAGTGAGAGGAAACCCTCTATTTATGGCTAACAAATAGTAGTATTAATAGGTGCTAATTCTTCCTTATCAAAAAAGTTATAACCTTTTGTAAAAGTCACTACTCATCAAAAAAATACAATCTTTTGCAAAAGTCACAACTCATCGGAAAAGGCACAACCCTCAGTAAAGTCACAACCCTTTGAAAAAATCACAACCTTTTGGAAAAGTCAGAAATCATTGATATTTGCGTAATCAAGACATCACTTCCAATGCAAGTGTGTACGATTGTACAATAGTAAAGTAACCCAACCAAGGGTTGGAATCGTTCCCATAAGGAGGGGTTTTGAGAATTAATAAAAAAATAAAATTAAGTTCTAATTACTCATAGCTAAAAGCATTATCAAATACAAACATATTAAATCTAAGAGGTGACATAGGAGTGTCAATTAACGATGGGGGTTTGTAACAAGTAAGCAAACAACAGTGAAAATACAAAGAGTACTAATCAAGGAGATGGGATTGTTGGGATATGATAGGAATAAGGGTTAAACTAGATCATTGGGTATATGCTTTTAATAATAAATTCGTTGAATATTTGTGACTAGGCTAGACTATAGTGGGGGTAAGTTCTCTCTCGAGCAACTTACCCCGAATCAACCCAATTTCTCTCGAACACCAAGTTGCTGCATTAAGCACAGCCTCCGCCTTAGCCCACTCACGCTCTAGAGCTGAGTGTATGGGAGAAGGACTAGGGTTCACTCTCTCGAGCTGAACCTCATGTCGACCCAATCCCACTGACCATAAATTTAGTAGTTTAGTTTTACGACCTCTCTCTCGAGCAAGCCGAAAACACAAAGGTGAAATCATATTTGAAACTACAATTTCATTAAGTTCCAACACCACTACTAAATGAAATCACATTTAAACAATGATTAAACTATTAGCAAGCAAGACCCAATAATTAACTTAACCCATATTCACAAAATCACACCCCAAGAATTGGGGTTTTTAGCTAGACATGTATAAGAGATAGAAATTTACACCAATATGAGTTTGCATTCAAATGGGTATGAAGATTTAAGTCTCAAAACAAGCCAAGAATGAAGAATCTCTGAGACCTAATTCCAAAATCTTGGAGTTGAAACCCTTTGAGTCTTCAAGTTCTTCAAAATCCTCTCAAACTTAGAACTCAAAAATAGAAGCAAAGTCTGAAAAGTATTTTTCAAAGCAAAAAATTCGATACTAAGCTACAACTCTCAATGAGTATTTATAATGATAGAAAATTTGTGTTGTAGGGGATCACTCAGCATAGTTAGTTGGGATTGCCGATCAATTCTGCGATCCACCCTTTGGTGTGGTTCATCGCCGTCTTGTGTTAGCCTTCAGCATTGTCGTGTTTTGGATCATTAGGAGACATAGTACTGCTTCGCGAAACTACTCGGCGACCGCCGACTGCTCCTTTTCACCGCCAATTTGATCCTTTCCTTCAGGGTGCAGCACACTAGAACAAAAGACGAGGATAAGACCTTTTGGCGACTCGTCGAACGGATTTGGCGATTCTCAGATCTTCACTTCTTCGTTCTTTCAGCTACCTTTGTTTCTTTTTGCGAAGTAGTGTCCATGTTTTCCCTCAAACTCCAAATACGTGAAACTTAAGGGTTTTCATCAGATATTGAGAAAAATGTTCATTTGAGGACGCTAATTCTATCAAAATATAGCCCTAAATGAGTCCAATTTGTGGACTCATCAACACCCCCAACTTAAAGTTTTGCTTGTCCTCAAGTAAAACTCAAGTTCAGCAGTTCAAAAAAGATGTCTCAAATAGTGCTACACAAAACTCGATCATGAATGTACACAACAAGACACAATTTACTCATGCTAGGGTCAACCGTGTAACCATAGATTCAAGTTATGACACACCATTACCAAAGATTCTCAAGCTCGCAATACTTGCTCCAAGTGCACGTTCAAGCTCAACAAAAGTATTCGAATGCCTTCACACAAAGGATGATTCCATACTCACACGCAATGGTTTAGTCATTTAAAGCTTCTAAATCAAATGCAACGCTCACTCTCACAAAGAAGAACACAATGTATGCTTTCATCAGAGGTTTGCCCGTATTTTCCAATCAACATTTGTTTCAGCTCACTCAAGATCAAAAAGGTATTTTCAAGGCTTGTAATGGGGTTGAGTGCAAAGGTATGGTCATTCAAGCTCAGTGACTTTCATCCTCATGAAATTTGGTACTCACAACACTTCACTTTCCTATTCCTTCATCATTTTCTTTAGTGCTCATAAGTCATCATTTTATTCACTTTCCATGGATTGTTTGGGAACCTCATTTCTTTTGCATTTTTCAACTTTATTCCACAACTTTTCTTTTTCATTCTTTTTCTTTTTCTCTTTTTTTTTTTTTTTTTGATGGAGGGGTTCCATTTTTTTTATTTTTTTTAAACACCATGGGTTAAAGGAGACTTTCCTTGCACTTTTTGACTTTCCCTTTTCTTCTCACCACACCGCCAACTTAGGCTTTAGGCCTAAGTTGGCTATTCAATCAACCACAAATCAAGAGGATTATAGGTAGTGGATTAAGAGAGGTCATGTTTTCATCAAATTTCTTCCAAAGAAAGCTAAGGTTCAAGGGGTGTTCAAGAGAGGTTCACACACTCACAAGGTAGGCCACAAAAAAGGTATATGTCAAATTGGCTCACACTCTTCGAAGTTGCCTAATATCATATCAAGAGATAGCCTTACTTAGTCAATCGGACCAACAGGGAAAATTCTAGGTGTTATCATGCATGGTTCACAATAAGCTCATCACACAAGGCATCGACACTAAAGTCAAACAAGACTCCACACTTTTGCAAGTGTGCAACATTCATCGTAAGAAAATCAATTTGATACATGGCTAATAACAAGGAGATGCAAAGAATTCACATATTGTCTACGCAACTTCATTTGGTCTCATCGTAGCCGCACATTCATGTTCGTTCGATTATGAGCACTATTCAAGTCATCGGTATTGATCAAAACTGAGACTTAAATTTGCTAAAGAATAGCCACTATCTAGTACATACAATAGGTGGCAAAAATTTTAAAATTTTTCAAAAGGGTAAAAATCATGATAAAAATAATTTTTCAATTAAAACAAAAAGATCCACAAGCTCAAACATCCACAAAAAGCAGTATAAAATGACATTGAACACATAACGACCCAAGTGTATCAACAAAACATCAAACAATAATAGTCGCACACAAGGTGGGCCTCATCCAACCACAAATAAAAACATTTGTCCTCAAATGCAAATAACAAAATCCAAACGTTAAAATAGGTAAAGACAGAGAGGGAGGTAGAGAAAAATCATGCCTACACAGTCGCTCTATCTATCTGGGCATCAATGCCCGATGTGTCAGCCTGTATTTGGATAATAGTCCCTGGAGCTACTTCAGAAGGTTCAACAGCAACTGACTTGCTAAAATTATCCAAGTCATGAGCCGCCAAAAAGGAATGTATAGCCGTGTAGAATCTATGAGTCCACGAAGGGACATTGGGATCTGGGGGAATATTTCTCTTGCTAGAACTGGGCTTCTTGTCCTCACTTCCCATCTTGGGAGGACTTGTTTCCCTTGTATTTTTCCTGAAATTTTTTGCTCTAATATGTCGAGGTGGCATATCTCTTCTAGCTACTTTTGGTTTAGCCATATCTGCAAAGCTTTGAGAAAGCGTTAGAAAGTATTCAAGCAAAAGCATAGAAGATCAGCTACAGATAAACTCGCCGAATCAATTTACAAAACGCGCAACCACTTAGGCGATTCGCCAAGTGTTGTGCATAGGGGATACAAGGGTGCAAACAAAGGGTGAACAAGAAACTGTCGGCGAGTCGCCGAGTGCTTTCGGCGAACTCAAGCGTCTCACCAAAAGTTACAGACACCTATATCAAATAAGTCATGAATTTATAGGCGAGATGGGGACATTAAGCGAACCACCAAGTGGTTCGTGAGCTCGACCTAGCTCACCAAAAAACTCAATGTGCCTATTTTCAACCCAACTTCTCGGATTCAACCCCGCAACCCCTGAAAACAAGATAATATCATGCACAACTCGAATTAAGCTTAGACCCAACGACACTCATGCATACTCCCACAAAATTTCATCTACTTTAAGGCACAATTTTTAGGAATCAATCTATTTAACTTAGCGAGGGCAAGATTACTTAATCAAAACGGCAATCAAAATTCTAAACCTACCAGAGAGGCCCATCACACATTAACAAGGTAATATCATTGCATTGAGTACAAAATCAATAGAAAGAACTCAGAGTTTAGGAACCAACCTTTCATGCTGAGAAAAATGGAATTGAATCACTAGGCAACAATGTAATCCAAGTTCCGAGCACAAATCAACAACTAAAATACACTAAAAGTGTAGGAATATTAAGAATACGAGCTAGGTGTGAATTTGTAAAGTTTAAAAATGAGGTAAAGAATGGGAAATTCAACTCTTAAATCTTTGTCTTGAAAGACCATCTAGTTTCTTGCCCATTCGGCGACATTAATCGCACATGCCTATCCATTCAAAGATTTACAGATCCTCCAACTCTCGTGGGGGTCCAATTGGTGGACAAGATCGGGATCGCTGATCGAGTCGGCGAATCGCCAATACTTTCTCATGCTCACCGAGTTTTTCAGACCCCAAACCCAAACTGGGTTAGATCAAATGGTGGTGTGAGTTGGCTCGCCTAATACTTTGGCGACTCGCCAACCAAATATTTCTGTTGCCAATCTCTTTCTTTCCAAATGCTTGCCACACTTCATCTTGCACAATTAACACACCATTATTTCTAAAACCAACATAAAGCAATAAAAGGGTTTTGGGTTGCCTCCCAAACAATGGCTTAGTTAACGTCGTGGCACGATGCATGTCCACCTTAGAACCTCATTCTTGGGGTTAGCCATAGTGTACTAGGCAAACCCCCTTGTTGTCTCGGATTGAGGTGAGACGAGATATGACCCATTTGGGTCTCTAACTGCTTCATCGAAATTGAATAGGAGGTGACGGTCTAGCTAAGGGTAGACACATCTTCTTTCATGCCTTTTAAAACTGTGTTTGACCCTTCAACTTTGTTGAGGATACGTGAGAGCATATCCTCAGACCTACCACCTTCCGAATCGTTTGACTTTTGGCGCTCATGGGGAGGCACATATCTATCCTTCTCCCCATCCTTCCAATTTGGATTGCGGTCCCTCCATTCACGATCTCGATCTTTCCAGCCTTCGTCTCTAGCCCAACCTTGGTTACCACCCTGCCTTGGGTAGTTTGAACGATAGCCACCACCTTGGTTGGCTAGAAAATTTACCTCCTCGTTATACATAGCTTCAAACTTCATCTTCTCAGGATTTGCACACTCGACCCCCACGACATTGACACCACGGGAACCAGCCCCCATGATATTTTTGGATAAAATGTCAAGTTGTGTCATGATCTTGGCCATGTTTTGGTCTCTCTCATGATCTTTTTCAATCTTCTCTTTAGATAGCTTAAAGCTGAGAAGAGAGACTTGGTCCTCGCGAGTGTACCACAGTCTGTTGATGGTTGTCATGCCATCTAAAAGTTTAGCTGCTATTACATATGGCTGTTACATTAAGTCTCCAGGAAAAAGTTGGTCAGCGACACCTTTGTTTACAGATTCTAAACTCTGATAGAAGTACTGTAGCAGCACTTTATCCAACAAACCATGGGTTGGGCATTGAAGTACCAACTTTTTAAACCGTAACCAAGTTTTGTGTAGAGGCTCTCCTTCCAAACGCTTAAAGCTCTTAATGCTATCTCGAAGGGTCATCATCTTCGAGGGAGGGAAAAATCTCTCTTGAAATGCAGTTACCTATTCCTCCCAGGAAGTGATGGATTCATGCGGCAACTCGGCCAGCCATTTGCATGCCTCTCCCATCAACGAGAAAGGGAATAATCTTAACCAGACTAACTCCTGAAAGATATTTTTGAACGAAAATAGTCCGCACCCATCCATGAACTTTCGAAGATGCTTGTGAGCCAACCCGCTGAAAAGTCCCTTTAGTTGCAAGAGTTGCAACATAGTGCTCATTATGTGGAACACTACATTTCCCTCGGCTAGAGGTAAACGGATGGCTCCAATACCTCCCATGAGATGGGGACCATTGATGTTGGGCTCTTCAACATCGTTGAGATTTCTGATGTCGTCTTAGTAGCCCACCTGGCTATCGTTGGTGCTATTAACACTCATCCTTCCTGAAATATCCGCACGAGCAAACAAAACAAAACAAAAAAATAAGTAACCTATGGTTAAGAAGAACAAAAATTTTACTAAACAAAGAATTCTCAAATAACACCACCCCCCGACAGCGGCGCCATTTTGATGTTTGCGTAATCAAGACACAACTTCTAATGCAAGTGTCTACGATTGTACAATAGTAAAGTAACCCAACCAAGGGTGGGATCCTTCCCACAAGGAGTGGTTTTGAGAATTAATAGAAAAATAAAATTAAGTTCTAATTAGTCATAGTTAAAAACATTATCGAATACAAACATATTAAATCTAAGGGGTGACACAAGAGTGTCAATTAATGATGGGGGTTTGTAACAAGTAAGCAAAAAACAGCGAAAATACAAAGAGCACTAATCAAGGAGATGGGATTCTTGGGATGTGATAGGAATAAGGGTTAAACTAGATCATTGGGTACATGCTTTTAATAGTAAATTCATTGAATATTTGTGTCTAGGCTAGACTATAGTGGGGGTAAGTTCTCTCTCGAGCAACTTACCCCGAATCAACCCAGTTTTTCTTGAACATCGAGTTGCCGCATTAAGCACAGCTTCCACCTTTGCCCACTCACTCTCTCGAGCTGAGTGTGTGGGAGAAGGACTAGAGTTCACTCTCTCGAGCTGAACTTCATGTCGACCCAATCCCATCGGTCATAAAATTAGTAGTCTTAGTTTTACGACCTCTCTCTCGAGCAAGCTAAAATCACAAAGGTGAAATCATATTTGCAACTACAATTTCATTAAGTTCCAACACCACTACTAAATGAAATCACATTTAAACAACGATTAAACTATCAACAAGCAAGACCCAACAATTAACTTAACCCATATTAACAAAATCACACCCCAAGAATTGAGGTTTTTAGCTAGACATGTATAAGAGATAGAAATTTACACCAATACAAGTTTGTATTCAAATGGGTATAAAGATTTAAGTCTCTAAAAAGGCCAAGAGTGAAGAATCTTCGAGACCTAAGTCCAAAATCTTGGAGTTGAAACCCTTTGAGTCTTCAAGTTCTTCAAAACCCCCTCAAACTTAGAACTCAAAAATAGAAGCAAAGTCTGAAAAGTATTGTTCAAAGCTAAAAATTTGATACTAAGCTACAACTCTCAACGTGTATCATTAATATTAGAAAATTTGTGTTGCAGCGGATCACTCGGCGTAATTAGTTAGGATCGCCGATCAACTCGGCAATCCGCCCTTTGGTATAGTTTATTGCCGTCTTATGTTAGCCTTCAACATAGTCGTATTTTGGATCATTAGGCAGGATAGTACTGCTTCACAGAACTGCTCGGCAATACGCCGACTGCTCCTTTTCACCGCCGATTTGATCCTTTCCTTCAGGGCTCAGCATACTGGAACAAAAGGTGAGGATAAGACCTTTTGGCAACTCGTTGAATGGATTCGGCGATTCTCAGATCTTCATTTCTTCATTCTTTTAGCTGCCTTTGTTCCTTTTTGTTAAGTAGTGTCCATGATTTCCCTTAAACTCCAAATACCTGAAACTTAAGGGTTTTCATCAGATATTGAGACAAAATGTGCATTTGAGGACACTAATTCTATCAAAATATAGCCCTAAGTGAGTCCAATTTGTGGACTCATCACTCATCGAAAATGTCAAAACCCGTCAAAAAGTCTCATCGGAAAAGGCTCAATCTTTTAGAAAAGTCACAACCATTTGAAAAAATCACAACCTTTCAGAAAAGTCAGAACTCATTGAAAATGTCAAAACCCATCAAAAAGTTGAAACCCTTTGGAAAAGTCACATTTCTTTGAGAAAATCACAACCCTTTAATATGAAAAGGTATTTACATTTAATATAATACAAATAATTAAATTAATAAATAAAACAAATTGAGTATTTTTAATTGGGGGTATTATAGTAATTCAACATTCATTTTAGGAGTTCATACTTTTAAGGTAGTATAGATATAGATATTATATTAAAAGCAGACACATTTTCACATTTAAGGGTTGTGAAATCTCCAAAGAGTTATAATTTTTCCGATGAGTTGTAACATTTTCAAAGGGTTGTGACTTTTCTACAAAGTAGAGACTTTTCCGAAGAGTTGTGACTTTTTTTAAGGGTTGTGACTTTCCAAAAAGTTATGAATTTTCTATGAGTTGTGACCTTTTTGAATGGTTGTGACTTTTTTTTCATAAGGCATGTTGGAATAGGCATAGGTTTATACAATCCTATTTAGAATAGGAATAGGTTTACAAATAGAAATAAGAATAGTAAATAATATTCTACTTGGTAAAGGAATGAATTCTAGTGTCTATAAATAGGGTCTAAATGTAAAAATGTACACAACAACAATTCAATAATATTCTTTTCTTATATTTCTCACATGGTATCAGAGCAAGACCCGTCTCACCCGATGTTGAGGCCTCCAAAATCAAAATTGCCCACACACCAGATACTAAGAGGCGTGAGGTGGGGTGTTAAAGAATGAAAAAAGTCCCACATCGGTGGTTAATGAAATGGGTGGACTCCTTATAAGGCTTGGGCAATCCTCCTTATTTCTCTTTTTCAATGAGGTCGTTCCATCAATTCAAACTATCCTATATAATTTCTATTTTCTGGTTGGGTCATGCTATCATTTCAACCCTACCCATATAATTTTATTTCTTAGATTGTGATCATTTTCAACCATCAAATCTAATACTCCGGCATATAAGCAGGTTCCGACCAATTTTTTGATGACTTTCTTGTTTAATATCGACTCATCTATTGATTCCAACACGATCCATATATACTAGATTTTGACTAGATTTTGAGCACTTTGTTGCTCGGGGGGAGTTTAGTAGACTTGTATGTCGATTATATGAGTCACTCTATGGTCTGAAACAGTCTTTGTAAGTTTGGTTTGGGAAGTTCAATACTGTAATTTAATCACTCGGTGTTTTATCGGCATTATACATCAAATTCAGTATTTCATGAGAAGATTAAGTACATTGAGATTGACTGACATTATGCATCAAATCCAGTATTTAATGATAAGATAAGCACATTGAGATTGACTGTCAATTTTGTGAAGTCGACTGATTAACTTGCAAATATCTCACCAAGCCCCTCATTGATCCTTGTATTAATTACATATGCAACAAGCTAGGTACATGAATTGTATGCACTAGCTTGAGGGGGAGTGTTGGAACAGGAATAGGTTTATACAATCCTATTTAGAATAGGAATAGGTTTACAAATAGGAATAGTAAATAGTATTCTACTTGGTAAAGGAATGTATTCTAGTGGCTATGAATAGGGTCTCAATGTAATAATGTACACAACAACAATTCAATAATATTCTTTTCTTATATTTCTCACAAGACACAATAAGCATTTTTCATACACTACCCTTTGTTGGCTATAAAAAGAGGGGTTTCCTCAAATTTTTGAACTACAATTTTTTAATGCTTTTCATTGTTCTTCTTCTTCAAAACACTCAATATAGTATATTTTCTATATTTTATATTATATTTCTTTTTTTATATTATATTAAAAGAAGACACCATTTTACATTGAATGGTTACGACTTTTCCAAAGACTTGTGACTTTTTCATTGAGTTGTGACCTTTTCGAAAGGTTGTAACTTTTATGATAAGAAATAATATGTGCATGCCCATACTACCCTTTATTAACTATAAATAGAGGAGTTTCCTCACATTTTAAACTACAATTTTTTTATGTTTATATTCTTTTCTTAATAAAAACTCAAGTTTGATTTACAGACGTTGACAATTTCAAAGTTCACTGAAACTTGATCACTTCCTAACATGAATGTTAAAATTAATATAATACTCGTACTAAAAACATCCAATTTAGTATATATTCTATATTTTATATCAATATTTATTTATATTATATCACATTGAAAGTAACAACTCCAACGATACAATAATAACTAAGTAATGCACTTTGGAGAAGGGAGGATAAAGTATATTTAAGAGGTGTAACAAATAGATTTTAAGAGTTGCTAGCTAGCTTTCAGTAGTAATCATAAGAAAGTTTACATTCACTATTCATAGGAACCTATACTTTATCATTCATTTTATAATTGTTTACTTAATTTTTTTATTTAATAATATTCACATAATTTTTCAAAATTGTGTACATGGTTTGATATTCACATGCAGTGCACTTGAGTCAAAACTAGTGTGTGTGTGTGTGTGTATGTGTGTGTATAAAGTGTGAGGGTTAGCAATGCAAGAAATTCCATACATGTGACAAAAAAAAAATCAAGAAAAATAATTGTTGAAGGAAGAAGTGGAACTCTGTATAAAGTTAAGATCAATAAGGGTGAGTAGAAATAAATGCTTAGTTGTTGACGAAGAAAGAAAGAAATGAGAGTCTTTGGGCATTGCTTAAGCTAAGTCAAACTTGAAAGTTGGGACGAATGTTATATGACTACCTAGTGATTTACAAGTGTAAAGACCCGTGGGTTCATTTTGGAAACTAGAGCTTCTTATTTAGTAAAAGATTCTTTCGGTAGATTCTAAATGGATATAATGGGACTAATTGTTTATTGGAGTAATTTAAATGATGAGTAATATTAAATAATTAATTTATTTTGTTAATAGTTAATGGGTCAAGTCTAATATTTATCTAATACCTTATACAACTTGGCCCATGTAATAACCCGTTAGGTCATTTTGAGAAGTCAGACTATTTTGACTCTTCCCGTAAAATTTTAGATGAAAATTTTGAACAATTCGGTAACTACGCTTATTTAATTGTCTGAAAATTTTTAATTATTAATTTAATTCGAAAGTAATGGGCCAAGTCTGAAATCTATCCTATACCCTTTACCACTTGGCCCATAAAATTAAATTAAGTTAGTGGATTTTTCCACTTTAAATACCTACTTACTTTATTTGGAAAAGAAAAAGAATTGTGGTAGACAGCAAACTTCGCTCTGTAGACGAACGTGAGAAGAAGAGAAAACAAAATAAAACCATACTTCAAAGTTCAGGTAAGCAAACAATTAGTGCACATTCTTAATTTTTCTATAGCTTGCTATGCATATGAAATATATGGCGCTCTATTTAAATTGGGTGGACAAGGAATTGAAATTGTTTTCTCTAATTACGCTGCCACGAGTGGAGGAATAAATTCAGGGCTTGTGATAGTTAAATATAAGGGTAATATTTAGGTAATGATAATTTAATAATTAGGATATAATGAGTGAGTGTAGGGATAATCATTGACAGAAAAGGATGTCTGCATAAATGGAACCTGTATATAGTTTCATTAGTTATTATTTATCTTATTTCCTGGGTAAGGTTACAAGTGAGTAGCTATTGGCTTATAATTTTTAATTTTCATATATTTATTACTCTTTGAAGTTTTAATATGTGGATATAGGTAACAAATTTTTGGTGGTATTGTATTATATGAATATCATTAGATTCATGATATTTTGGGCTTAACTCTAGGCTTGAAATTTAACAAATATGTGTTTGATATATCAGTTGACACTAAAATTAGGAGCTTAATTATAGATTAGTGTAAGTTTGGGTCTAGGCTAGACATATATTAATATGGGTGTCTATGGACTCGTTTGTTTAAGAATATTTCATATTTAATAGATTCAGAACGTTCAGAAGCTTTGCAAAAGGGGAAGGAAAAATCTTGAGGATTCATGGCATGTGTTCGGCATTCAAGGTATGTTAAGACTTTCAGACTTCATTGAAGGACATTTTTCTAATTAAAGATTAAAAATGAAATAGACTATGGGTAAGGGCGAAAGATGAGGGTCTCGTACCAATGGTGTGACGGGCATTGGTACGAGTACTGGTGTTATAAAGGGAAAGCTTATTACTATAAAATGTGGATTGTAATCCGAGAATGCCAAAGCACATGGGCATTAACTGATGTATTGTTGATTTCTTCTGTGTGATTGTGTTTTTTTTTACCCGTAAACTTGTTATAGCTGAGGTGATTACATATCATATTGATATTTGATTGATTGAGATGCATCATCATCACTTTTCATTGATATTATATTGTGCACATGCATTGACATGAGACAGAGTATAAGTTAGGCACTTGGAGATCATCCGTGCCGGGGATTGTGAGATGGTAAGATTATAATTTGAGCACGTGGAGATCGTTCGTGCAGAAATTGTTTGATTTTATGATAGTGCGTTGAGATCATCCGTACAGACACGTGGACATCGTCCGTGTCGGTATATGGAACTCGCGAGTCCCCCATGGGTAATGAACTCTCGATGTATTTTCGAGGATATCATGTATATACCGTTGACCCTCTTCTTCTTCTTCTTCTTCTTCTTCTTCTTCTTCTTCTTCTTTCTAGAGAGAGGATTTTTGAGAGGGAATTGGGTTTCTTTTGGGGATTTAGAAATAATGATTTGGAATGACTTAATTAACAGTCTACATTCTTTATATAGGTGGTCTAAATTAGGGTAAAACGACACCACTTAATCCCTAATTAATTCCGATAAGTTCCACTAACCCCTCACTTAACAGCCTAAGACCAACACACTGCCTCACCCACAAGACCACGCCTACGGGTCATGGGTGGACCCACGGGGCATGCTAGTCAATCATGAATTATGGTATGTGGGTCTTCATTTGGGCCTTTGACCTACGAAGCCAACCACATGGCGTGGATCCATCCACGAGGTGTGGGTCCTGCCCGTGGATACTGCCTTAGGCAGATTTCATGAAGGGCTCACCCACACTGCCCACCTACGGGCGTGGATGGCCTCGTGGGTGGCACTATTTTAGGCAGTTCTAGGGTCTTCCTCAAGGACCCATGACTGGTCCTTGGGGGTCATACCTTGACATTCTAATACGAAACCCTATATTTTTAGGTATGGGGAGGTATATTCATGACTCTAACCCTCACATAAAGCTCTAGTTTAGCCTACTAGTTTCTGGGGTGTTACACTATCAATCATTAATATTACTATAATACCTCTTTATCAAGCAAGCATATAGAGCTAAGCTAGAACCGAATTTGCAACTTTAGTTCAAGATCAATTAAAACACGAAAAAACAATTGAACCCATTTCCAAACAACATTAAATTCAGCAATTAACAATACCCATAAGCTAATTTATGCATTCGACTACATGATCACACTCCTTAGGTAATGATTTTTAGCCAAACATAGCAAAAAGTGAGAAATCCTTACCTAAAGGATTGTCCATCCAAATTGTTAAAAATCTACAATACTCAACGCCAGAATTAAAGCTAGAATCCTAAAACCTCAAATCTGAGATCCAAATGTTCTCCAAGTTGTTCAACACTGTAAAAAATGTAAAAGCACTCAAAAATTGGGGAATACACACTCAAAAACATAGAAATACACACAGCTTGTAGACATTCATGTTTTCCTGATCGATCTTGTGTTTTACTTAAAGACAAGCAAAAGTTTAAGTTGGGGGTGTTGATGAGTCGGGAAGTTTGACTCATTTAGGGCTTATTATTCAATGAATTAGTGTCCTCAATGCCTATTTTGTGCTCATAAGTGATGTTAATGTGTTTATATGCAACAATGAAGGCTTAAAAACAAGGAAAGGCCATTATGTTGTGAAAAGGATCGAAAAAGTTGAAAAACCTGAAGAAATGAGAAGTTGGAGCCCGCAAAAGTCACTCGACGACTTTCCGTGTGAGCCTCTTGCTCGCCAAAACTTCCAGCGAAGTAGCTCATGTACCAAGCCAACTTGGCGAGCAAAAGATGATTCGATGATGTGTCGAATGGATCGGTGAACATGACCCAGCTCACCTAATCTTCTAGAACAATTTGATGCAGGAGCCAAGATAATAAGGCCAGAAGAAGTGCAACTCGACAGATCGCCGAGTCGATCGATGATTTCGACTAACTTCACCGAGTAGATTCCATGTTTAGTTTTTGGGAATGTATAACTTCACCGACTAACTGGGGAATACACAATCTATTAAGAGTATCATTTTTCTATTTTCAAAAAATGACATTATACTTTCCCAAAAACTCAGCATGGAATCCACTCGGCGAAGCTAGTCGGGATCGCCGATCGACTCGGTGATCCGCTGAGTTGCACTTTTTCTCGCCTTAGTGTCTTTGCTCCAACATCTAATAGTTCTGGAAGATTAGGCGAGTTGGGTCGTGATCACCGATCCATTCAGCACATTACTGAATCTTCTTTTGCTCGCCAAGTTGGCTTTGTTCATGGGCTACTTCGATGGAAATTTTGGCGAGCTGGAGGCTCACTTAGCAAGTCACCGAGTGGCTTTTGCGAGCTCTATCTTCTCTTTTCTTTAGCTTTTCTAACTTTTTTGCTCCTTTTCGCAACATACTGACCTTGCCTTGTTCTTAAGCATTCATTGATGCATATAAACACATTAACATCAGTTATGAGCATAAAATTGGCCTTGAGGACACTAATTCATTGAATAATAAGCCCTAAATGAGTTGAACTTCCCGAATCATCAACACCCCCAACTTAAACTTTTTTTATCCTCAAGTAAAACAAAAGATCAATCAAGCCAACATGGATGTCTACAAGTAGTGCTCCTTGGGACTCAACATGAATGCACACAAGGTTCAATCTACACATGCAATGTTCAATTGTGCACTCAAAGTTTCAAACCATGACTAGCACTCATCAAATAGAGTTCGAGCTCACAATTCTCACTTCAAATGAAAATCCATGCTCAACATGAGTGTTCAAATGCCTTCACATTAAGAATGATTCCACGCTCTCACAAAGCCAATCAAAGATTACGATTAAGGAATCAAAATCAACTCTCACATTCCCAATGAGGAAAATGTGCACAATTTTACTCATAGGCTTTCCCATATTTTCCAACCAACACATCATTCGGCTCATGCAAGATCAAAAAGGTCTTTCAAGGCTTGTAATTGGGCTGAGGGTACAGGTATGGTCATTTTGTCTTAGTGACTTCTACCTTCACGAAGCATGGCTTAAATTTCACTTGTTCTCCTTTTCTTTCATTCTTTTCACCTTCACAACTCATCCTTGGCATATTCAAAGCACACAAAATTTTTGGTATCGATTATTGGTCACCCCTTTTATTTCCACAACATT
This sequence comes from Solanum pinnatisectum, assembly GCA_035578085.1. Classification (NCBI taxonomy): domain Eukaryota; kingdom Viridiplantae; phylum Streptophyta; class Magnoliopsida; order Solanales; family Solanaceae; genus Solanum; species Solanum pinnatisectum. Next base: position 21,489,751 of record CM069082.1, on the reverse strand, counting down.
TCACACTTCAAATTTTATCATCTCTTTTCGTTTTTTTCTTTTTTTTATATGGAGAGGTTCGATCATTTTTATACACATTCCTTTAAGGACGAATTTTCATGAACTTTTTGCTCAATTTCCTTCCTCATTCTTACCACACTCCCAACTTAGGCTTTTTGCCTAAGATGGCTATTCAAACAAACTAATGCTTCACGAAGGTTTTAGGTGGAGAGGATAAGGTCATTTGCGTTCATGTTTCATCCAAAAAAAAGGTTAGTCTCAAATGGTGCCAAGCTAGGTTCACACATTCACAAGGTTGTCACACAAAGGTATAGCAATTAGGTTCACTCTAAAAAATTTATGCATAAGATCATTTCCTCCATTCACTGAAATTAGTCAATTGGGCCAACGGGGCGAGTTCTAAATATCATTGATGTGAGGCCAAAATACATATTTTTAATCATTATTTGCCTCATATTTAGTATTTATATTTGCCCTTTTTGAGCATGGATTTAATGGATTGTGCTTAATAGTATATTTTATTTGTAGGATTAAATTGGTGGGAAAATGAAGAAGTTTGGAGCTAAAACGAATTAAAGATGGAAGGTTGAAGAAGGAAATTAAGCAGGCAGCTTAATGGATTAAACTGAATATAATAATATTTTATATGTATAAGTGCAGCGAAGAGAAATTTACTTTCAGTATAACATTGCTTCCACGTGGCAACCAGTAAAGGCAGCAGCAACCCAACATGGTGGCGCAACACTATTTCACACGGAATCAAATTCCTTTTAGGTTTTGGGTTCCTAATTTGTTTTGGACTCAATTATTTTATTCAAAGTTTTCTATATCTATAAATAGTCCATAAGAATAATTATTAAGGGAGGATGATACAATGTAGAAAATAACTTTTGATTTAGGGTTTTATCTTTTCTTCTCTTTTATTTACTTTACATCTTTTCTTTGAATGATTCTTTTACGTGGAGTTAAACTTCTCGTTCTTGGATTATATTTTCTTCCAAAATGATTGTTTAGTAATTTTGATTCTGCATAATTGTTTATCATATTGGTTGTTCTTCTATTCTTGTGATTACTATTTTCATGCTTGATCATCGTAAAGATAAATATATTGTCTACTTTTGAACTCGGGAGAGGAATAGAGGGATAAAACGTGGAATATAAGGAGCATGATATTTTCTTGCATATCACTTGAATTGATTTGTATCTAGGATAGGGATATACCTAGGTACCTTGCTTGGCTCAAATACGGGAAGACAACGTAATGCTCCATAGTAGGTTCAGTCTATCCCCGCTCAACGATATAGTTAGGCTGTCAATTGTGGTAGACGGTTAGAGGTCGGGAGATCATCACTATATTATCAATCCCGTGAATCAATAACTAGATAATCAAATAAGTTGATGAAATTGATGCTAAGCATGATTGTTAGTTAAATAATAATCCTAGATCGATTCATTCATTGATCGTGTAAACATCTATCTTTTCTTAGTTAATTATTTTTAGATATTTTATCTTTATATTTAGTTTAGTTAATATATATTCATATTTTGATATCCTCCCTTAAATAAATAATTAGAATTAATATAATTTAATAAGAATAATTAATTGACAACTCCTTTAGGTTCGATAATCCGGTTCTTTTAAGAGCTACTATATTACATGTATGACCACGTACACTTGTGTGTGCAATTGGTAGCAACAAATTTTTGGTGCCACTGCTGGGGACTTAGAATTAATTGTTTTTCTAGGTTAAACTTTTTCTTTTTATTTATTTAAGTTTTTTATAGAAACCAAAAAAAAAATAATAATAATAATAATTTCTTTTGTTATATTATTTTATTAGTGTCACCTTTTTTCTTTCTATCTTGTTTATGCAGATGAGAGGAAGTCTGAGTACCCAAGAATTTGAAGCAAAGGAGCATGTTTGAGCTTAAGTGTGGGGTGCGTACCACCCTTGATGAAAAAAAAAAGATTAAGAGAACATGAAACTATCTAGGCCTAGAGGCCTCAAGGAGTTCTTTCTTTCACTCTTAGCTTATGTATTGAATTGTTGCACTGGGGACAATGCCATTATTTTAAGTGTGGGGTGGGGGAATGAATTCCTTGTTTTTATTGCTTTATTGAGTCTTTTCATTTTTTTTAGGATGGGTTCCTTGGCTTTTGTTTTCGGTTCTTTTCCTGAGGATAGTCCATTTGAACTGAGTGTCTTTATTTTTTAGGAATAAGTTTTCTTTTAATTTTTTTGTGAGAGAAAAGAAAAGACCCTTTTGATGGTGTGATACTTGCTATTTAGGCCTAATTTTTGAGTAGTACGTTCTTGGGAATGCTTGATTGATAAGGAAATTGCAGATTCTTTGACACCTAAGTCATTGGTGCAGGTTGAAATTTTTTTGAGGTGTTTTTTGTATTGTTTATGTGTATTTCTTCATTTTCGGCCATTTTGGGACATTTACGTAATATTCGGCCATTTTCGGACAGTTACGAAAAGAAGTAAAGTTTTGTTATATTATTCAACTCGATATTCTTAGGTCATTGGTGCAATTCGATATTTTTTTGAGGCGTTGTATTGTATGCATGTTTCTTGATTTTTTGGCCATTTTGAGGAATTTTCGTAATATTCGGCCATTTTCGAGGAGTTACGAAAAGAAGTAAAGTTTTTTTCTATTATTCATCCCGATATTTATAGGTCATTGGGGAAGTTAAAAAAAAATTTGAGGTGTTTTTTTAATTGTTTATGTGTGTTTCTTGATTTTTCGGTCATTTTGAGGGATTTACGAAATATTCTACCATTTTCGGATAGTTACGAAAAGAAGTAAAGTTTTGCTCTGTTATACGTCATGATATTCTATAGTCAGTGGTGTAAGTCGAAATTTTTGTGAAGCGTTTTTTGTATTGTTTATATGTGTTTCATGATTTTTCGGCCATTTTGGGGCCTTTATCTAGTATTCAGCCATTTTTGGGCAGTTACGAAAAGAAGTAAAGTTTTGTTCAGTTATTCGTCATGATATTTTATGTTCATTGGTGCAAATCATAATTTTTTGAGGCGTTTTTGTATTGTTTATGTGTGTTTCTTGATTTTTTGGCCTTTTCTAGGCATTTACGTAATATTCGGTTATATTTGGGCAGTTACTAAATGAAGTAAAGTTTTGTTCTGTTATTCGTCACGATATTCTAAGGTTATTGGTGCAAGTCAAAGAAAATTGAGGCGTTTTTTGTATTATTTATGTGTGTTTCTTGATTTTTTGGCCATATTGGTACATGTACTGAATATTTGGCCATTTTCGGGCAGTTACAAAAAAAAGTAAAGTTTTGTTCTGTTATTCGTCACGTTATTCTAAGGTCATTGGTGCAAGTCAAAAAAAAATTGAGGCATTTTTTGTATTGTTTATGTGTGTTTCTTGATTTTTCAGCCTTTTTGAGGCATTTACGTAATATTGAGCCATTTTCGGGCAGTTCTGCAAAGAAGTAAAGTTTTGTTCTGTTATTCGTCGCGATATTTTTAAGTTCATTGGTGCAAGTCGAAATTTTTTTGAGAAGTTTTTTGTATTAATTGTGTTTCTTAGTTTTTCGCCCATTTTTGGGCATTTACGTAACATACGGCCATTTTCGGGCAGTTACGAAAAGAAGTAAAGTTTTTTTCTTTTATTAGTCACGATATTCTAAGATCATTGGTGCAAGTCAAAAAAATTTCAAGGTATTTTTTGTATTGTTTATGTATTTTTCTTGATTTTTCTGCCATTTTGGGGTATTTACATATTATTCGGCCATTTTTAGACAGTTACGACAAGATGTAAAGTTTTGTTCTCTTATTCGTTACGATATTCTAAGGTCATTAGTGCAAGTTGAAATTTTTTTGAGGCGTTTTTTGTATTGTTTATGTGTGTTTCTTGATTTTTCGGCCATTTTGGGTCATTTACGATATATTCGGTCATTTTCAGGCAGTTACAAAAAGAATAAAGTTTTGTTCTGTTTTTCGGCACAATATTCTTAGGTCATTGGTGTAAGTCAAAAAATTTTGAGGCATTTTTTATATTTTTTGTGTGTTTCTTTATTTTTTGACCATTTTTGGGCATTTACGTAATATTCGGCCATTTTCGGGCAATTACGAAAAGAAGTTAAGTTTTGTTCTGTTATTCATCACGATATTCTAATGTCATTGGTGCAAGTCGAAATTGTTTTGAGGCGTTTTTTGTATTGTTTATGCATGTTTCTTGTTTTTCGGCCATTTTGGGGCATTAATGTAATATTCGGCCATTTTTGGCAATTACAAAAAGAAGTAAATTTTTGTTCTCTTAATCGTCACGATTTTTTAAGGTCATTGGTGAAAGTCAAAAAAAATTTGAGGAGTGTTTTTGTATTGTTTATGTGTGTTTCTTTATTTTTCGGTCATTTTGGGGAATTTACGTAATACTCGGCCATTTTCGGGTAGTTACAAAAAGAAGTAAAGTTTTCTTCTCTTAGTCGTCACGATATTCTAAGGTCTTTGGTGCAATTCAAAACTTTTTTGAGGCATTTTTGTATTGTTTATATGTGTTTCTTGATTTTTAGGCAATTTGGGGCATTTACGATATATTCTGCCATTTTCAAGCAGTGACGAAAAGAAGTAAATTTTTGTTCTATAATTCTTTATGATATTCTAAGGTCATAGGTGCAAGTAAAAAAAAATTTGAGGCGTTTTTTGTATCATTTATGTGTGTTTCTTTATTTTTTTGGTCATTTTGGGGCATTTACTTAATATTTGGCCATTTTAGGACAGTTACGAAATGAAGTAAAGTTTTGTTCTATTATTCGTCACGATATTCTAAGGTAATTGGTGCAAGTCAAAAAATATTTAAGGCGTTTTTTGAATTGTTTATGTGTGTTTTTCTTGATTTGTTGGTCATTTTGGGGTATTGACGTAATATTCAACCATTTTCATAGTAGTTACAACCAGAAGTAAAGTTTTATTATGTTATTTGTCATGATATTCTAAGGTCATCGGTGCAGTTCAAAAAAATTTTGATGCATTTTTGTATTGTTATGTGTCTTTCTTGATTTTTCGGCCATATTCGAGCAGTTACGAAAAGAAGTAAAGTTTTGTTATGTTATTCGTCACGATATTCTAAGGTCATTGATGCAAGTCAAAAAAATTTTGAGGTACCTTTTGTATTGCTTATGCTTGTTTCTTGATTTTTTGGCCATTTTGAGGCATTTACGTAATATTCAGCCATTTTCGGGCAGTTACGAAAAGAAGTAAACTTTTGTTCTGTAATTCGTCACTATATTCTAAGGTCATTGGTGTAAGTCGAAATTTTTTTGAGGCATTTTTTTATTGTTTATGTGTGTTTCTTAATTTTTCAGCCATTTTAGGGCATTTACGTAATAGTCAGCCATTTTTGGGTAGTTACGAAAAGAAGTAAATTTTGTTTTGTTATTCGTTACAATATTCTAAGGTCATTAGTGCAAGTCAAAAACATTTTGAGGCGTTTTCTGTATTATTTATGTGTGTTTCTTGATCTTTTGGCCATTTTGGGACATTTACGTAATATTCGGCCATTTTCAGGCAGTTACAAAACAAAGTAAATTTTTGTTTAGTTATACGTCGAGATATTCTAAGGTCATTGGTGCAAGTCAAAAATTTTTTGAGGCTTTTTTTGTATTGTTGATGTGTATTTTTTTATTTTTCGACCATTTTGGGGAATTTAAGTAATATTCTGCTATTTTCGGGCAGTTACAAAAAGAAGTAAAGTTTTGTTATGTTATTCGTCACGATATTCTAAGGTCATTTGTGTTACTTGAAATTTTTTTGATGCGTTTTTTGTATTGTTTACGTGTATTTCTTGATTTTTCGGCCATTTTCGCGCAGTTATGAAAAGAAGTAAAGTTATGTTCTCTTATTCCTCACGATATTCTAAGGTTATTAGTGCAAGTTGAAATTTTTTTTGAGGCGTTTTTTGTATTATTTATGTATGTTTCTTGATTTTTTGGTCATTTTTGGGCATTTTCATAATATTCGACCATTTTTGAACAATTATGAAAAGAAGTGAGCTTTAAGTTCTATTATTCGTCACGATATTCTAAGGCATTGGTTCAAGTCAAAAAAATTTTGATGCATTTTTTGTATTGTTTATGTGTGTTTCTTGATTTTTCAGTCCTTTTGGGGCATTTAATTAATATGCTGCCATTTTCAGGCGGTTACGAAAAGAAGTAAGTTTTGTTCTGTTATTCATCACGTTATACTAAGGTCATTGGTGCAAGTCAAAATTTTTTGGAGGAGTTTTTTGTATTGTTTATGTGTGTTTCTTGATTTGTTAGCCATTTTGGGGGATTTAATAATATTCGGCCATTTTCGGGCAATTATAAAAAGAAGTCAAGTTTTGTTCTGTTATTCGTCACGATATTCCAAGGTCATTGGTGCAAGTCTTTTTGTATTGTTTATGTGTGTTTCTTGATTTTCGGCTATTTTGAGGCATTTATGTAATATTCGGCAATTTTCGTGCAGTTACGAAAAGAAGTAAAGTTTTGTTCTGTTTTTCTTCATGATATTTTAAGGTCATTGGTGCAAGTCAAAAAAATTTTAAGGCATATTTTGTATAGTTTATGTGTGTTTCTGTAACACTCTAGAAGTTTTTTCAAACTAAGACTCGAACCATCCTTCGAGTGAATAAGTTTTTACAAAGGAATTTAAAATTTTTAAGTATTAAGGTCAGGTCACTAGACGTAGCACTTTGAGTTTCAGAAAGAACTAAATTGGAAATAACAAAATCTGAAATTTTGCAAGTTATGCTTAAGTTATGAGTTTTGTCAATCTCAAACAACCATAACTCCCAGTACATGATGATTTAGGTGGGCTCTAAGATAGCTAATGAAAGGTCTTTGAATTATCTTTCCAACGCCGCCAAGTTTGCTAAATTTCGAGCTTGTATGAGGGAGATATGTCTGTTTGAAATCGGGATGTCCAGTTAAGAAAAGTTACTCAAAAATATGAGGGGTATTTTGGTCTTTTCATTATCCAATTGGATTTAAGCTTTTTTAGTAAGGTTTTAGGAGTATAAACTAATTAGAATTAGTTACATTCATCCCCAAAAGCGTTTAGGGTTTTAGAGAGAAGATTCAAGAGGAGAAAAAGTTCAAAGTTTCAAGCGTTCATTCAAGAAATTCAAGATTTTGCCAAGAACCTAGTTCTTTCAGGTATGTAAGGCTATCACAGTGTTGGGTTTGTTCGTCCTCACACCCTTCATCTACTTTCAAATCAGTAAAAGAGAAATCTAGGATTCTACCCCTAGATTTGAGTATTCTTGAGATAACTTGATTTGAGTTCCTGAGTTCATGGTTCTTTTAAAACTTCTATTCCTAATTATTGAGTTTTAAACTGAGTTTTGAGGAAGTAAGTATGAGAATGAGAAGAGTCGTATACATGAATTCTATATTGTTATCTAGACCCTCGAGTCGACTGCTCATGCCCATAAACTCCTCATGAACTCCATAATTTGAGTATTTTTTAGAGGAGTAGTATCTTCAAGTTCTAAGTCTTGAGTATTGAGTTCCTAATCCTTTTGAGATTATATTCCTACTTATGGGACTACTACATGTTTCCCATGAAGCCCTTAAGTTGAGTTGTTCATGCCCATAATTCCGCATAAACCCTATGAGTCAAGCAGTCTAGGGATGTGTAGTATCATTGAGTCTTGAGTTCTGAGTACTGAGGTTCTTTATTTCTATTAAGATCCATGAGTTGAGTCGTTCATGTTCATAATTCCACATGAACCCTATGATTTGAGTTATATTTTAAAAAGTTTTTTAAAGCCAAAACTTGAGTTCTTAAACTGAGTTTTGAGAAAGTAAAGATGAGTTTTGAGAAAAGAGTTTTCTAAAACATGATTAGTATGACAATCGAGTATGCCATCAATGTATGAGCAGTATGGTATCTAGATATACCATCAATGTTTATGCAGTATGACTTCTCGAGTCATCAATGTTCATATTATAATATGATTTTGAAATGTTTTTGAGAAAGAGCAGAGTTCAGTTCATTTTCTTTAAAATGATATATAGGAACTAAGTATTCCCAAGAGTAAATGTTTTCACCTTTAAGATGAGAGGAAAACGAGATTTCCAAAGAGTTTTGAGCAGTTTGAGTACCATCTCTTTTAAGAGAAAGATTTTTAAGTAATAATCTCAAACCACATAAAGAGTTATGTTTTTAAACATATGAGCCAGTATATTTTTGGAGTAGTATTGAGCACCGATATGGGGGAGAGTTCAAATAACTCAGAGCCCCCATATACTATGTAGCCAACGTGGGTAGAAAGGGTCATACTTTCTAGATGATTCCTTAATGCTTTTTAGCATGACTATTGGATCCACTTAGTTGAGAGGTCTTAAGCCCTGGCAAAGTATAGGACAGTTTTGGTAGCGTGGGCGAGACGCTGTATCATCACATAGCTCATAGTGATGGTTGTCGGTTAGAGAAACTCCCACAGAGATATTTTGTATTCTTATATACATAGAGTTTATTCTTTATTTTCAAATACAAACAGAGTTTATATTGTATCCTTGCATACAAACAGAATATATTGTATTCTTAAATACATCGAGTTGTTTTCTACTGTTTTAAAAGCTTTCCATATATTGCATCTCTTATTTTTGCTTTATATTGAGTTGAGTATCGAGAGTTTGAGTACCAAGAGTCGAGTGTTTTATTATTGAGTTGCGCCTTATTTTATTAGTTGAATATCTTATTATTGAGTTGAGCCCTATTTCACTAAGTTGAATATTTTATCTTTGAGTTGTGTATCTTATTCCTGAGTTGAGTGAGTTGAGTGAGTTGAGAAGAGGTAAGTATGTTTCCTTTTTATCAAGTTCAAGCTTATGTTATGCTTTAGAATTCCCCTTACATGCTCATACGTTCCACGTATTGAGCCATTTTTCCTTCATCGTTTCATGATGCAGATACAGGTATTCAGGGTCATCAAAAGGAGCTTCGTTGATACCACGTGGAGTTTGAGTTAGATATGGCTAGCCTCCTTGCTTTCAGAGGGTTCCACTTTTACTTTCAGTTATATCAGTTGTTAGGAGGTCGTGGGTCTTGTCTCGACTTTCATCTTTGTCATTTAGAGTCTTTATAGATAGACTGTAGAGTTTCAAAAGATTGTTCATTTATTTTATTAAATGTTTTAAAGGCTTAAGTTACCTATTTTATGGCGAGTTGAATAATTTATTTTTATTCAGAGTTTTTTTATTTGAGTTATTGATTTTATTCAGTTTTAAGCTTTGTATGCTTAAGTTAGTCTTCCGCTTGTAGTCAGCCAGGATGAGGATTTGCTTGCAAACCAGCAATGGTTCTTGAGTGACGGCCACGTCCAGGGTGTAGACTCGGGTCATGACATTTTCTTGATTTTTCAGCCATTTTGGTGCATTTACGTAATATTCTACTATTTTGGGCAATTACGAAAAGAAGTAAAAATTTGTTCTATTACTCGTCACGATATTCTAAGGTCATTGGTGCAAGTCAAATTTTTTTTAGGTGTTTCTTGTATTGTTTATTTTTGTTTCTTGATTTTTCAGCCATTTTGGGGCATTTTCCTAACATTCAACCATTTTCGGGCAGTTACGAAAGAAGTAAAGTTTTTTTCTCTTATTCATCACGATATTCTAAGGTCATTGGTGCAAGTCGAAATTTTTTGAGGTGTTTTTTGTATTGTTTATGTGTGTTTCTTGATTCTTTGGCCATTTAAGGGCATTAACGTAATATTCAGCAATTTTCGAGGAGTTACGAAAAGAAGTAAAGTTTTAATCTGTTATTTGTCATGATATTCTAAGGTCGTTGGTTCCAAGTTAAATTTTTTTGAGGTATTTTTTGTACTATTTATGTGTGTTTCTTGATTTTTAGGCCATTTTGGGGTATTTACGAAATATTCGGCCATTTTCAAGCAGTTACGAAAAGAAGTAAAGTTTTGTTCTTTATTCGTCACCATATTCTATGGTCATTGGTGCAAGCCAAAAATTTTTTGAGGCATTTTTTGTATTTTTTATGTCTTTTTTTTAATTTTCTGCCAATTTTGGAAAGTTACGTAATATTAGACCACTTTCTGGCAGTTACGAAAAGAAATAAAGTTTTGTTCTACTATTCATCACGATATTCTATGGTCATTGGTGCAAGTCAAAGTTATTTTGAGGCATTTTTTTATTGTTCTTGTGTGTTTCTTGATTTTTCGGCCCTATTGGGGCATTTACATAATATTCGGCCATTTTCGGACAGTTACGAAAAGAAATAAAGTTTTCTTCTGTTATTCGTCACGATATTGAAAGGTCATTGGTGCAATTAAAAATTTTTTTGAGGCTTTCTTTTGTACTGTTTATGTGTGTTCCTTGATTTTTCGGCCATTTTGGGGTATTTATGTAATATTCGGTCATTTTTGGGTAGTTATGAAGAGAAGTAAAGTTCTGTTCTATTATTTGTTACGATATTCTATGGTCATTGGTGCAAGTCGAAATTATTTTGAGGTGTTTTTTATATTGTTTATAGTGTTTCTTGATTTTTTAGCTATTTACGTAATATTAGGCCATTTTCGGGCAATTACGAAAAGAAGTAAGCTTTGTTCTATTAGTCGTCACGATATTCTAAGGTCATTGGTGCAAGTCAAAAAATATTTAAGGCATTTTTGTATTGTTTATGTGTGTTTCTTGATTTTTGGTCATTTTGGGTTATTTACGTAATATTCACCATTTTCATAGTAGTTAAAAAAGAAGTAAAGTTTTGTTATGTTATTCGTCACGATATTCTAAGGTATTGGTGCAAGTTGAAATTTTTGGATGCGTTTTTGTATTGTTATGTGTCTTTCTTGATTTTTCGCCATTTTGGGAAATTTACGTAATACTCGCCATTTTTGGGCATTTAAAAGAAGTAGATTTTTGTTCTTTTATTTGTCACGATATTCTAAGGTCATTGGTAAGTCAAAAAATTTTTAGGCATTTTTGTATTGTTTATGTGTGTTTCTTGATTTTTTGGCCATTTTGAGGCATTTACATAATATTCAGCCATTTTCGGGCAGTTACGAAAAGAAGTAAACTTTTGTTCTGTAATTCGTCACTATATTCTAAGGTCATTAGTGCAAGTTGAAATTTTTTTGAGGCATTTTTATTTTGTTTATGTGTGTTTCTTGATTTTTGGCCATTTTGGGTCATTTACGTAATATTTGGCCATTTTGAGGTAGTTATGAAAAGAAGTAAAGTTTTGTTCTCTTTTTCGCACAATATTCTAAGGTCAATGGTCCATGTCGAAATATTTTTGAGGCATTTTTTATATTGTTTACTTGTGTTTCTTGATTTCTAGGCCATTTTTGGCATTTCAGTAATATTCAGCCATTTTCTGGCAGTTACGAAAAGAATTATTGTTTTGTTCTATTATTCATCACAATATTCTAAGGTGATTGTTGCAAGTTGAAATTTTTTTGAGGCGTTTTTTGTATTGTTTTTGCATGTTTCTTGTTTATAGGCCATTTTGGGCATTTATTTAATATTCGGCCATTTTGGCAATTACAAAAGAAGTAAAGTTTTGTTCTCTTATTCGTCACGATATTCTAAGGTGATTGTTGCAAGTCAAAAAAATTTTGAGGCATTTTTTGTATTGATTTTGTGTTTTTCTTGATTTTTAGGCCATTTTTGGACATTTACGTAATATTCGACAATTTTCGGGCAGTTACGAAGAGAAGTAAAGTTTTATTCTATTATTCGTCACGATATTCTAAAGTCATTGGTGCAAGTCAAAAAAATTTTGAGGCATTTTTCATATTGTTTATGTGTGTTTCTTAATTTTTAGGCAATTTAGGGCATTTACGATATATTCACCATTTTCATGGCGATTATGAAATGAAGTAAATTTTTGTTCTATAATTCTTTATGATATTCTAAGGTCATAGGTGCAAGTCAAAAAATTTTTGAGGCATTTTTGTATCATTTATGTGTGTTTCTTTATTTTTGGCTACTTTGGGGCATTTACTTAATATTTGGCCATTTTAGGGCATTTATGAAATGAAGTGAAGTTTTGTTCTATTATTCATCAAGATATTCTAAGGTCATTGGTAATTTGAAATATTTTTAGGCGTTTTGAATTGTTTATGTGTGTTTCTTGATTTTTGGTCATTTTGGGTATTGACGTAATATTCAACCATTTTCATACTAGTTACAAAAGAAGTAAAGTTTTATTATGTTATTTGTCATGATATTTAAAGATCATTAGTGCAAGTCTAAAAATTTTTAGATGCATTTTTGTATTGTTATGTGTCTTTCTTGATTTTTCGCCATTTTGATTTATTCATTTTCAAGCGATTTAAAAGAAGTAAAGTTTTGTTATGTTATTCGTCACGATATTCTAAGGTCATTGATGCAAGTCAAAAAAATTTTGAGGTACCTTTTGTATTGCTTATGCTTGTTTCTTGATTTTTTGGCCATTTTGAGGCATTTACGTAATATTCAGCCATTTTCGGGCAGTTACGAAAAGAAGTAAACTTTTGTTCTGTAATTCGTCACTATATTCTAAGGTCATTAGTGCAAGTTGAAATTTTTTTGAGGCGTTTTTTGTATTGTTTATGTGTGTTTCTTGATTTTTCGGCCATTTTGGGTCATTTACGATATATTCGGTCATTTTCAGGCAGTTACAAAAAGAATAAAGTTTTGTTCTGTTTTTCGGCACAATATTCTTAGGTCATTGGTGTAAGTCAAAAAATTTTGAGGCATTTTTTATATTTTTTGTGTGTTTCTTTATTTTTTGACCATTTTTGGGCATTTACGTAATATTCGGCCATTTTCGGGCAATTACGAAAAGAAGTTAAGTTTTGTTCTGTTATTCATCACGATATTCTAATGTCATTGGTGCAAGTCGAAATTGTTTTGAGGCGTTTTTTGTATTGTTTATGCATGTTTCTTGTTTTTCGGCCATTTTGGGGCATTAATGTAATATTCGGCCATTTTTGGCAATTACAAAAAGAAGTAAATTTTTGTTCTCTTAATCGTCACGATTTTTTAAGGTCATTGGTGAAAGTCAAAAAAAATTTGAGGAGTGTTTTTGTATTGTTTATGTGTGTTTCTTTATTTTTCGGTCATTTTGGGGAATTTACGTAATACTCGGCCATTTTCGGGTAGTTACAAAAAGAAGTAAAGTTTTCTTCTCTTAGTCGTCACGATATTCTAAGGTCTTTGGTGCAATTCAAAACTTTTTTGAGGCATTTTTGTATTGTTTATATGTGTTTCTTGATTTTTAGGCAATTTGGGGCATTTACAATATATATTCGCCATTTTCAAGCAAAGGATTTAAAAGAAGTAAATTTTTGTTCTATAATTCTTTATGATATTCTAAGGTCATAGGTGCAAGTAAAAAAAAATTTGAGGCGTTTTTTGTATCATTTATGTGTGTTTCTTTATTTTTTTGGTCATTTTGGGGCATTTACTTAATATTTGGCCATTTTAGGACAGTTACGAAATGAAGTAAAGTTTTGTTCTATTATTCGTCACGATATTCTAAGGTAATTGGTGCAAGTCAAAAAATATTTAAGGCGTTTTTTGAATTGTTTATGTGTGTTTTTCTTGATTTGTTGGTCATTTTGGGGTATTGACGTAATATTCAACCATTTTCATAGTAGTTACAACCAGAAGTAAAGTTTTATTATGTTATTTGTCATGATATTCTAAGGTCATCGGTGCAGTTCAAAAAAATTTTGATGCATTTTTGTATTGTTATGTGTCTTTCTTGATTTTTCGGCCATATTCGAGCAGTTACGAAAAGAAGTAAAGTTTTGTTATGTTATTCGTCACGATATTCTAAGGTCATTGATGCAAGTCAAAAAAATTTTAAGGTCATTAGTGCAAGTTGAAATTTTTTTGAGGCGTTTTTTGTATTGTTTATGTGTGTTTCTTGATTTTTCGGCCATTTTGGGTCATTTACGATATATTCGGTCATTTTCAGGCAGTTACAAAAAGAATAAAGTTTTGTTCTGTTTTTCGGCACAATATTCTTAGGTCATTGGTGTAAGTCAAAAAATTTTGAGGCATTTTTTATATTTTTTGTGTGTTTCTTTATTTTTTGACCATTTTTGGGCATTTACGTAATATTCGGCCATTTTCGGGCAATTACGAAAAGAAGTTAAGTTTTGTTCTGTTATTCATCACGATATTCTAATGTCATTGGTGCAAGTCGAAATTGTTTTGAGGCGTTTTTTGTATTGTTTATGCATGTTTCTTGTTTTTCGGCCATTTTGGGGCATTAATGTAATATTCGGCCATTTTTGGCAATTACAAAAGAAGTAAATTTTTGTTCTCTTAATAAATCACGATTTTTAAGGTCATTGGTGAAAGTCAAAAAAAATTTGAGGAGTGTTTTTGTATTGTTTATGTGTGTTTCTTTATTTTTCGGTCATTTTGGGGAATTTACGTAATACTCGGCCATTTTCGGGTAGTTACAAAAAGAAGTAAAGTTTTCTTCTCTTAGTCGTCACGATATTCTAAGGTCTTTGGTGCAATTCAAAACTTTTTTGAGGCATTTTTGTATTGTTTATATGTGTTTCTTGATTTTTAGGCAATTTGGGGCATTTACGATATATTCTGCCATTTTCAAGCAGTGACGAAAAGAAGTAAATTTTTGTTCTATAATTCTTTATGATATTCTAAGGTCATAGGTGCAAGTAAAAAAAAATTTGAGGCGTTTTTTGTATCATTTATGTGTGTTTCTTTATTTTTTTGGTCATTTTGGGGCATTTACTTAATATTTGGCCATTTTAGGACAGTTACGAAATGAAGTAAAGTTTTGTTCTATTATTAAATCACGATATTCTAAGGTAATTGGTGCAAGTCAAAAATATTTAAAGGCGTTTTTTGAATTGTTTATGTGTGTTTTTCTTGATTTGTTGGTCATTTTGGGGTATTGACGTAATATTCAACCATTTTCATAGTAGTTACAACCAGAAGTAAAGTTTTATTATGTTATTTGTCATGATATTCTAAGGTCATCGGTGCAGTTCAAAAAAATTTTGATGCATTTTTGTATTGTTATGTGTCTTTCTTGATTTTTCGGCCATATTCGAGCAGTTACGAAAAGAAGTAAAGTTTTGTTATGTTATTCGTCACGATATTCTAAGGTCATTGATGCAAGTCAAAAAAATTTTGAGGTACCTTTTGTATTGCTTATGCTTGTTTCTTGATTTTTTGGCCATTTTGAGGCATTTACGTAATATTCAGCCATTTTCGGGCAGTTACGAAAAGAAGTAAACTTTTGTTCTGTAATTCGTCACTATATTCTAAGGTCATTGGTGTAAGTCGAAATTTTTTTGAGGCATTTTTTTTATTGTTTATGTGTGTTTCTTAATTTTTCAGCCATTTTAGGGCATTTACGTAATAGTCAGCCATTTTTGGGTAGTTACGAAAAGAAGTAAATTTTGTTTTGTTATTCGTTACAATATTCTAAGGTCATTAGTGCAAGTCAAAAACATTTTGAGGCGTTTTCTGTATTATTTATGTGTGTTTCTTGATCTTTTGGCCATTTTGGGACATTTACGTAATATTCGGCCATTTTCAGGCAGTTACAAAACAAAGTTAATTTTTGTTTAGTTATACGTCGAGATATTCTAAGGTCATTGGTGCAAGTCAAAATTTTTTTGAGGCTTTTTTTGTATTGTTGATGTGTATTTTTTTATTTTTCGACCATTTTGGGGAATTTAAGTAATATTCTGCTATTTTCGGGCAGTTACAAAAAGAAGTAAAGTTTTGTTATGTTATTCGTCACGATATTCTAAGGTCATTTGTGTTACTTGAAATTTTTTTGATGCGTTTTTTGTATTGTTTACGTGTATTTCTTGATTTTTCGGCCATTTTCGCGCAGTTATGAAAAGAAGTAAAGTTATGTTCTCTTATTCCTCACGATATTCTAAGGTTATTAGTGCAAGTTGAAATTTTTTTTGAGGCGTTTTTTGTATTATTTATGTATGTTTCTTGATTTTTTGGTCATTTTTGGGCATTTTCATAATATTCGACCATTTTTGAACAATTATGAAAAGAAGTGAACTTTAAGTTCTATTATTCGTCACGATATTCTAAGGCATTGGTTCAAGTCAAAAAAATTTTGACGCATTTTTTGTATTGTTTATGTGTGTTTCTTGATTTTTCAGTCCTTTTGGGGCATTTAATTAATATGCTGCCATTTTCAGGCGGTTACGAAAAGAAGTAAGTTTTGTTCTGTTATTCATCACGTTATACTAAGGTCATTGGTGCAAGTCAAAATTTTTTGGAGGAGTTTTTTGTATTGTTTATGTGTGTTTCTTGATTTGTCAGCCATTTTGGGGGATTTAATAATATTCGGCCATTTTCGGGCAATTATGAAAAGAAGTCAAGTTTTGTTCTGTTATTCGTCACGATATTCCAAGGTCATTGGTGCAAGTCAAAAAAAGTTTGTAGAATTTTTTGTATTGTTTATGTGTGTTTCTTGATTTTCGGCTATTTTGAGGCATTTATGTAATATTCGGCAATTTTCGTGCAGTTACGAAAAGAAGTAAAGTTTTGTTCTGTTTTTCTTCATGATATTTTAAGGTCATTGGTGCAAGTCAAAAAAATTTTGAGGCATATTTTGTATAGTTTATGTGTGTTTCTGTAACACTCTAGAAGTTTTTTCAAACTAAGACTCGAACCATCCTTCGAGTGAATAAGTTTTTACAAAGGAATTTAAAATTTTTAAGTATTAAGGTCAGGTCACTAGATGTAGCACTTTGAGTTTCAGAAAGAACTAAATTGGAAATAACAAAATCTGAAATTTTGCAAGTTATGCTTAAGTTATGAGTTTTGGGTCAACTTCAAACAACCATAACTCCCAGTACATGATGATTTAGGTGGGCTCTAAGATAGCTAATGAAAGGTCTTTGAATTATCTTTCCAACGCCGCCAAGTTTGCTAAATTTCGAGCTTGTATGAGGGAGATATGTCTGTTTGAAATCGGGATGTCCAGTTAAGGAAAGTTACTCAAAAATATGAGGGGTATTTTGGTCTTTTCATTATCCAATTGGATTTAAGCTTTTTTAGTAAGGTTTTAGGAGTATAAACTAATTAGAATTAGTTACATTCATCCCCAAAAGCGTTTAGGGTTTTAGAGAGAAGATTCAAGAGGAGAAAAAGTTCAAAGTTTCAAGCGTTCATTCAAGAAATTCAAGATTTTGCCAAGAACCTAGTTCTTTCAGGTATGTAAGGCTATCACAGTGTTGGGTTTGTTCGTCCTCACACCCTACATCTACTTTCAAATCAGTAAAAGAGAAATCTAGGATTCTACCCCTAGATTTGAGTATTCTTGAGATAACTTGATTTGAGTTCCTGAGTTCATGGTTCTTTTAAAACTTCTATTCCTAATTATTGAGTTTTAAACTGAGTTTTGAGGAAGTAAGTATGAGAATGAGAAGAGTCGTATACATGAATTCTATATTGTTATCTAGACCCTCGAGTCGACTCGTTCATGCCCATAAACTCCTCATGAACTCCATAATTTGAGTATTTTTTAGAGGAGTAGTATCTTCAAGTTCTAAGTCTTGAGTATTGAGTTCCTAATCCTTTTGAGATTATATTCCTACTTATGGGACTACTACATGTTTCCCATGAAGCCCTTAAGTTGAGTTGTTCATACCCATAATCCCGCATAAACCCTATGAGTCAAGCAGTCTAGGGATGTGTAGTATCATTGAGTCTTGAGTTCTGAGTACTGAGGTTCTTTATTTCTATTAAGATCCATGAGTTGAGTCGTTCATGTTCATAATTCCACATGAACCCTATGATTTGAGTTATATTTTAAAAAGTTTTTTAAAGCCAAAACTTGAGTTCTTAAACTGAGTTTTGAGAAAGTAAAGATGAGTTTTGAGAAAAGAGTTTTCTAAAACATGATTAGTATGACAATCGAGTATGCCATCAATGTATGAGCAGTATGGTATCTAGATATACCATCAATGTTTATGCAGTATGACTTCTCGAGTCATCAATGTTCATATTATAATATGATTTTGAAATGTTTTTGAGAAAGAGCAGAGTTCAGTTCATTTTCTTTAAAATGATATATAGGAACTAAGTATTCCCAACAGTAAATGTTTTCACCTTTAAGATGAGAGGAAAATGAGATTTCCAAAGAGTTTTGAGCAGTTTGAATACCATCTCTTTTAAGAGAAAGATTTTTAAGTAATAATCTCAAACCACATAAAGAGTTATGTTTTTAAACATATGAGCCAGTATATTTTTGGAGTAGTATTGAGCACCGATATGGGGGAGAGTTCAAATAACTCAGAGCCCCCATATACTATGTAGCCAACGTGGGTAGAAAGGGTCATACTTTCTAGATGATTCCTTAATGCTTTTTAGCATGACTATTGGATCCACTTAGTTGAGAGGTCTTAAGCCCTGGCAAAGTATAGGACAGTTTTGGTAGCGTGGGCGAGACGCTGTATCATCACATAGCTCATAGTGATGGTTGTCGGTTAGAGAAACTCCCACAGAGATATTTTGTATTCTTATATACATAGAGTTTATTCTTTATTTTCAAATACAAACAGAGCTTATATTGTATCCTTGCATACAAACAGAATATATTGTATTCTTAAATACATCGAGTTGTTTTCTACTGTTTTAAAAGCTTTCCATATATTGCATCTCTTATTTTTGCTTTATATTGAGTTGAGTATCGAGAGTTTGAGTACCAAGAGTCGAGTGTTTTATTATTGAGTTGTGCCTTATTTTATTAGTTGAATATCTTATTATTGAGTTGAGCCCTATTTCACTAAGTTGAATATTTTATCTTTGAGTTGTGTATCTTATTCCTGAGTTGAGTGAGTTGAGTGAGTTGAGAAGAGGTAAGTATGTTTCCTTTTTATCAAGTTCAAGCTTATGTTATGCTTTAGAATTCCCCTTACATGCTCATACGTTCCACGTATTGAGCCATTTTTCCTTCATCGTTTCATGATGCAGATACAGGTATTCAGGGTCATCAAAAGGAGCTTCGTTGATACCACGTGGAGTTCGAGTTAGATATGGCTAGCCTCCTTGCTTTCAGAGGGTTCCACTTTTACTTTCAGTTATATCAGTTGTTAGGAGGTCGTGGGTCTTGTCCCGACTTTCATCTTTGTCATTTAGAGTCTTTATAGATAGACTGTAGAGTTTCAAAAGATTGTTCATTTATTTTATTAAATGTTTTAAAGGCTTAAGTTACCTATTTTATGGCGAGTTGAATAATTTATTTTTATTCAGAGTTTTTTTATTTGAGTTATTGATTTTATTCAGTTTTAAGCTTTGTATGCTTAAGTTAGTCTTCCGCTTGTAGTCAGCCAGGATGAGGATTTGCTTGCAAACCAGCAATGGTTCTTGAGTGACGGCCACGTCCAGGGTGTAGACTCGGGTCATGACATTTTCTTGATTTTTCAGCCATTTTGGTGCATTTACGTAATATTCTACTATTTTGGGCAATTACGAAAAGAAGTAAAAATTTGTTCTATTACTCGTCACGATATTCTAAGGTCATTGGTGCAAGTCAAATTTTTTTTAGGTGTTTCTTGTATTGTTTATTTTTGTTTCTTGATTTTTCAGCCATTTTGGGGCATTTTCCTAACATTCAACCATTTTCGGGCAGTTACGAAAGAAGTAAAGTTTTTTTCTCTTATTCATCACGATATTCTAAGGTCATTGGTGCAAGTCGAAATTTTTTGAGGTGTTTTTTGTATTGTTTATGTGTGTTTCTTGATTCTTTGGCCATTTAAGGGCATTAACGTAATATTCAGCAATTTTCGAGGAGTTACGAAAAGAAGTAAAGTTTTAATCTGTTATTTGTCATGATATTCTAAGGTCGTTGGTTCCAAGTTAAATTTTTTTGAGGTATTTTTTCTACTGTTTATGTGTGTTTCTTGATTTTTAGGCCATTTTGGGGTATTTACGAAATATTCGGCCATTTTCAAGCAGTTACGAAAAGAAGTAAAGTTTTGTTCTTTATTCGTCACCATATTCTATGGTCATTGGTGCAAGCCAAAATTTTTTTGAGGCATTTTTTGTATTTTTTATGTCTTTTTTTTAATTTTCTGCCAATTTTGGAAAGTTACGTAATATTAGACCACTTTCTGGCAGTTACGAAAAGAAATAAAGTTTTGTTCTACTATTCATCACGATATTCTATGGTCATTGGTGCAAGTCAAAGTTATTTTGAGGCATTTTTTTATTGTTCTTGTGTGTTTCTTGATTTTTCGGCCCTATTGGGGCATTTACATAATATTCGGCCATTTTCGGACAGTTACGAAAAGAAATAAAGTTTTCTTCTGTTATTTGTCACGATATTGAAAGGTCATTGGTGCAATTAAAAATTTTTTTGAGGCTTTCTTTTGTACTGTTTATGTGTGTTCCTTGATTTTTCGGCCATTTTGGGGTATTTATGTAATATTCGATCATTTTTGGGTAGTTACGAAGAGAAGTAAAGTTCTGTTCTATTATTTGTTACGATATTCTATGGTCATTGGTGCAAGTCGAAATTATTTTGAGGTGTTTTTTATATTGTTTATAGTGTTTCTTGATTTTTTAGCTATTTACGTAATATTAGGCCATTTTCGGGCAATTACGAAAAGAAGTAAGCTTTGTTCTATTAGTCGTCACGATATTCTAAGGTCATTGGTGCAAGTCAAATTTTTTTAAGGCATTTTTTGTATTGTTTTTGTGTGTTTCTTGATTTTTCAGCCATTTTGGGTTATTTACGTAATACTCAGCCATTTTCGGACAGTTAAAAAAAGAAGTAAAGTTTTGTCCTGTTATTCGTTACGATATTCTAAGGTATTGGTGCAAGTTGAAATTTTTTGGAGGCGTTTTTTGTATTGTTTATGTGGGTTTCTTGATTTTTCGGCCATTTTGGGAAATTTACGTAATACTCGGCCATTTTTGGGCAGTTACGAAAAGAAGTAGATTTTTGTTCTTTTATTTGTCGAGATATTCTAAGGTCATTGGTGTAAGTAGAATTTTTTTTAGGCATTTTTTGTATTGTTTATGTGTGTTTCATGATTTTTCAGTCATTTTGAGCAATTACATAATATTCTGCTATTTTCGAGCAATTAGGAAAAGAAGTAAAGTTTTGTACTATTATTCGTCACGATATTCTAAGGTCATTGGTGCAAGTCGAGATCTTTTTGAGGCATTTTTTATTTTGTTTATGTGTGTTTCTTGATTTTTCGGCCATTTTGGGGCATTTACGTAATATTTGGCCATTTTGAGGTAGTTATGAAAGGAAGTAAAGTATTGTTCTCTTATTCGTCACGATATTCTAAGGTCAATGGTCCATGTCGAAATATTTTTGAGGCATTTTTTATATTGTTTACTTGTGTTTCTTGATTTCTAGGCCATTTTTGGCATTTCAGTAATATTCAGCCATTTTCTGGCAGTTACGAAAAGAATTATTGTTTTGTTCTATTATTCATCACAATATTCTAAGGTGATTGTTGCAAGTTGAAATTTTTTTGAGGCGTTTTTTGTATTGATTTTGTGTGTTTCTTGATTTATAGGCCATTTTGGGTATTTATTTAATTTTTGGCCATTTTCGGGTAGTTACGAAAAGAAGTAAAGTTTTGTTCTCTTATTCGTCACGATATTCTAAGGTGATTGTTGCAAGTCAAAAAAATTTTGAGGCGTTTTTTGTATTGATTTTGTGTTTTTCTTGATTTTTAGGCCATTTTTGGACATTTACGTAATATATTTTCGGGCAGTTACGAAGAGAAGTAAAGTTTTATTCTATTATTCGTCACGATATTCTAAAGTCATTGGTGCAAGTCAAAAAAATTTTGAGGCATTTTTCATATTGTTTATGTGTGTTTCTTAATTTTTCGGCCATTTTAGGGCATTTACGTAATATTCAGCCATTTTATGGCAGTTATGAAATGAAGTAAAGTTTTGTTCAGTTATTCGTCACGATATTCTAAAGTCATTGGTGCAAGTCAAAAAAAATTTTGAGGCATTTTTTGTATCGTTTATGTGTGTTTCTATATATTTTTGGCTACTTTGTGGCATTTACGTAATATTCGGCCATTTTGGGGCATTTATGAAACGAAGTGAAGTTTTGTTATGTTATTCATCAAGATATTCTAAGGTCATTGGTGTAATTTGAAATATTTTTTAGGCGCATTTTGAATTGTTTATGTGTGTTTCTTGATTTTTCAGATATTTTGGGCATTAACGTAATATTCGGTCATTTTCGGACTATTACAAAAAGAAGTAAAGTTTTATTCTTTTATTCGTCACGATATTTAAAGATCATTAGTGCAAGTCTAATTATTTTTAGGTGTTTTTTGTTTTGTTTGTGTGTTTCTAGATTTTTCGGTCATTTTGGGGAATTTATGCAGTACTCGGTCATTTTCAAGCAGTTACGAAAAGAAGTAAACTTTTGTTTTTTTATTCGTCACAATATTCTAAGGTCATTGATGCAAATCAAATTTTTTTGAGGAGTTTTTTTTATTGTTTGTGTGTTTAGTGATTTTTCGGCCATTTTGGGACATTTACAAAATATTCTGCTATTTTTGGGCTGTTACGAAAAGAAGTAAAGTTTTCTTCTCTTATTCGTCACGATATTCTAAGGTCATTGGTGCAAGTTGAAATTTTTTTGAGGTGTGTTCTGTATTGTTTATGTGTGTTTCTTGATTTTTTGGGCATTTTGGGGCATTTACGCAATTTTCAGCTATTTTCCAGTAGTCCCTAAAAGAAGTAAAGTTTTGTTCTCTTATTCGTCACTATATTCTAAGGTCATTGGTGAGAGTCAGATTTTTTTGAGGTGTTTTCTGTATTATTTATTTGTGTTTCTTGATGTTTTGGCTGTTTTTAGGGCATTTACGTAATATTCAACCATTATCGGGCAGTTGCGAAAAGAAGTAAAGTTTTGTTCTCTTAATGGTCACGATATGCTAAGGTCATTGGTGCAAGTTAAAAAAGATTGAGGCATTTTTTGTAATGTTTATGTGTGTATCTTGATTTTTCGGCCATTTTTTGGCATTTACATAATATTTGGTCATTTTCATGCAGTTATGAAAAGAAGTGAAGTTTTGTTCTTTTATTCGTCATGATATTCTAAGGTCATTGATGCAAGTCAAAATTTATTATAGACAGTTTTTGTATTGTTTATGTGTGTTTCTTGATTTTACGGCTGTTTTGGGGCATTGACATATTATCCGACCATTTTCGAGCAGTTTTGAAAAGAAGTAAAGTTTTGTTATGTTATTCTTCACGATATTCTAAGTTCAGTAGTGCAAGTCAAAATTTTTTGAGGCATTTTTTTGTATTGTTTATGTGTTTCTTGATTTTTCTGCCATTTTGGGGCACTTAAATAATATTCGGCCATTTGGGTATTTACAAAAAGAAGTAAAGTTTGATTCTCTTTTCGTCACGATATGCTAAGGTCATTGGTGCAAGTCAAAATTCTTTTGTGGCTTTTTTTGTATTGTTTATATTTGTTTCTTGATTTTTTGGCTATTTTTGCGCATTTACGTTCTATTCAGCCATTTTCGGGCAATTACAAAAAGAAGTAAAGCTTTGTTCTCTTATTCGCCACGATATTCTAAGTTAATTGGTGGAAGTCAAAAATTTTTTGAGGCGTCTTTTGTATTGTTTAAGTGTGTTTCTAGATTTTTCGGCCATTTTGGGGCATTTACGTAATATTCGACCATTTTCAGACAGTTAAGAAAAGAAGTAAAGTCTTGTTCTCTTCTTCGTCACGATATTCTAAGGTCATTGTTTCAAGTCAAAAAAATTTTGAGGCATTTTTTGTATTGTTTGTGTGTGTTTCTTGATTTTTCAGCCTTTTTGGAGCATTTACGTAATATTTAGCCATTTTTGGGCAGTAACAAAAAGAAGTAAAGTTTTGCTATGTTATTCTTCACGATATTGTAATGTTGTTGGTGCAAGTCAAATTTTTTTGGGGGCATTTTTTGTATTGTTAATGTGTATTTCTTGAATTTTTGGCCATTTTGGGCCATTTACGTAATATTCGGCAATTTTTTGGGTAGTTACGAAAAGAAGTAAAGTTTTGTTCTGTTATTCGTCCTTGTATTCTAAGGTCATTGGTGCAAGTCAAAAAAAATTGAGGCATTTTTTTTATTGTTTGGGTGTTTCTTGATTTTTCGGCCATTTTGGAGCATTTACGCAATATTCGGCCATTTTCGAGCAGTTACAAAAAGAAGTAAAGTTTGTTATGTTATTCTTAACGATATTCTAATGTCATTGGTACAAATCAAATTTTTTTGAGTCGTTTTTTGTATTGTTAATATGTGTTTCTTGATTTTTCGGCCATTTTGGGACATTTACGTAATATTCGGCAATTTTTGGGCAGATACGAAAAGAAGTAAAATTTAGTTCTCTTATTCTTCACAAAATTCTAAGGTCATTGGCGCAAGTCAAAAAATTTTAAAGGCTTTTTTTGTATTGTTTATGTGTGTTTCATTATTTTTCAGCAATTTTTGGGATTTTACGTAATATTCGGTCATTTTCAGGTAGTTACGAAATGAAGTAAAGTTTTGTTTAGTTATTCATCATGACATTCTAAGGTCATTAGTGCAAGTCTAAATTCTTTTTGAGCCATTTTTTGTATTGTTTATGTGTGTTTCTTGATTTTTAGGCTATTTTGGGGCATTTATATAATATTCGGCCTTTTTCGGGCAATTATAAAAAGAAATAACGTTTTATTGTCTTATTCGTCATGATTTTCAAAGGTCATTGGTGCAAGTCAAAATGTTTTTGAGCTGATTTTTGTATTGTTTATGTGTGTTTCTTGATTTTCAGCCATTTTCGTGCCGTTACGAATAGAAGCAAAGTTTTGTTCTCTTATTTGTCACGATATTCTAAGGTCATTGGTGAAAGTCGAAATTCTTTTGAGGCATTTTTTGTAATGTTTATGTGTGTTTCTTGATTTTCAGCCATTTTCGTGCCGTTACGAATAGAAGCAAAGTTTTGTTCTCTTATTCGTCACGATATTCTAAGGTCATTGGTGAAAGTTGAAATTCTTTTGAGGCATTTTTTGTAATGTTTATGTGTGTTTCTTGATTTTTAAGCCATTTTTGGGCATTTACATAATATTTGGCCATTTTCGCGCAGTTACAAAAAGAAGTTATGTTTTGTTCCCTTATTCGTCATGATATTCTAAGGTCATTAATACAAGTCAAAATTTATTATAGGCATTTTTCGTATTGTTTATGTGTGTTTCTTAATTTTAAAATCATTTTGGGGAATTGACGTAGTATTCGGCCATTTTCTAAGAGTTACGAAAAGAAGTAAAGTTTTGTGATGTTATTCTTCACGATATTCTAACTTCAGTAGTGCAAGTCCAAATTTTTCGAGGCATTTATTGTATTGTTTATATGTGTTTCTTAATTTTTCTGCCATTTTGGGGCAATTACGTAATATTCGACCATTTTCAAAATTTTTTGAAAAGAAGTGAAGTTTGATTCTCTTTTCGTCACGATATTCTAAGGTCATTGATGTAAGTCAAATTTGTTTTGTGGCGTTTTCTGTATTGGTTA
Organism: Solanum pinnatisectum; assembly: GCA_035578085.1. Taxonomy (NCBI): domain Eukaryota; kingdom Viridiplantae; phylum Streptophyta; class Magnoliopsida; order Solanales; family Solanaceae; genus Solanum; species Solanum pinnatisectum. Next base: position 21,464,239 of record CM069082.1, on the reverse strand, counting down.
TGTTTGTTTCTTGATTTTTCGTCAATTTTTGCACTTTTACGTAATATTCAGCCGTTTTCGTACAGTTACGAAAAGAAGTAAAGTATTGTTCTATTATTGATCACGACATTCTAAGGTGATTGATGCAAGTCGAAATTTTTTTGAGTTGTTTTTTGTATTTTTTATGTGTGTTTCTTGATTTTTCGTTTATTTTGGGGTATTTACATAATATTCGGCCATTTTCAGGCTGTTACAAAAAGAAGTAAAGTTTTGTTCTCTTATTCATCACCATATTCTAAGGTTATTGGTGCAAGTTGGAATTTTTTTGAGGCGTCTTTTGTATTTTTTTTCTGTGTGTTTCTCTATTTTTCGACCATTTCGGTGCATTTACATAATATTTGACCATTTTCGAGCAGTTACGAAAAGAACTAAGTTTTGTTCTCTTAGTCGTGACGGTATTCTAAGGGCATTGATGCAAGTCAAAATTTTTTTGATGCATTTTTTTTATTGTTTTTGTGTGTTTCTTGATTTTTTGGCCATTTTGAGGCATTTACGTAAGATTCCGTCATTTTTTGGGCAGTTGCGAAAAGAAGTAAAGTGTTTTTCTCGTATTCTCCACCATTTTCTAAAGTCATTAGTGCAGGTCAAATTTTTTTTGAGGCGTGTTCTGTATTGTTTATGCGTTATCTTGATTTTTCGGCCATTTTGGGGGGTTTACGTCATATTCGGCCATTTTCGGGTAGTTACTGAAAGAAGTAAAGTTTCGTTCTCTTATTTGTCAAGAAATTCTAAGGTCATTGGTGTGATTCGAATTTTTTTGAGGCATTTTTCGTACTGTTTATGTGTGTTTGTTGATTTTTCGACCATTTTGGATCATTTACGTAATATTCGGCCATTTTCGGGCAATTACGAAAAGAAGTTAAGTTTTGTTCTATTATTTGTCACGAGATTCTAAGTTCTTCGATGCAGGTCGAAAATCTATTGTGGAGTTTTTTGTATTGTTTATATGTGTTTCTTCATACTTCGGCCATATTGGGGTATTTACATAATATTCGATCATTTTCAGGCAGCTAGGAAAAGAAGTAAAGTTTTGTTCTGTTATTCATCACGATATTCTAAGGTCATTGGTGGAAGTCGACATTTTTTTGGTGTTTTTTGTATTATTTATGTGTGTTTCTTGAATTTTCAGCTATTTTGGGGCATTTACGTAATATTAGGCCATCTTCGAACAGTTACGACAAGAAGTAAAGCTTTGTTCTGTTATTTGTTATGATATTCTAAGGTCAATGGTGCAAGTCGCAAATTTTTTTAGGTGTTTTTTGTATTGTTTATGTGTGTTGCTTGATTTTCGGCCACTTTGGGGCATTTACATAATATTCAGCCATTTTCGGGCAATTACAAAAATATGTAAAGTTTTGTTCTCTGATCCGTCACGATATTCTAAGGTCATTGGGGCAAGTCGAAAAAATTTTAAGGTATTTTTTGTATTGTTTATGTATATTTCTTTATTTTTCGGCCATTTTGGGTCATTTACGTAATATTCGGTCATTTTCGGGCAGATACGAAATGAAATAAAGTTTTGTTCTATTATTCGTCACAATATTTAAGGTCATTGGTGAAAGTCGAAATTATTTTGCGGCGTTTTTTGTATCGGTTATGTTTGTGTCCTGATTTTTCAGCTATTTTGGGGCATTTATGTAATAATCGACTTTTTTCGGGCAATTATGAAAAGAAATAAAGTTTTGTTCTCTTATTCATCATGATATTATAAGGTCATTGGTGCAAGTCAAAAATTTTTTGAGTCGATTTCTGTATTGTTTATGTGTGTTTCTTGATTTTCAGCCATTTTCGTGCTGTTACGAGAAGAAATAAAGTTTTGTTCTCTTATTTGTCACGATATTTTAAGGTCATTGTTGAAAGTCGAAATTCTTTTGAGGTGTTTTTAGTAATGTTTATGTGTGTGTCTTGATTTCTAAGCCATTTTTGGGCATTTACTTAATATTCGGCCATTTTCGCGCAGTTACGAAAAGAAGTTAAGATTTGTTCTCTTATTTGTCATGATATTCTAAGGTCATTGATGCAAGTCAAAATTTATTATAGGCATTTTTCATATTGTTTATGTGTGTTTCTTAATTTTACGATCATTTTGGGGAATTGACGTAATATTCGGCCATTTTCTAAGAGTTACGAAAATAAGTAAAGTTTTGTGATGTTATTCTTCACGATATTCTGAGTTCAGTAGTGCAAGTCCAAATTTTTCAAGGCATTTATTTTCTTGTTTATGTGTGTTTCTTAATTATTTTTTTTTGCCATTTTGGGGCAGTTACGTAATATTCGGTCATTTTCGAAAACAAGTGAAGTTTGATTCTCTTTTCGTCACGATATTCTAAGGTCATTAGTGCAAGTAGAAATTTTTTCGAAGTGTTTTTTGTATTGTTTATGTGTGTTTCTTGTTTTTCGGCTATTTTGGGGGCATTTACATAATTTTAGGCCATTTTCGGGCAGTTACGAAAAGAAATAAAGTTTTGTGCTCTTATTCTTCACTATATTCTAAGGTCATTGATGCAAGTTGAAATTTTTATGAGTTGTTTTTTTGTATTGTTTATGTGTGTTTCTTGATTTTCGGACATTTTCGTGCCGTTACGAGAAGAAGTAACGTTTTGTTTTCTTATTCGTCACGACATTCTAAGGTCATTGGTGAAAGTCGAAATTATTTTGCGGCATTTTTTGTATCTTTTATGTTTGTTTCTTGATTTTTCGGCTATTTTTGCACTTTTACGTAATATTTAGCCAATTTCTGACAGTTACGTAGAGAAGTAAAGTATTATTTTTTTCGTCACGATATTCTAAGGTGATTGATGCAAGTTGAAATTTTTTTGAGTTGTTTTTTGTATTGTTTATGTGTGTTTCTTGATTTTTCTGTCATTTTGGGGTATTAACGTAATATTCGGCCATTTTCAAAACTTTCCGAAAAGATGTGAAGCATGATTCTCTTTTCGTCACGATATTTTAAGGTCATTGGTGTAAGTCAAAATTATTTTGCGGTGTGTTTTGTATTGGTTATGTTTGTCTCTTGATTTTTCGGCTATTTTTGCACTTTTACGTAATATTCAGTCATTTTCGGACAGTTACGAAATGAAGTAAAGTATTGTTCTATTATTTGTCACGATATTCTAATGTGATTGATGCAAGTCGCAATTTTTTTTGAGTTGTTTTTTGTATTGTTTATGTGTGTTTCTTGATTTTTTGATCATTTTGGGGTATTTACGTAATATTCGGCCATTTTCCGGCTGGGACGAAAAGAACTAAAGTTTTGTTCTCTTATTCATCACGATATTCTAAGGTTATTGATGCAAGTTGGAATTTTTTTGAGGCATTTTTTGTATTTTTATCTGTGTGCTTCTTGATTTTTCGACCATTTCGGGGCATTTACATAATATTCGACCATTTTCGAAAAGAACTAAGTTTTGTTCTCTTATTCGTGACGATATTCTAAGGGCATTGGTGCAAGTCAAATTTTTTTTTGATGCATTTTTTCTATTGTTTTTGTGTGTTTCTTGATTTTTCGGCCATTTTGGGGTATTTAAGTAAGATTCTGCCATTTTTTGGGCAGTTGCGAAAAGAAGTAAAGTGTTGTTCTCGTATTCGCCACGATTTTCTAAGGTCATTAGTGCAAGTCAAAATTTTTTTGAGGCGTATTTTGTATTGTTTATGCGTGTTCTTTATTTTTTGGTCATTTTGGGGCGTTTACGTAATATTCGGCCATTTTCGGGTAGTTACTAAGAGAAGTAAAGTGTCGTTCTCTTATTCGTCACGAAATTCTAAGGTCATTGGTGTGAGTCAGATTTTTTGAGGCATTTTTCGTACTGTTTATGTGTGTTTCTTGATTTTTCGGCCATTTTGGGGGTTTTTACGTAATATTCGGTCATTTTTGAGCAATTACGAAAAGAAGTTAAGTTTTATTCTATTATTTGTCACGATATTCTAAGGTCATCGATGCAGGTCAAAAATCTTTTGAGGAGTTTTTTGTATTGTTTATATGTGTTTCTTGATATTTTGGCCATTTTGGGATATTTACATAATATTTAGCCATTTTCGGGCAGTTAGGAAAAGAAGTAAAGTCTTGTTCTGTTTTTCATCATGATATTCTAAGGATGGAAGTCGACATTTTTTTAGGTCTTCTTTGTATTGTTTATGTGTGTTTCTTGATTTTCAGTCATTTTGGGGCATTTACGTAATATTAGGCCATATTCGGGCAGTTACGAAAAGAAGTAAAACTTTGTTCTTTTATTCGTTACGATATTCTAAGGTCAATGGTGCAAGTCAAAAAAATTTTGAGGTGTTTTTTGTATTGTTTATGTGTGTTGCTTGATTTTTTGGCCATTTTGGGGCATTTACGTAATATTCAGCAAATTTCATGCAGTTTCGAAAAGAAGTAAAACTTTGTTCTCTTATTCGTCACGATATTCTAAGGGCATTGGTGCAAATCAAAATTTTTTGATGCATTTTTTCTATTGTTTATGTGTTTCTTGATTTTTCAGCCATTTTGGGGCATGTACGTAAGATTTCGTCATTTTTGGGTAGTTGCGAAAATAAGTAAAGTGTTGTTTTCCTATTCGTCACGATTGTTGAAGGTCAATGGTGCAAGTTGAAATTTTTTTGGGGCATGTTCTGTATTGTACATGTGTCTTGATTTTTCGGCCATTTTGGTGCATTTACGTAAGATTCCGCCATTTTTCGAGCAGTTGCAAAAAGAAGTAAAGTGTTGTTCTCATATTCGCCACAATTTTCTAAGTTCATTAGTGCAAGTCAAAAAATTTTTGAGGCGTGTTCTGTATTGTTTAGGTGTGTTCTTGATTTTTCGGCCATTTTGGGGCGTTTACGTAATATTCGGCCATTTTCGGGTAGTTACTAAAAGAAGTAAAGTTTCGTTCTCTTATTCGTCAAGAAATTCTAAGGTCATTGGTGTTAGTCAAATTTTTTTGAGGCATTTTTCGTACTGTTTATGTGTGTTTCCATTTTGAGGTATTTACGTAATATTCGGCCATTTTTTGGCAGTTGCGAAAAGAAGTAAAGTTTTGTTCTCTTATTATTCTCGATATTCTATGGTCATTGGTGTCAGTCAAAATTTTTTTGATGCGTTTTTTGTTTTGTTTGTGTGTTTCTTGATTTTCGGACATTTTGGGGCATTTACGTAATATTCCGCAATTTTCGTACAGTTACAAAAAGAATTAAACTTTTGTTCTCCTATTCGTCAAGATTTTCTATGGTGATTGGTGCAAATCAAAAAAAATTTGAGGCGTTTTGTGGATTGATTTTGTGTGCTTCTTGATTTTTCGGTCATTTTTGGCATTTACGTAATATTCGATAATTTTCACGCTATTATGAAAAGAATTAAAGTTTTGTTCTCTTATTCGTCACGATTTTCTAAGGTCATTGGTGCTAGTTGAAATTTCTTTTGAGATGTTTTTTGTATTGTTTGTGTGTTTCTTGATGTTTCCGCCATTTTGGGGTATTTACGTAATATTCGGGCAATTACAAAAAGATGTAAAGTTTTGTTCTGTTAGTCCAAATGATATTCTAAGGTTATTGGTGCAAGTCAAACTTTTTGTGGCATTTTTTATATTGTTTATGTGTGTTGCTTGATATTTCGCCCATTTTAGGATATTTACATAATATTCAGCCATTTTCGGGCAGTTCGAAAAAGAAGAAAAGTTTTGTTTTGTTATTCATCATGATATTCTAAGGTCAATGGTGGAAGTCGACATTTTTTTAGGTGTTTTTTGTTTTCTTTATATGTGTTTCTTGATTTTTCAGTCATTTTGGGGCATTTACGTAATATTAGGCCATATTCGGGCAGTTACAAAAAAAAGTAAAGCTTTGTTCTCTTATTCATTACGATATTCTAAGGTCAATGGTGCAAGTCGAAATTTTTTTAGGTGTTTTTTGTATTATTTATGTGTTTTGCTTGATTTTTCGACCATTTTGGGGCATTTTCGTAATATTCAGCAATTTTCGTGCAGTTTCGAAAAGAAGTAAAGGTTTGTTCTCTTATTTGTCATGATATTCTAAGGGCATTGGTGCAAGTCAAAATTTTTTTGATGCATTTTTTCTATTGTTTAAGTGTTTCTTGATTTTTCAGCCATTTTGGGATATTTACGGAAGATTTTGACATTTTCGGGCAGTTGCGAAAATAAGTTAAGTGTTGTTTTCCTATTCGTCACAATTTTCTAAGGTCAATGGTGCAAGTTGAAATTTTTTTGAGGCGTGTTCTGTATTGTACATGTGTTTTTCTTAATTTTTCGGTCATTTTAGAGATAGTAAAAGAAAGATTAAGTACATCTAAAAGATTAAGCTATGATACACCTTCATCATCAAGAACTAGTACATCTAGGAGATTAGATTATGATTTAATACCTAAGTTAAAAGAACTACAACAAGATGAAATCCAACCATACCAATATTATATTACAGGAATATTAGACCAAAGAAAATATTTAATAACTATAAATACAGGACAAATAGAAAACCAAATTATAAGAGAATTAGTCAAAGAACATGAAATAATTACAGGAGAAAATATAAATACAGAATTACCTAGAGCTTTGGTAAATATAGAAAAAACTATTGAACAAGAACTAATTATTGGAGGAATACCAATAAAAATTAAATTCAAAATACATCAAGGAAATAATAATATTACTTTAGGAATAAAATGGCTAGAAACAGTTAGACCATATAATATAGATGATAAACAATTAACAATAACTTATGAAACTAAGAAAGTAATTATTAAAAGAACAATTATATGATAAAATAACAACATCTTAATATAATGACAAAAATATACATTTTAGCAAAAATAATTATAGAAGGATACTATAATAGATATTACACACCTATGATAGACACAGGAGCAGAAGCAAATATGTGCAAACATAATTGTCTACCAGATATTAAATGGGAAAAATTAAAAACACCATTAATAGTAACAGGATTTAATAATGAAGGAAGCATGATAACACATAAAGCTAAAAATATAAAAACACAAATATGGAATAAAATATTATTAATAGATGAAATCTATAGTTATGAATTTACAAATAAAGATATATTATTAGGAATGCCTTTTTTAGAAAAACTATATCCACACACTATAACAAAAACACATTGGTGGTTCACTACCATATGTAATTACAAAATAGGAGCAAAAAGAGTTAATAATAAAATTAGAAAAAATACACCATTGATAAAAGGAAGTGAAAAAATTACCCAAAAATTAGAAAATGTAACAACTAATGATCATAAAATAGAAATTATAATATTCACAGTAGATAAAATACAAGCAATAAACGATAAATTAAATTCATTATATAACGAAAACCCATTGCAAGGATGGGATAAACATAAAACGAAAGTAAAAATTGAACTAATAGATGAAAATAGTATAATAACACAAAAACCATTAAGATATAATTTTGAAGACCAATCAGAATTCAAAATGCATATAAATGAATTATTAGAAAATAAGTATATACAAGAAAGCAATAGTAAACATAATAGTCCAGCATTCATAGTAAATAAACATTTATATAAGGCAAATAATTTTTTTCTATTTATTTTCCATTTTATTTGTGGATCTGTATATGATCCGGAATAATATCTACAGTGATGTTCTATTTTTTCATTTATATATTTATATTTTAATACTCCTCCGTAACTATGGTCACTTGAGTCTGTTTCTACTATATAAGTAAATTGTCTATGTTCATCTGGAAAGTATAATTTTGGTAACTCTTTACACATGGTTTTAATTTTTCTGATATATTTTTTATCTTGTTCATCAAAATGATATTCTACATCTTTCTTTAATTTTTTCTGTAATGGTTTTAAATTTTCTGCTAATTTCGGTATATATTCTCTTACTTGATTAACTAATCTTAAAAATGATTGTAATTTTTTCTTAGTATCTAATAATTCTTCAGAACCAAATATTTTTTGTACAATATGTGTTTGCATTTTTATTCCATTTTTGTCGATTTGTATTCCTAAGAATTCTATTTGATTTTTTGAATCTTATTTCTTGCTGTTATTTTATGTTTTGTAGTTAATACATATAAATTTTTACATCTTGCTGTAAATATTTTACTTCCTGGTGCTAATTCTAGTCCTGACATTTTCCAGTATAGTACTAGTGATTTATCTATGTTTTTGTCTTCTATTGCTACTGAATAATTTGCACTTATAATAAATTTAAATTTTTGATATATTAGATTTTCTCTAACTGCACTTATTATACTTTTTTTTATAGGTTGAATTATTCTATCATCTGCTAAATATAATTCTATAGGTGTATCTATTCCTTCTCTAAAACATGCTTTTATTAATATTTCTGTTGCTCCTAAATGTACATATTTTATTGGATTTTTTGATTTTAAATCTTGAATTTCTTTATTAATTATTTTTTTATTTATGATAGGTATTTTAGCTTTTCCTTTAATATATTTACAATCTATTACATGTTCTTTTTGGCTTATTACATAATATTCATCTTGTTTTAATTTGAATAAATATTTTATGTTAGGTACTTCTAATATCTTATCAATGCTAAAGTCTAATTCTTTACCTTTTATTAGTTAAAACATATAAGTGTCAAATATTATTGTTTGTTAGGTATAGAAATTATCTTGATATTCTTCTTTACTTATTATTTTTATATCGCTTTCATCATAATCGTAAGTCGTCTCTATTTCATCTTCTAGTTCAATATCTGTAAATTCGTATATGCTATCTTCATTTTCTAATTCATAATCTAAATAATCTATCTGTTTATATTTATCGTTTTCTATTATTACCTCTGTTATTTGTTTTTTCTTTAAATCTTTTGGTAATTTACAGTTTCTAGCTAAATGTCCTAGTTTTCCACAATTATAACATTTACATTCTGTTATATTTTTCTTAACTCTATGTGGTCTTTTGTGTTTATAATTTTTTATATAATATCTTTTTCTTGGGATTTTATCTTTATATTTTGTTTTGAAACGTTTATACTTTTTTATCCTTTTCTTTTTATATGAATTTTTGCATCCAAATTGGGGTGCTAATTTACTTGTACAATATGCTAGGTTTTTTACTAATATTTTTTCTAGTTTTAATTCTTCTTTATGTTTTTCACATAATTTCATAAACCATTGTTGTAAGAATTTTACTCTAGCTCCTAGTGTATCTACTGTATTTGATTCTTCCCAATCTTTTATTATTTTTGAACTAAATGGTTCTGGTAATTTTGTGTAATATAATTTTCTTATTTCTTTACTTTCATCATTTGTATATATTTCTTTATAATAATATTCTCTAAATGCACATGTATATTCATCTATGTATCTCATTTTACATATTGCTAATTTATTCATTAAATTTCTGTTTATTATTTTATCTTTCTGTTGTTCTTCTATTTCTGTTGTCATACTTCCAAATTCATTTCTAATTGATATTTCATATTTAGTTAATATGTCTATTGCTGATGTTGCTATGTCATTATTAAGTTTCGTATTATTTTTTAGTGTTTCTAAGCTTATTGGTGTTAAATTTTGTAACCATATTTTTACTGTTCCTATAAGTGTTCTTTCTATATATCCTGGGGCATCCATTATTGATATTTTGTTGTCTATTAATTGTTTTGATATATAACATATCCATAATTGAATTGTTTTATTTGTATTCACATGATCCAAATCTAAGAAATTATTTTGATCTGTAGTTTGTCTAGGTATCCAATTTTTATTTAATCTTTTATCCCATAAAACTTTATCTCTATTTTCTTTTTCATAAGTATAATATGTTGGGGTTGTATCAATTCGTGTTTTAGAATTTGAAGTACTAGGTTTCTCATCTAAATTTCCTACATTTATTTCTATATTTTTATCTTTTTCTATAAGGTCAGTATATGTTTTTGAATATGATTCATAATTATTTTCTGAAATATTGTCATTTTCTTCTTCATTTATTTCATTTATTTCTTCTATTTTTAATTCAGGTAATTCTTCTGTTTCTTCTAACATTGTTTTAAATTTTTCTATTTATTGATTTAACTTTAATTCTTCAGTTCTTTTCTTATATTCCTCTTTTGCTTTTAATTTTTCTTCATATAATTGTATAAGTCTTTCTAATTCTTTTTGTAATTCTTGTATCCTAGTATCTTTTACTTCTTCTATTTGTTTAATTTCTTTTTTAGCTTGTTCTCTAATTTTTTCAATTTCTTTTCTTCTATCTATTTCTTCATTTTCTTTATTTAATCTTACCATAGTTGTTAGACTATCCTCTAATTTCTTTGATTCTTTATCCGCATTAGATATAATTGGTTCCTATTTTTTATATCTTCGTTCTAAGTTTGAATGTATTATTTTTATTTCTAATCCATCTTGACTTTTATATATCTTTTCTTCTACAAAGATATTCTTCTTTATTCATTATAAGTTATGTTGATATTTATATTCTAAGTGTTGTAATTGTAGATCTAATAAAAATATCATTTTTCTTTGTGCTTTTATAGATTTTTGGCATACTCCTGCCCATATATTTTCTTCTAGTCTATGTTGTCTAAATCTTAATTCTTGTTTTATTTCATTAATTTTTTCTAATAATTGATCTTTGTAAGTTTCATCCATTAATAAAACATTTTTTTATAATATTCTTGCTTTTTTATCACAAGATTTTGTATTTCTTTTATAGTTTCTGAAATATATTCTAAGTATTCCATATCTTGGGTTCTTCGATATGTTATAATATTTTCTATTAAAAGTTTATTTAATAGTTCTAAATCTTCCATAGTTTGTAACCAATATGTCATATATTCGTAATTTATCATTGTTCTGAACATAAATCATATAATTCATCTATATTCTGAATAGTTAGTTCTTGCCAGTTTTGTTCTATTAGTTCCATTATCTGATCTAGTTCTATCATTTTTTCAATAATTAAAAGGTCAATTATGTAAATAGTAAGGGTTAAGTTACTGTGTAAATAGTAGAGGTCAAGTACTGTACAAATAGTAAGAGTCAGTCACTGTTCATGAATAGTAAAGGTCAAGTCACTGTTCATGAATAGTAATGTAAAGTTTTGCCTATAAATAAGATGAAGGAGAAAGGGAAAATCATTCCTCATCTCCCACCTTCCTCATATTCTCTATTAAATTCCGCAGATCCTAATATTGGTATCAGAGCTAGATAAGAAAAAATATAAATGGAGAAATCTAGCAATAACCACGAAGCTATGAAGGAATCAATCCAGAAAATCTACAAACTAAGGTATGTTCATATTTCAATATGAATAACTAAACTATCTTATTCCTGATAATCTCTTGATTATTATTAGATTATTATCATGTTATAGTATTGTTATACTGAATAAATTTGAAGTAGTTTGCTATGAACGGTAGGTGAGAATAGGTAAGCCTGCACTATGCCATCCAAAACCGGAAACCCGCTTAGGCAAAAGAGAGCCGCTTGAGGAAGTACGAACTTGTTGAAGGCGCTGTAGGTGAATCGATTGAAGCTGAAAATCATAGTAGTGACCAAAAGAATTTATTTAGGATAACTTTAATATAATTTGATAATTGATAATAACAAACAAGAAGGTTAGAAGGAATAAACTTGTTTAGAAATCATAAAAATGATGAACACATACTTACTAGATGAAGATTATAATTATAAAATACTTATTTTATATGTTCTTAAAACACTTAATATTGACATAAAAAGAAAAATCTATGACCTTTTAATTATTGAAGAAATGATAGAACTAGATCAGATAATGGAACTAATAGAACAAAACTGGCAAGAACTAACTATTCAGAATATAGATGAATTATATGATTTATGTTCAGAACAATGATAAATTACGAATATATGACATATTGGTTACAAACTATGGAAGATTTAGAACTATTAAATAAACTTTTAATAGAAAATATTATAACATATCGAAGAACCCAAGATATGGAATACTTAGAATATATTTCAGAAACTATAAAAGAAATACAAAATCTTGTGATAAAAAAGCAAGAATATTATAAAAAAATGTTTTATTAATGGATGAAACTTACAAAGACCAATTATTAGAAAAATTAATGAAATAAAACAAGAATTAAGATTTAGACAACATAGACTAGAAGAAAATATATGGGCAGTATTCCAAAAATCTATAAAAGCACAAAGAAAAACGATATTTTTATTAGATCTACAATTACAACACTTAGAATATAAATATCAACATAACTTATAATGAATAAAGAAGAATATGCTGTAGAAGAAAAGATATATAAAAGTCAAGATGGATTAGAAATAAAAATAATACATTCAAACTTAGAACGAAGATATAAAAAAATAGGAACCCAATTATATCTAATGCCAGATAAAGAATCATCAAAATTAGAGGATAGTCTAACAACTATGGTAAGATTAAATAAAGAAAATGAAGAAATAGATAGAAGAAAAGAAATTGAAAAAATTAGAGAACAAGCTAAAAAAGAAATTAAACAAATAGAAGAAGTAAAAGATACTAGGATACAAGAATTACAAAAAGAATTAGAAAGACTTAAACAATTATATGAAGAAAAATTAAAAGCAAAAGAGGAATATAAGAAAAGAACTGAAGAATTAAAGTTAAATCAAGAAATAGAAAAATTTAAAACAATGTTAGAAGAAACAGAAGAATTACCTGAATTAAAAATAGAAGAAATAAATGAAATAAATGAAGAAGAAAATGACAATATTTCAGAAAATAATTATAAATCATATTCAGAAACATATACTGACCTTATAGAAAAAGATAAAAATATAGAAATAAATGTAGGAAATTTAGATGAGAAGCCTAGTACTTCAAATTCTAAAACACGAATTGATACAACCCCAACATATTATACTTATGAAAAAGAAAATAGAGATAAAATTTTATGGGATAAAAGATTAAATAAAAATTGGATACCTAGACAAACTACAGATCAAAATAATTTCTTAGATTTGGACTGCGTAGCAGATACAAATAAAACAATTCAATTATGGATATGTTATATATCAAAACAATTAATAGACAACAAAATATCAATAATGGATGCCCCAGGATATATAGAAAGAACACTTATAGGAACAGTAAAAATATGGTTACAAAATTTAACACCAATAAGCTTAGAAACACTAAGAAATAATACGAAACTTAATAATGACATAGCAACATCAGCAATAGACATATTAACTAAATATGAAATATCAATTAGAAATGAATTTGGAAGTATGACAACAGAAATAGAAGAACAATTATATGATAAAATAACAACATCTTAATATAATGACAAAAATATACATTTTAGCAAAAATAATTATAGAAGGATACTATAATAGATATTACACACCTATGATAGACACAGGAGCAGAAGCAAATATGTGCAAACATAATTGTCTACCAGATATTAAATGGGAAAAATTAAAAACATCATTATCATTTTGATGAACAAAATAAAAAATATATCAGAAAAATTAAAACCATGTGTAAAGAGTTACCAAAATTATACTTTCCAGATGAACATAGACAATTTACTTATATAGTAGAAACAGACTCAAGTGACCATAGTTACGGAGGAGTATTAAAATATAAATATATAAATGAAAAAATAGAACATCATCAGAGATATTATTCCGGATCATATACTGAGACTCCACAAATAAAATGGGAAATAAATAGAACAGACCCACTTGCCTTATAAAAATGTTTATTAGCTCTTGAGCCATACATGGTATATAATACATTTATTGTTAGAAATGTATAATACATGTAAAATGGTGGATAATCAAAAAGTACAAGACTCAGCATAAATAAAAGAAATAAGAAGACTGTAGTCAATATATTGAATTTTTCATTTACAATTGAAGTTATAAAATCGACAAAAATGTGATTGCAGATCACCTCTCAAGAGAAAAATATTGAATGCACAAATACAATAGACGGATACTCAACCTCCTAACTACACTTTGTAAAAAGTGGATAGTATGGATGGTGAGATACAAAAGCTAAAGGAGCAAGCTAGTAGTCGCAAAGATGACGTTAAAAATGCGAGCTACGTCGATCGGAAGACGTTAAAATTCGAGCTAGAAGGAGACGTTGGGAAACTCCTAAAACCCGTAATGTTTGTTTGAATGCAGATGCAGTACATCCGAGCTACAAAGAAAACTACAGAAGAAAAAGTTATACAAATACAAATATGAATAAACTTTTTGATAAACCATATACAGCTCCAAAAATACAAAAATTGCACCTACTCCACAAACAACTACATATAAAAACAAATTTAGCCCAATGAGAAAAATATATATAACCACATCACACGCACTATATAGAAAACATTTACAAAGTCCAAACTTATTTAAATAAAAACCCCAGAGCTATAAATCCAAAAGAACCAAATACCGATTATATTACCCAACACTTACAAGGATACAACAAACTAATTGCCCTACCAGGTACAAATACAAATTTGGTTACAACTTGTTACAACTACGGACTACTTAGTACAGTGTACACAAACTACAGGAGATGAAATATCAAAGATACGAACTATACAAAGCCTTTTTAACCTATAAACGAATAACTAAAGGAACTCTATTTTTTATAAAGTTCTATTCAGCCACAGCAGAGATACTATATGACGAGATAAAATCGGTTATACAAGTCATAAAGATAGGATTGACTAGAGATATGCTAATACCGGAGAAGATAGAAAATGTAACGAGATATCTATTGTAGATATTCCAGAATTTTATGCAAATAAAAGAATTATTGGAATAGCTACAATATTGACAGAACTAGCAAATAACTATTTAAACAATAATACAATATGGAGTTACTATAGCCGAGATAACACTATGATATATTCAAATTGTCGGGAAACAAGAGAAGGAGATATGGAGGAAATACGGCAATGGATACTAAGTCTCCTAAAACCAGAAAATACACCAACTACACGAGCTATCAAGAAAAATTTCATTTCACCAGCATTATTAACAAGATATTGTACAACTATCAGTAGTAAATATTCAGAGCATATATGTTCAAAATGCCAAGGAGAAGATAACCAAGTTCCAACCGTACAGCTGGAATAAACTATCACAGAAGATACAAAAAAGCCGGCAGCCTGATGAAGACAGCCGACAAAACAAAAGATAAGACAGAGACAGCTATGAAAAGAGTCAAAAATAGGATAAGCATCTTATCCTTCTTTTTGTAAAGTTTTTTGTTTTCTTTTGTAAAGTAAAAGTAAAAGTAGTTTGTTTTTATTTGGAGTCACCGACAGGACACTATTTATAAATAGTGAAATGTCAATTATGTAAATAGTAAGGGTTAAGTTACTGTGTAAATAGTAGAGGTCAAGTACTGTACAAATAGTAAGAGTCAGTCACTGTTCATGAATAGTAAAGGTCAAGTCACTGTTCATGAATAGTAATGTAAAGTTTTGCCTATAAATAAGATGAAGGAGAAAGGGAAAATCATTCCTCATCTCCCACCTTCCTCATATTCTCTCTTAAATTCCGCAGATCCTAATATTTATAATTGTTCTTTTAATAATTACTTTCTTAGTTTCATAAGTTATTGTTAATTGTTTATCATATATATTATATGGTCTAACTGTTTCTAGCCATTTTATTCCTAAAGTAATATTATTATTTCCTTGATGTATTTTGAATTTAATTTTTATTGGTATTCCTCCAATAATTAGTTCTTGTTCAGTAGTTTCTTCTATATTTACCAAAGCTCTAGGTAATTCTGTATTTATATTTTCTCCTGTAATTATTTCATGTTCTTTGACTAATTCTCTTATAATTTGATTTTCTGTTTGTCCTGTATTTATAGTTATTAAATATTTTCTTTGGTCTAATATTCCTGTAATATAATATTGGTATGGTTGGATTTCATCTTGTTGTAGTTCTTTTAACTTAGGTATTAAATCATAATCTAATCTCCTATATGTACTAGTTCTTGATGATGAAGGTGTATCATTGCTTAATCTTTTAGATGTACTTAATCTTTCTTTTACTATCTCTAAATCTTCTTCAATATCTAGTTCTTTATAACTATAATCATTATTATCAATTACTGTAATTATTTTATCAAATGGATTTTCTATTTTAATTTTTTGAATCTTATTTCTTGCTGTTATTTTATGTTTTGTAGTTAATACATATAAATTTTTACATCTTGTCAGAAATATTTTACTTCACAGTGCTAATTCTAGTCTGACATTTTCCAAAGATAGTACTAGTGATTTATCTATGTTTTTGTCTTCTATTGCTACTGAATAATTTGCACTTATAATAAATTTAAATTTTTGATATATTAGATTTCCTCTAACTGCACTTATTATACTTTTTTCTATAGGTTGAATTATTCTATCATCTGCTAAATATAATTCTATAGGTGTATCTATTCCTTCTCTAAAACATGCTTTTATTAATATTTCGTTGTTCTAAATGTACATATTTTATTGGATTTTTGATTTTAAATCTTGAATTTCTTTATTAATTATTTTTATTTATGATAGGTATTTTAGCTTTTCCTTTAATATATTTACAATCTATTACATGTTCTTTTTGGCTTATTACAAAATATTCATCTTGTTTTAATTTGAATAAATTTTTAGTTTAGGTACTTCTAATATCTTATCTATGCTTAAGTCTAATTCTTTACCTTTTATTTGTTCAAACATATTATTGTCAAATATTATTTTTTGTCTGTATATTCATTATCTTGATATTCTTCTTTACTTATTATTTTTATATCGCTACCATAATCGTGTCGTCTCTATTTCATCTTCTAGTTCAATATCTGTAAATTCGTATATGCTATCTTCATTTTCTAATTCATAATCTAAATAATCTACTGTTTATATTTATCGCTTTCTATTATTACCTCTGTTATTTGTTTTTCTTTAAATCTTTTGGTAATTTACTGATTTCTAGCTAAATGTCCTAGTTTTTCACAATTATAACATTTAAATTCTGGTATATTTGTATTAACTATATTTTTTCTTTTTTTTTTATAATTTTTTATATAATATCTTTTTCTTGGGATTTTATCTTTATATTTTGTTTTGAAACGTTTATACTTTTTTATCCTTTTCTTTTTATATGAATTTTTGCATCCAAATTGGGGTGCTAATTTACTTGTACAATATGCTAGGTTTTTTACTAATATTTTTTCTAGTTTTAATTCTTCTTTATGTTTTTCACATAATTTCATAAACCATTGTTGTAAGAATTTTACTCTAGCTCCTAGTGTATCTACTGTATTTGATTCTTCCCAATCTTTTATTATTTTTGAACTAAATGGTTCTGATAATTTTGTGTAATATAATTTTCTTATTTCTTTACTTTCATCATTTGTATATATTCCTTTATAATAATATTCTATAAATGCACATGTATATTCATCTATGTATCTCATTTTACATATTGCTAATTTATTTATTAAATTTCTGTTTATTATTTTATCTTTCTGTTGTTCTTCTATTTCTGTTGTCATACTTCCAAATTCATTTCTAATTGATATTTCATATTTAGTTAATATGTCTATTGCTGATGTTGCTATGTCATTATTAAGTTTCGTATTATTTCTTAGTGTTTCTAAGCTTATTGGTGTTAAATTTTGTAACCATATTTTTACTGTTCCTATAAGTGTTCTTTCTATATATCCTGGGGCATCCATTATTGATATTTTGTTGTCTATTAATTGTTTTGATATATAACCTATCCATAATTGAATTGTTTTATTTGTATTCGCTGTGATCCAAATCTAAGAAATTATTTTGATCTGTAGTTTGTCTAGGTATCCAATTTTTATTTAATCTTTTATCCCATAAAACTTTATCTCTATTTTCTTTTTCATAAGTATAATATGTTGGGGTTGTATCAATTCGTGTTTTAGAATTTGAAGTACTAGGTTTCTCATCTAAATTTCCTACATTTATTTCTATATTTTTATCTTTTTCTATAAGGTCAAGATATATGTTTCAATATGATTCATAATTATTTTACGAAATATTGTCATTTTCTTCTTCATTTATTTCATTTATTTCTTCTATTTTTAATTCGTAATTCTTCCTGCTTTCTTCTAACATTGTTTTAAATTTTTCTATTTCTTGATTTAACTTTAATTCTTCAGTTCTTTTCTTATATTCCTCTTTTGCTTTTAATTTTTCTTCATATAATTGTTTAAGTCTTTCTAATTCTTTTTGTAATTCTTGTATCCTAGTATCTTTTACTTCTTCTATTTGTTTAATTTCTTTTTTAGCTTGTTCTCTAATTTTTAAATTTCTTTTCTTCTATCTATTTCTTCATTTTCTTTATTTAATCTTACCATAGTTGTTAGACTATCCTCTAATTTTGCTGATTCTTTATCTGGCATTAGATATAATTGGGTTCCTATTTTTTTATATCTTCGTTCTAAGTTTGAATGTATTATTTTTATTTCTAATCCATCTTGACTTTTATATATCTTTTCTTCTACAGCATATTCTTCTTTATTCATTATAAGTTATGTTGATATTTATATTCTAAGTGTTGTAATTGTAGATCTAATAAAAATATCGTTTTTCTTTGTGCTTTTATAGATTTTTGGCATACTCCTGCCCATATATTTTCTTCTAGTCTATGTTGTCTAAATCTTAATTCTTGTTTTATTTCATTAATTTTTTCTAATAATTGGTCTTTGTAAGTTTCATCCATTAATAAAACATTTTTTTATAATATTCTTGCTTTTTTATCACAAGATTTTGTATTTCTTTTATAGTTTCTGAAATATATTCTAAGTATTCCATATCTTGGGTTCTTCGATATGTTATAATATTTTCTATTAAAAGTTTATTTAATAGTTCTAAATCTTCCATAGTTTGTAACCAATATGTCATATATTCGTAATTTATCATTGTTCTGAACATAAATCATATAATTCATCTATATTCTGAATAGTTAGTTCTTGCCAGTTTTGTTCTATTAGTTCCATTATCTGATCTAGTTCTATCATTTCTTCAATAATTAAAAGGTCATAGATTTTTCTTTTTATGTCAATATTAAGTGTTTTAAGAACATATAAAATAAGTATTTTATAATTATAATCTTCATCTATTAAGTATGTGTTCATCATTTTTATGATTTCTAAACAAGTTTATTCCTTCTAACCTTCTTGTTTGTTATTATCAATTATCAAATTATATTAAAGTTATCCTAAATAAATTCTTTTGGTCACTACTATGATTTTCAGCTTCAATCAGTTACCCTAACAGCGCCTTCAACAAGTTCGTACTTCCCCTCAAACGGCTCTCTTTTGCCTAACTGGGTTTTCGATTTTGGATGGCATAGTCTGGGCTTACCTATTCTCAGCCTACCTTCGTTCATAGCAAACTACTTCGAATTTATTCAGTGAAAAAATTACCCAAAAATTAAAAAATGTAACAACTAATGATCATAAAATAGAAATTATAATATTCACAGTAGATAAAATACAAGCAATAAACGATAAATTAAATTCATTACATAACGAAAACCCATTGCAAGGATGGGATAAACATAAAACGAAAGTAAAAATTGAACTAATAGATGAAAATAGTATAATAACACAAAAACCATTAAGATATAATTTTGAAGACCAATCAGAATTCAAAATGCATATAAATGAATTATTAGAAAATAAGTATATACAAGAAAGCAATAGTAAACATAATAGTCCAGCATTCATAGTAAATAAACATAGTGAACAAAAAAGAGGAAAAACTAGAATGGTTATTGATTATAGAAATCTAAACGCAAAAACTAAAACATATAATTACCCTATACCTAATAAAATATTAAAAGTACGTCAAATACAAGGATATAATTACTTTAGTAAATTTGACTGTAAATCAGGATTTTACCATCTAAAACTAGAAGAAGAATCTAAACATTTAACAGCATTTACTGTACCACAAGGATTTTACGAATGGAATGTTCTACCATTTGGATATAAAAACGCACCAGGTAGATATCAACATTTTATGGATACATATTTCAACCAACTAGAAAATTGTATAGTATATATAGATGACATACTATTATATTCAAGAACAAGAGAAGAACATTTAAAGTTATTAGAAAAATTTATACATATCATAGAAATATCAGGAATTAGCTTATCAAAAAAGAAAGCTGAAATTATGCAAAATCAAATAGAATTCTTAGGAATACAAATAGACAAAAATGGAATAAAAATGCAAACACATATTGTACAAAAAATATTTGGCTCTGAATAATTATTAGATACTAAAAAAAAATTACAATCATTTTTAGGATTAGTTAATCAAGTAAGAGAATATATACCGAAATTAGCAGAAAATTTAAAATCATTACAGAAAAAATTAAAGAAAGATGTAGAATATCATTTTGATGAACAAGATAAAAAATATATCAGAAAAATTAAAACCATGTGTAAAGAGTTACCAAAATTATACTTTCCAGATGAACATAGACAATTTACTTATATAGTAGAAACAGACTCAAGTGACCATAGTTACGGAGGAGTATTAAAATATAAATATATCAATGAAAAAATAGAACATCACTGTAGATATTATTCCGGATCATATACAGACCCACAAATAAAATGGGAAATAAATAGAAAATAATTATTTGCCTTATATAAATGTTTATTAGCTTTTGAGCCATACATTGTATATAACAAATTTATTGTTAGAACAGATAATACAGTAAAATGGTGGATAACCAAAAAGTACAAGACTCATTACAACAAAAGAAATAAGAAGACGGTAGTCAATATATTGAATTTTTCATTTACAATTGAAGTTATAAAAACTGACAAAAATGTGATTGTAGATCACCTCTCAAGAGAAAAATATTGAACAGACAAATACAATAGATCAAATACTCAACCTCCTAACTACACTTTGTAAAAAAGTGGATAGTATGGATGGTGAGATACAAAGCTAAAGGAGCAAGCTAGTAGTCGAGATGACGTTAAAAATGCGGAGCTACGTCGATCGGAAGACGTTAAAATTCCGAGCTAGAAGGAGACGTTGGGAAACTCCTAAAACCCATAATGTTTGTTTGAATGCAGATGCACATCCGAGCTACAAAGAAAACTACGAAGAAAAAGTTATACAAATACAAATATGAATAAACTTTTGATAAACCAAATCTGACTCCAAAAATACAAAAATCCGTACCTACTCCACAAACAACTACATATAAAAACAGCCTAGCCCAACAGAAAAATACATATAACCACATCACACGTACCTATATAGAAAATATTTACAAAGTCCAAACTTATTTAAATAAAAACCCCAGAGCTATAAATCCAAAAGAACCAAATACCGATTATATTACCCAACACTTACAAGGATACAACAAACTAATTGCCCTACCAGGTACAAATACAAATTTGGTTACAACTTGTTACAACTACGGACTACTTAGTACAGTGTACACAGCTACAGGAGATGAAATATCAAAGATACCTGAACTATACAAAGCCTTTTTAACCTATAAACGAATAACTAAAGGAACTCTATTTTTTATAAAGTTCTATTCAGCCACAGCAGAGATACTATATGACGAGATAAAACCGATTATACAAGTCATAAAGATAGGATTGACTAGAGATATGCTAATACCGGAGAAGATAGAAAAACAGAACGAGATATCTATTGTAGATATTC
Organism: Solanum pinnatisectum; assembly: GCA_035578085.1. Lineage (NCBI taxonomy): Eukaryota > Viridiplantae > Streptophyta > Magnoliopsida > Solanales > Solanaceae > Solanum > Solanum pinnatisectum. The sequence continues at coordinate 21,442,506 of CM069082.1, read as the reverse complement.
CAGAATTTTATGCAAATAAAAGAATTATTGGAATAGCTACAATATTGACAGAACTAGCAAATAACTATTTAAACAATAATACAATATGGAGTTACTATAGCCGAGATAACACTATGATATATTCAAATTGTCGGGAAACAAGAGAAGGAGATATGGAGGAAATACGACAATGGATACTAAGTCTCCTAAAACCAGAAAATACACCAACTACACGAGCTATCAAGAAAAATTTCATTTCACCAGCATTATTAACAAGATATTGTACAACTATCAGTAGTAAATATTCAGAGCATATATGTTCAAAATGCCAAGGAGAAGATAACCAAGTTCCAACCATACAGCTGGAATAAACTATCACAGAAGATACAAAAAAGCCGGCAGCCTGATGAAGACAGCCGACAAAACAAAAGATAAGACAGAGACAGCTATGAAAAGAGTCAAAAATAGGATAAGCATCTTATCCTTCTTTTTGTAAAGTTTTTTGTTTTCTTTTGTAAAGTAAAAGTAAAAGTAGTTTGTTTTTATTTGGAGTCACCGACAGGACACTATTTATAAATAGTGAAATGTCAATTATGTAAATAGTAAGGGTTAAGTTACTGTGTAAATAGTAGAGGTCAAGTCTTTGTACAAATAGTAAGAGTCAGTCACTGTTCATGAATAGTAAAGGTCAAGTCACTGTTCATGAATAGTAATGTAAAGTTTTGCCTATAAATAAGATGAAGGAGAAAGGGAATATTAGGATCTGCGGAATTTAAGAGAGAATATAAGGAAGGTGGGAGATGAGGAATGATTTTCCCTTTCTCCTTCATCTTATTTATAGGCAAAACTTTACATTACTATTCATGAACAGTGACTTGACCTTTACTATTCATGAACAAAGGATCGACTCTTACTATTTGTACAAGATTGACCTCTACTATTTACACAGTAACTTAACCCTTACTATTTACATAATTGACATTTCACTATTTATAAATAGTGTCCTGTCGGTGACTCCAAATAAAAACAAACTACTTTTACTTTTACTTTACAAAAGAAAACAAAAAACTTTACAAAAAGAAGGATAAGATGCTTATCCTATTTTTGACTCTTTTCATAGCTGTCTCTGTCTTATCTTTTGTTTTGTCGGCTGTCTTCATCAGGCTGCCGGCTTTTTTGTATCTTCTGTGATAGTTTATTCCAATTTGCAGTTGGAACTTGGTTATCTTCTCCTTGGCATTTTGAACATATATGCTCAATATTTACTACCGATAGTTGTACAATATCTTGTTAATAATGCTGGTGAAATGAAATTTTTCTTGATAGCTCGTGTAGTTGGTGTATTTTCTGGTTTTAGGAGACTTAGTATCCATTGCCGTATTTCCTCCATATCTCCTTCTCTTGTTTCTCGACAATTTGAATATATCATAGTGTTATCTCGGCTATAGTAACTCCATATTGTATTATTGTTTAAATAGTTATTTGCTAGTTCTGTCAATATTGTAGCTATTCCAATAATTCTTTTATTTGCATAAAATTCGGAATATCTACAATAGATATCTCGCTCGCTTTTTCTATCTTCTCCGTATTAGCATATCTCTAGTCAATCCTATCTTTATGACTTGTATAACCGGTTTTATCTCGTCATATAGTATCTCTCTGTGTAATGAATAGAACTTTATAAAAATAGAGTTCCTTTAGTTATTCGTTTATAGGTTAAAAAGGCTTTGTATAGTTCAGGTATCTTTGATATTTCATCTCCTTTAGCTGTGTACACTGTACTAAGTAGTCCGTAGTTGTAACAAGTTGTAACCAAATTTGTATTTGTAGATGGTATGACAATTAGTTTGTTGTATGATTGTAAGTGTTGTGTATTATAATCGTATTTGGTTCTTTGGATTTATAGCTCAGGGTTTTTATTTAAATAAGTTTGGACTTTGTAAATGTTTTCTATATAGGTACGTGTGATGTGGTTATATGTATTTTTCTCATTGGGCTAAGCTGTTTTATATGTAGTTGTTTGTGGAGTAGGTACGGATTTTTGTATTTTTGAGTCAGATATGGTTTATCAAAAGTTTATTCATATTTGTATTTGTATAACTTTTTCTTCTCAGAGTTTTCTTTGTAGCTCCGTATGTACTGCATCTGCATTCAAACAAACATTATGGGTTTTAGGAGTTTCCCAACGTCTCCTTCTAGCTCGAATTTTAACGTCTTCCGATCGACGTAGCTCGCATTTTTAACGTCATGTCACGACTACTAGCTTGCTCCTTTAGCTTTTGTATCTCACCATCCATACTATCCACTTTTTACAAAGTGTAGTTAGGAGGTTGAGTATCCGATCTATTGTATTTGTCTGCTCAATATTTTTCTTGAGAGGTGATCTGCAATCACATTTTTGTCGATTTTATAACTTCAATTGTAAATGAAAAATTCAATATATTGACTACCGTCTTCTTATTTCTTTTGTTGTAATCGAAGTCTTGTACTTTTTTGGTTATCCACCATTTTACCTGTGTATTATCTGTTCTAACAATAAATTTGTTATATACAATGTATGGCTCAAAAGCTAATAAACATTTATATAAGGCAAATAATTATTTTCTATTTATTTCCCATTTTATTTGTGGGTCTGTATATGATCCGGAATAATATCTACAGTGATGTTCTATTTTTTCATTGATATATTTATATTTTAATACTCCTCCGTAACTATGGTCACTTGAGTCTGTTTCTACTATATAAGTAAATTGTCTATGTTCATCTGGAAAGTATAATTTTGGTAACTCTTTACACATGGTTTTAATTTTTCTGATATATTTTTTATCTTGTTCATCAAAATGATATTCTACATCTTTCTTTAATTTTTTCTGTAATGGTTTTAAATTTTCTGCTAATTTCGGTATATATTCTCTTACTTGATTAACTAATCCTAAAAATGATTGTAATTTTTTTTTAGTATCTAATAATTATTCAGAACCAAATATTTTTTGTACAATATGTGTTTGCATTTTTATTCCATTTTTGTCTATTTGTATTCCTAAGAATTCTATTTGATTTTGCATAATTTCAGCTTTCTTTTTTGATAAGCTAATTCCTGATATTTCTATGATATGTATAAATTTTTCTAATAACTTTAAATGTTCTTCTCTTGTTCTTGAATATAATAGTATGTCATCTATATATACTATACAATTTTCTAGTTGGTTGAAATATGTATCCATAAAATGTTGATATCTACCTGGTGCGTTTTTATATCCAAATGGTAGAACATTCCATTCGTAAAATCCTTGTGGTACAGTAAATGCTGTTAAATGTTTAGATTCTTCTTCTAGTTTTAGATGGTAAAATCCTGATTTACAGTCAAATTTACTAAAGTAATTATATCCTTGTATTTGACGTACTTTTAATATTTTATTAGGTATAGGGTAATTATATGTTTTAGTTTTTGCGTTTAGATTTCTATAATCAATAACCATTCTAGTTTTTCCTCTTTTTTGTTCACTATGTTTATTTACTATGAATGCTGGACTATTATGTTTACTATTGCTTTCTTGTATATACTTATTTTCTAATAATTCATTTATATGCATTTTGAATTCTGATTGGTCTTCAAAATTATATCTTAATGGTTTTTGTGTTATTATACTATTTTCATCTATTAGTTCAATTTTTACTTTCGTTTTATGTTTATCCTATCCTTGCAATGAGTTTTCGTTATATAATGAATTTAATTTATCGTTTATTGCTTGTATTTTATCTACTGTGAATATTATAATTTCTATTTTATGATCATTAGTTGTTACATTTTCTAATTTTTGGGTAATTTTTTCACTTCCTTTTATCCATGGTGTATTTTTTCTAATTTTATTATTAACTCTTTTTGCTCCTATTTTGTGATTACATATGGTAGTGAACCACCAATGTGTTTTTGTTATAGTGTGTGGATATAGTTTTTCTAAAAAAGGCATTCCTAATAATATATCTTTATTTGTAAATTCATAACTATAGATTTCATCTATTAATAATATTTTATCCCATATTTGTGTTTTTATATTTTTAGCTTTATGTGTTATCATGCTTCCTTCATTATTAAATCCTGTTACTATTAATGGTGTTTTTAATTTTTCTCATTTAATATCTGGTAGACAATTATGTTTGCACATATTTGCTTCTGCTCCTGTGTCTATCATAGGTGTGTAATATCTATTATAGTATCCTTCTATAATTATTTTTGCTAAAATGTATATTTTTGTCATTATATTAAGATGTTGTTATTTTATCATATAATTGTTCTTTTAATAATTACTTTCTTAGTTTCATAAGTTATTGTTAATTGTTTATCATCTATATTATATGGTCTAACTGTTTCTAGCCATTTTATTCCTAAAGTAATATTATTATTTCCTTGATGTATTTTGAATTTAATTTTTATTGGTAATCCTCCAATAATTAGTTCTTGTTCAGTAGTTTCTTCTATATTTACCAAAGCTCTAGGTAATTCTGTATTTATATTTTCTCCTGTAATTATTTCATGTTCTTTGACTAATTCTCTTATAATTTGGTTTTCTGTTTGTCCTGTATTTATAGTTATTAAATATTTTCTTTGGTCTAATATTCCTGTAATATAATATTGGTATGGTTGGATTTCATCTTGTTGTAGTTCTTTTAACTTAGGTATTAAATCATAATCTAATCTCCTAGATGTACTAGTTCTTGATGATGAAGGTGTATCATAGCTTAATCTTTTAGATGTACTTAATCTTTCTTTTACTATCTCTAAATCTTCTTCAATATCTAGTTCTTTATAACTGTAATCATTATTATCAATTACTGTAATTATTTTATCAAATGGATTTTCTATTTTGATTTTTTGAATCTTATTTCTTGATGTTATTTTATGTTTTGTAGTTAATACATATAAATTTTTACATCTTGTCAGAAATATTTTACTTCCAGTGCTAATTCTAGTCCTGACATTTTCCAGTATAGTACTAGTGATTTATCTATGTTTTTGTCTTCTATTGCTACTGAATAATTTGCACTTATAATAAATTTAAATTTTTGATATATTAGATTTCCTCTAACTGCACTTATTATACTTTTTTCTATAGGTTGAATTATTCTATCATCTGCTAAATATAATTCTATAGGTGTATCTATTCCTTCTCTAAAACATGCTTTTATTAATATTTCTGTTGCTCCTAAATGTACATATTTTATTGGATTTTTTTATTTTAAATCTTGAATTTCTTTATTAATTATTTTTTTATTTATGATAGGTATTTTAGCTTTTCCTTTAATATATTTACAATCTATTACATGTTCTTTTTGGCTTATTACATAATATTCATCTTGTTTTAATTTGAATAAATTTTTTAGTTTAGGTACTTCTAATATCTTATCTATGCTTAAGTCTAATTCTTTACCTTTTATTTGTTCAAACATATTATTGTCAAATATTATTTTTTGTTCTGTATATTCATTATCTTGATATTCTTCTTTACTTATTATTTTTATATCGCTTTCAGTCATAATCAGAATCTGTCTCTATTTCATCTTCTAGTTCAATATCTGTAAATTCGTATATGCTATCTTCATTTTCTAATTCATAATCTAAATAATCTACCTGTTTATATTTATCGTTTTCTATTATTACCATTCTTATTTGTTTTTTCTTTAAATCTTTTGGTAATTTACAGTTTCTAGCTAAATGTCCTAGTTTTCCACAATTATAACATTTACATTCTGTTATATTTTTCTTAACTCTATGTGGTCTTTTGTGTTTATAATTTTTTATATAATATCTTTTTCTTGGGATTTTATCTTTATATTTTGTTTTGAAACGTTTATACTTTTTTATCCTTTTCTTTTTATATGAATTTTTGCATCCAAATTGGGGTGCTAATTTACTTGTACAATATGCTAGGTTTTTTACTAATATTTTTTCTAGTTTTAATTCTTCTTTATGTTTTTCACATAATTTCATAAACCATTGTTGTAAGAATTTTACTCTAGCTCCTAGTGTATCTACTGTATTTGATTCTTCCCAATCTTTTATTATTTTTGAACTAAATGGTTCTGGTAATTTTGTGTAATATAATTTTCTTATTTCTTTACTTTCATCATTTGTATATATTCCTTTATAATAATATTCTCTAAATGCACATGTATATTCATCTATGTATCTCATTTTACATATTGCTAATTTATTCATTAAATTTCTGTTTATTATTTTATCTTTCTGTTGTTCTTCTATTTACATTTGTCATACTTCCAAATTCATTTCTAATTGATATTTCATATTTAGTTAATATGTCTATTGCTGATGTTGCTATGTCATTATTAAGTTTCGTATTATTTCTTAGTGTTTCTAAGCTTATTGGTGTTAAATTTTGTAACCATATTTTTACTGTTCCTATAAGTGTTCTTTCTATATATCCTGGGGCATCCATTATTGATATTTTGTTGTCTATTAATTGTTTTGATATATAACCTATCCATAATTGAATTGTTTTATTTGTATCACTCTGTGATCCAAATCTAAGAAATTATTTTGATCTAGTTTGTCTATGTATCCAATTTTTATTTAATCTTTTATCCCATAAAACTTTATCTCTATTTTCTTTTTCATAAGTATAATATGTTGGGGTTGTATCAATTCGTGTTTTAGAATTTGAAGTACTAGGTTTCTCATCTAAATTTCCTACATTTATTTCTATATTTTTATCTTTTTCTATAAGGTCAGTATATGTTTCTGAATATAATTCATAATTATTTTCTGAAATATTGTCATTTTCTTCTTCATTTATTTCATTTATTTCTTCTATTTTTAATTCAGGTAATTCTTCTGTTTCTTCTAACATTGTTTTAAATTTTTCTATTTCTTGATTTAACTTTAATTCTTCAGTTCTTTTCTTATATTCCTCTTTTGCTTTTAATTTTTCTTCATATAATTGTTTAAGTCTTTCTAATTCTTTTTGTAATTCTTGTATCCTAGTATCTTTTACTTCTTCTATTTGTTTAATTTCTTTTTTAGCTTGTTCTCTAATTTTTTCAATTTCTTTTCTTCTATCTATTTCTTCATTTTCTTTATTTAATCTTACCATAGTTGTTAGACTATCCTCTAATTTTGCTGATTCTTTATCTGGCATTAGATATAATTGGGTTCCTATTTTTTTATATCTTCGTTCTAAGTTTGAATGTATTATTTTTATTTCTAATCCATCTTGACTTTTATATATCTTTTCTTCTACAGCATATTCTTCTTTATTCATTATAAGTTATGTTGATATTTATATTCTAAGTGTTGTAATTGTAGATCTAATAAAAATATCGTTTTCTTTGTGCTTTTATAGATTTTTGGCATACTCACTGCCCATATATTTTCTTCTAGTCTATGTTGTCTAAATCTTAATTCTTGTTTTATTTCATTAATTTTTTCTAATAATTGGTCTTTGTAAGTTTCATCCATTAATAAAACATTTTTTATAATATTCTTGCTTTTTATCACAAGATTTTGTATTTCTTTTATAGTTTCTGAAATATATTCTAAGTATTCCATATCTTGGGTTCTTCGATATGTTATAATATTTTCTATTAAAAGTTTATTTAATAGTTCTAAATCTTCCATAGTTTGTAACCAATATGTCATATATTCGTAATTTATCATTGTTCTGAACATAAATCATATAATTCATCTATATTCTGAATAGTTAGTTCTTGCCAGTTTTGTTCTATTAGTTCCATTATCTGATCTAGTTCTATCATTTCTTCAATAATTAAAAGGTCATAGATTTTTCTTTTTATGTCAATATTAAGTGTTTTAAGAACATATAAAATAAGTATTTTATAATTATAATCTTCATCTAGTAAGTATGTGTTCATCATTTTTATGATTTCTAAACAAGTTTATTCCTTCTAACCTTCTTGTTTGTTATTATCAATTATCAAATTATATTAAAGTTATCCTAAATAAATTCTTTTGGTCACTACTATGATTTTCAGCTTCAATCAGTTACCCTAACAGCGCCTTCAACAAGTTCGTACTTCCCCTCAAACGGCTCTCTTTTGCCTAACTGGGTTTCCGGTTTCGGATGGCATAGTCTGGGCTTACCTATTCTCAGCTTACCTTCGTTCATAGCAAACTACTTCGAATTTATTCAGTATAACAATACTATAACATGATAATAATCTAATAATAATCAAGAGATTATCAGGAATAAGATAGTTTAGTTATTCATATTGAAATATGAACATACCTTAGTTTGTAGATTTTCTGGAATTGATTCCTTCATAGCTTCGTGGTTATTGCTAGATTTCTCCATTTATATTTTTTCTTATCTAGCTCTGATACCAATCCTTGATGAGTCTTAAGTGGTAGTGAGCTATGATTTCGACTGATGGTGAGTTTGTAAAAGAATTTTGGATTCATTGGAGTTTGTTTTCAACCGTTTGAGTCCCTATACATTATTATTATTGCTATTATTTTGTGGCTCCCATATCCATCTCTTTATGTCAAGTTTTTAATCCCCGCTTGTATCATCCCTTTGATCCGAATAAAGTTCTAATTGAGTGACTTTGTCCTATGTACACATTGATCCTATAAATGTGTTGACTTTGTCCTATTTTTCTACAAAGTGTAGGTTCCGACATTTGAGGTGATTCCTTCTAGTTCGAATCTTGGATACATTTCTTCCAAAGCTTGTGGTATATCCTCATGGATCCGAGGACAAGTGCTTTATTGATGTTTCATGTCTTTTACTGTATTAGACTTTTTAGACTTTACTATTGTAAGGGTTGTGACCCTATGTTCAGACTTTGATTGTAGTAGATGGCCATGTGAGACTATGTCTAGACTTCTGCTATTTTAAATGAAGTATTCGATTGTATGGATTTAAAAGAGAGTTTTAAAGTCCCCACTATTTCTTATGTCTTATGTTATGAATGCTATGAGGCTTGTATGAGGCTCTTTAGAGTCTTGTACGTCGTGTCACGTTCGGAGTGTAGGCTCGGGTCGTGACGGGATAACGAGATATCATATCAGCCTCAGCTTCCCAAGTAGCATCCTCAACTAACTGATTCCTCCAATGAACTTTCACGGAATAAACTTCCTTATTTATCAACTTCCAAACTTGTCGGTCCAAGATATCAATCGGAACTTCTTAATAAGAAACACTATCCTTTATGCCAAGAATCTCAAATGGTACTATAAATGTTAGATCACCAATACATTTCTTCGACAAGGAGATATGGAAAATTGGATGCACTGATGCCAAGTCATTAGGCATATCAAGTTCATAAGCAACTTTACCAATACGCCTCAAGATCTGATATGGGCGCACATAACGGGGACTAAGTTTCCCTTTTTTTATAAATCTCATCACACCCTTCATGGGTGAAATCTTCAAATAGATCCAATCATTCACATTGAATTCTGAATCTCTTCTTCTAACATTGGCATAGGTTTTTTGTTAACTTTGAGGCATTTTCAACCTCTATCTAATAAGCCAAACTTTTTCCATAGCTTCATGTACCAACTCGGGCAAAGCAACTTCACCCACTTCAAACCAACCTATAGGAGATCTACACCTCCTACCATATAGAGCATTAAATAGGTTCATACCAATACTTGACTGATAGTGTTGTGTCATGAGTTTTGACCTATTTAGAGCTTGTTATTCAATGAATTAGTTTCCTCAATGCCTATTTTGTGATCATAACTGATGTTAATTTGATTATTTGCAGTAATGAAGGCTTAAGAACAAGGTAAGGATATTATAATGCAAAAAGAAGTGAAAAAGTTGAAAAAGTTGAAGAAAAGAATGGCTGGAGCTTTCAAAAGCCACTCGACTCCGAGTGAGCCTCCAGCTTGGAAAAAAGTCAAGTGAATTGGCTCATGAACTAAGCCAACTCGGCGATTGAGAGAGCATTTTGCCGACGTGCCTAATGGAACGGCGAGCTCAACCTAGCTCGCCTAAATGAACATAACAACTGGATGCAGAAGTCAACCCAAAAGGCGAGAAGAGGTGCTTGTGGTGGATCGCCGAGTCGTTTGGATATCTCGACTAATTTCATCGAGTTGGACTACGTACTAAAATTTTTGGATGTTTTTGGAAACGTATAAATTGATCTTTAAAGATAGAGAAGGATCTTACAAAGTTTTAACAGATTTTGACATACTTTGACAATACTAAATATTCTTGGAGAGGGTTTTGAGCACGGTTTTGAGGTTTTATTCTTAATTTTGGCATTGAGCATTGGGGATTTTGTCATTTGGATGGAACATCTTTTTGGTAACTATTTCTAGTATTTTGTTATGAGTTGCTAAATCCTCTTTCCTAAGAGGTGTGACTATGTAATCAGATACATAAATTAGATTGTGGATATTGTTAAATGCTATATTTAATGTTGTTTTGAAATGGGTTCAGTCATTTATTCATATTTTCATTTATCAACTGAAGTTGCAAAATTAGTTATAGATTTAGCTCTCGATGCTTGCTTGTGAAAGTTACGTAGAGTAGAGTAAATGATTGATAATTGAATTGGCTTATGTCTTTACAACCTAGCTTGATAAAGTGGGTTTAGTTAAGGAATTAGGTTGTTTTGTATTGTTATGCTTGTTGAGGTTCGAAAGAAATCACTCGAAGCATAATAGCTGATTGAAATATAAACATTATAGTTAAAGTCCATCTTATCCATTGAGATTTAACAACTTACAGAAATTATTAATTGCCCATTAAGTGAAATTAGTATTTGATGACTCACACACTCCTAAGGTCCTCTTTGTACTTTTTCAAACTCAGCACTATTTGTTTCCATTAACAATTAGATACCAAACTCTCTTCATATTGAAAATTAAAACTTGTTGATTTACATTATGTTACGTGTTATTTACTCTTGTTCTACAAGAAATTAGAACACTTCAATACTTCATACGTGAATTCTTTACCGTATCACTCCTTGTGTTATTGATCCTAATTCACCATTAGGTATATACTTGTTAGCGGCCGCCTACTCTTTGAATTATAAGAGGTTTAGTTGAGTGTTATAAAAATTGGCACCCCTGTCGGGGAGTGGTGTTTAGAATTATTTTATTGAAGTGTTTCTGTGAAATAGTTTGGTTGTAGTAGTATTTACATATTAGTGTTTTTGTTGTTTACTCTTAATAGATGAAGAAATGAGTGTGAACAAGAGAAATGTGAGTCAACATGGACACAATGATGACATTAGAGACTTGAATGATGTTAATGTGGACCAAGTGGGAATTGCCAGTGCTATTTGTTTGCTGACTATGGGCAACACTGTTTTTCATGTGACTGGAACTATGTTTTAGCTGCTCCAAATGAAAGGTTTATTTGGAGGACTTGCTCATGAGGACCCTCATGACCACATTTGGAACTTTTTGGATGTGTGTTGAAAATTCTCATTCAAGAATATCTCTAAAGAGTCAATCCGACTTCGTTTGTTTCCCTTTTCTCTAATGGGGAAAGCAACAGAGTGGTTGGCTAAACTACCAAGGGACTCTATTACTTCTTGGAAGGAGCTTACAGAGGTGTTCTACAAAAGATTCTTTCCTCCCTCGAAGATGGTCAAGTTGGGGGATAACATTAAAAATTTCAAGCGTATTGATGGTGAACCCATCCATGAAACGTGGTTGAGGTTTCAAAATCTAGTCCTCCAAAGTCCTACTCGTGGGTTACCGAATAATGTGCTCTTGTAATATTTCTACCAGAGTCTTGACACCATCAACAAGGGTGTCACCAATCAACTTATTTTGGGTGGAATTATGAGACAACCATTTGTCGTGGCATCGACTTTTCTTGATGAGATGACCAAGATTACTCAAGCATGTCATACAAGGAAGGATTAAGTGTCGCCTCTCAATATTGGGTTGACTAAAGAACAAATGGAAAAGAACCAAGAGCATGATAACCCAAATGGACTTGTTGATGAAACATGTCAGAGGAGGTGGCTGTAAGGTCATGAATGCGGTTGTGCTAATAGTGAGATGAGCCTGGACGATGCACAATTTTAAGCTATGTATAATGAAGAATTACAATTCTTGTCGAACCAAGCGGGGATTCTTGTCCGAGCTATCAAAGGTCGGGCGGGAACCAAGGGTGGAACAAAGATCGTGATAGTGCTTGAAGAGATAGAGAACGTGATTGGTGTTACCGAGGTGCAAATTAGAGAGAAAGGGATGGTGATAGAGATCGTTATGTGCCTTCTCATGACTGTACAAAGTCTAAGGAACCAAATGCCGATCTTGAAAGCTTTCGGACCGAGGATATGCTTTCCTATATACTAAATAAGATGGAAGGATTGGATAAGGTGCTCAAGGAGATGAAGATTGATTTCTCCTATTTGAATCAAATAGTTACCTCTCATTCGGTTTCATAAAACAACTTCAGACCCAAACTGGAAAAATTTCAGCTCACTTGAATCCGAGACCAAAAGAGGGTCTTCCTAGTGATACGATGGTCAATTCAAAGAATGATAATGTGCAATGCATGTCCATTGTGACCCGTAGTGGGAAAATTGCGGAAAGTGAGGTGCCAAATGATAATAATGCAAGTTTAAGCAAAGGGAAAGCCATTGAACAATGAAGCGTCCAATGAGGTTGATGACGCACCAAAAATTATTGTTCCTGGTGATGCTAAAAGTCAAATGTAGGGGTTGTGCCTCCTTCGATGTTTATATAGCTTGCCAAAGTTATTTCACTATTTCCTCACATATTGAAGAAAAGGGATAAAGATGAAAAGTTCCAAAAATTTAATTATGTCTTCAAAACAATTTCCATTAATCTTCCTTTGGTGGAGGTGTTGTTAGAAATGTCGGGTTATGCAAAGTTTATGAAAGAGTTTATTACAAAGAAGAGAAGTTTTGATGTTGAGACAATTGAAGTTTCCCATAGTTGTAGTGCCATTATGTCGAGCAATGTGGTTTTCAAGAAGGATGATCGGGGGTCATTTATTAACCCTTGCACTATAGGGATGTTACAATTTACTAAAGCATTGTGTGATTTGGGGGCAGGTATAAACTTGACCCCCTATGCCATGTTCAAGCAACTTGGGCTAGGTGAGTCTAAACCTACAACTATGCATCTTTGTATGGCTGACCGCTCTATGAAGAGTCCTATTGGCATTCTTTATGACATTTTGGTGAACGTGGATAAATTTATATTTTTGGTTGATTTTGTGATCCTCGATTGCGAGATTGATGCCAAGGTCCCTATTATTCTTTGAAGGCCATTATTCACTACCGGCAAAGTTCTTATTGATGTGGAAAGTGGTGAACTAAAATTCTGGCTAAATGGTGAGGAAGTTACGTTCTGTATTTGTAAATCAATGAATCAACCAAGTGGCCTCCATGTGATATCGGTCATTGATGTGATTGATGAAGCCGTTGCTAGTGCGATTGAAGTTTCTTGTGTTGGTGAATCTTTGGCGGCCATCCTATTGAACTATGATTGGGAGAAAATTCAAGATTATGATGAGATGGTGGCTGCTATATTTGGTGTAGGTTCTTATTCTAAGAGCCATTTAAAACTTGATATCGATTTGAAGAATAGGGAAAGTCCTCCCGCAAAGCCATCTATTGAGGAACCACCAAAGCTAGAATTGAAGGTACTTCCACCTCATCTTTGTTATGTGTTCTTGGGAACAAATAATACATTGCCCATGATTATTGCAGAGAATTTGCTTGAATGGAAAGTGCAAGCTCTTGTTAGTGTAATGAAGAGGTTTACCAAAGTTATTGGGTGGATGATTGCCGATATTATGGGAATTCCTCCCAGTTTCTGTACACACAAGATTCAATTGGATATTAATTGTAAGCCAAGTATTGAACATCAAAGAAGGTTGAATCCTCCACTGCAAGAATTCGTCATGAAAGAGATTATCTAGTGGCTTGATGCGGGAGTTGTGTACCCTATTGCGGATAGCAAAGGGGTTAGTCTCGTGCAATGTGTTCCAAAGGTGCTATGATCGTGGTCTCTTATGAAAAATTAGAGTTTGTGCCACTGCGAGCGGTTACCGGTTGGCATGTATGTATAGACTATTGAAAGTTGAATGCGTTGACTGAGAAGGATCATATCCCGATGCCCTTAATGGATCAAATGCTTGATAGACTTATGTGGCGTGGATGGTATTGCTTCTTACATGGTTACTCCGGTTACAATCAAATCTCCATTGCACTGGAAGATTAAGAAAAGACAACCTTCACTTGTCCCTATGGGACATTTGCTCTAAATATAAAGCCCTTCGGATTGTGTGATGCACCGGCGACGTTTCAATGGTGTATTCTCTCTATATTTGTTGATATAATTGAGGATTCGATGGAGGTCTTTATGGATGACTTTTCAATTATGGGAGATACATTTAGAGCATGCCTTGAGAACCTTGGTAGAGTTTTGCAAAGATGTGTCGAAATAAACCTTGTTCTCAATTGGGAGAAATGCCATTTCATGGTCAATGATGGTATTGTATTAGGGCATAAAATTTTGGGAGAAGGCATACAAGTTGATCAAGCTAAAGTTGAAGTTATTGCCAAGTTGCCTCCAACTATCTGGGTTAAAGGTATCAGAAGTTTCTTGGGTCATACGGGTTTCTACCGAAGGTTCATAAAATATTTCTCTATAGTGGCTCACCCTCTTTGCAAGCTACTTGAAAAGAAAATTGTCTTCGAATTTGATGAAGCTTGTGTCAAGGCATTTTTGTGTTTAAAAGAGAAGCTCATCTTGGCTTCTATCAATGTTGCTCCAGATTGGAGCATTCCATTTGAGCTAATGTATGATGCGAGCGGTGTGGCTTTGGGGGTTGTGCTTGTCCAACGTAAGGGAAATTTGTTTCACCCGGTCTACTATGCAAGAAAGACTTTGAATGTTGCTCAATATAATTACACCGTCAATGAGCAAAAGTTGTTAGCCATGGTGTATGCTTTTGATAAGCTTAGAGTGTATGTTTTGGGGACCAAGGTGGTGGTACACACCAACCATGCTGCGATCCGTTACTTGATGGCTAAGAAGGATGCAAAGCCAAGGCTGATTCAATGGTTATTATTATTGCAAGAGTTTGACTTTGAAGTCAACGATCGAAAAAGGTGTGAGAACTAAGTGGCAGACTACTTGTTGAGGCTTGAAATGAATGTTGTTGTTTCCGGTGAAAATGATATTGAAGAAGCCTTTCCTAAGGAGTCAGTGAGGGCTGTGTCAAATGGTACTCCACCTTGGTATGCTGATTTTGCAAATTATATGGTGTGTGAGATTCTTCCCTATGGGCTAAATTTTTACCAACAAAAGAGGTTCTTTGTCGATGTGAAAAAGTACTTTTTAGATGAACCTTACCTATTTCGGGAGTGTGCGGACCACATAATTAGAAGGTGTGTTCCAGAAGTTGAGGTAAATGATATTCTTGATGCTTGTCATGCGTCACTAGTTAGTGGGCACCATAGTGGAGTGCATACAACTACTAAGGTACTTCAAGGTGGTTATTATTGGCCAACGTTGTATCAAGGTGAAAAGTCCCTTGTTAAGTGTGTGAAATGTCAAAAGCAATGATGAGTGTTACGAAGGAACAAATTACCTCTCACTCCTATTATAGAGGTTGAATTGTTTTATGTATGGGGAATCGATTTCATGGGGCCTTTTGTGAGTTTGTATGGGACCAAATACATCTTGGTAGTTGTTGAATATTGTCATGCCCCGAGGCTACCTCCTTAATGTAAACACAAGACCTAGGATCACGAGTGACCCCAAGCTCACTCTGAGGTGGCATATCATATGCGTACTAAAACAGCTAGATAATAGATAATATGCGGAAGCTTAAAACATGAGATAAACTACATGATAGGGAATACCCAATCTAAGTCTGAATATATAAATACTGAAAAAGTGTTTCGAATATTGAACTATAGCTCGAAAGCTAAAGCTAAATCTATCTATGTCTGAAATAAGCCTCTAACTAACTAGAGGTGTTGGAACATGCCCCCAGCTAACTCTAGCAAAGCTGAAACTAAAATGAAACACTGAATGTAAAAGAACATGTCTATTGTCCTCGAAGAATGAAGACTCATCACTGAAGCTGCTAAACTAGAGATCGGGTGCCGATCTATGCGTGATCTAGATGCTGAGTACCTAAACCTACATCATGAAAGGATGTAGCACAAAGTATGCGTTAGTACTTGGAATGTACTGAGCATGCAGGATATGATAAACTGAACAAACATATAACTGAACAAGCACACTGCACAATGATATAATCTGAACATGATGAATATACTGAATATGAACTAACCTATATGCAATAACTAGGTACATAACATGTTGACGTTGAATACTAAAATATAACTAGGAACCTGATCAAATGCACTAGAGTCTGATTGTGGGAGCTACTAATAACTGACATAAAACCACGTGAGCTAAACATGGAGTCTGATGTATACACCCTATCTAGAGGACCTAATATACCTTACTAAGGGTATACAAGCATGACTGGTGTGATCACTAAATGTAATGCCCAAAAAGAGGACTTATAAACCTACGGGGCACATAGTTCTGGGACTATACGGGTACGCTAAACCCTAGTCCACTCGGTGTTAAGTCTACTCAAAACAAGAATATGCATAAACAAAATTATGACTAAAATACGAAAATGATGAATAGCTCAAAATACTAACATGCAAAGTATGGTAACACAACAATTATATACTGATAATGTGACATTCGAAATCTGAGGCATGTATATTTGTTTATCTGACCTAACTAGTGTAATTCATGAACTAAACAATTCTACACAACTACGGTTCTGAATTTCATGCAAGGAACTAAGCAACCATGTTACAAAAACATAATAATAGGATTTAGAATACCATAACAGCTAAATCACAATAATTTATCTAAAGTTCTAGAAACCCTAGGTCTAAACAATAGATAGGGAATCAAGATTCTGAAAGAATTCTAGGGACCTAGTGGATGAAAGGAACCCACTAGTGAAATCCCACATACATGGTGACAAAATTTACGAAGAAATCTTTTAATTTCTGGGTTGGAAATGAGGAAACCTTACTGTGTTCTTAGAAGGGCTTGGTCGACTCTTTGTCATCTCTTCGTTTTATGTTTTTATGAATTTTGGTGAATGAATCGCTTTGGTAAGTTATGATTAAGTTACTAGGCTAAAACTGACCAAAACTACTCAGTGTAGGGGTTAAACAATGTAGTTTATGTGTCCAACACATAGGGGAAAAGACTAGACGACCCCTAACTTAAAATCTAACACAACCGACCATGGGCCCTATGACAGGCCATCAAAGGGACCACATACCATCAAGCTGGTCATGGTCCTTGGTCCAATGGCTCTTGGAGTGCAGGAGAGGCCAACCACGAGCCCTACCACGGCCCGTGTGAAGGACCATGGACCGTGAAGGTCTCCGTGGTTCCTCGCATAGGTGAGGTCCGTGGCTCAGGTCCACGGGCGTCACCACAGCCCATCGTCAGGACCACGACCCATTAAGGGCTCCGTGGTCTGACGCCTGAGCCTGGTGAGTTCTGTCTTGCTTCCACAAGCCTTACCACGGCTCATGGGATGGTCCATAGCCCGTGAAGGGCGCCGTTGTCCACCACTGCTGGGAGGGTGTGAATCCATGGGCAGGTCGACGAATCGTGGTTCCTTTCAGAGTCCATGAACCTTGTCATGGTTTATTTATTTCTGGAGTTTTTCTGCTATAAACTCTAAGTCTGATTTCTGAGGTATTACAAGTATGTCTCTAAAATGGGTATATGTTGTGGCTATACAGGGAGAAGTGTTGTTAAATTCCTCAAGCGGTACATTTTCACTAGGTTTGACACCCTACGTGCAATTATTAGTGATGGGGGCTCTCACTTTGGTAACCAAATGTTTGCATCATTGTTCACGAAGTATGTATTTATGAATAAGGTTGCTACCCCTTATCATCCGTAAAAAAGTGGGTAAGTTGATGTGTCAAACCGGAAAATCAAAAGAATTTTGGCTAAGACCGTTAATGCAAATCAAAACGATTGGTCAGATAAGTTAGATGGAGTTCTTTGGGTGTATAGAACTGGATTCAAGACTCCGATTGGTATGTCCCCGTATGAATTGGTGTTGGTTATGTCTTTTCATCTATCAGTTGAACTTGAGCATAGCAGCGTTGTGGGCATGAAGGCCATGAAGTTGAATTAGGAGGATGTGTCAAAGGATCGAGTTGACCAACTCCATGCTTTGGAAGAGTTTCAGCTTCTAGCTTATGAGAGCTTAGACCTTTATAAGGAGAAAATAAAGAAGTGGCATGAAGCCAAAATCCTTCATCTAGAGTTTAAAGTCGGGGATCTTGTGTTGGTCTATAACTCGTTTGAGACTCTTTCTCAGAAAACTAAAGTCAAAATGGTGGGGCCCGTTCAAAGTGAATCATGTGTTATGAGAGCTCAACCCTTTATAAGGAGAAAATGTAGAAGTGGCATGACGCTAAAATCCTTTATAGAATTTGGCGATTTTGTGTTATTCGAAAACTCCCGTTTGAGAATCTTTTTGGGAAAACTCAAGTCAAAATGGGTGAGTCTGTTCAAAGTGAATCATGTGTTCACTAATAGGGAAATAGAAGTTGAAAGAGAGGATGGGTCGGTGTTCAAGATGAATGGGTAAAGGTTGAAGCGTTACTTTGGAGAGTGCCCCAATGTAACAATGATTGATGTTTGAAAGCATGTCCACGTCGTACCACGATATTAACTAAGACGCTTCTTCGAAAGCAACCCAAGTTTTACTTTTTGATAGTTGAATAAAGTTTGTTGGATGTGTAGGTTGGAGTTCATATTTTGGAAGAAAGGTAAATGGGTGAGGGGCTGGATCACTCAATGAGTCATCAAAGGCCCCCAGAATCACCCAAATGCATCGCCCCTTGAAAGTAAACGTTGAGGAAAGCTCTCGAATATTTGGTAAGCTCACAGCTCACACGACGAGTCATCGAGTTGGACCGCGTGACGTGATGGAAATCTCTTTTGCACTTTCTAAAGTCTCTGATTACATCGAGTTCGGCGGTAGGCCCATTCAATGAATCGCGAATCGATTCAGATGTTATTAAGGTCGCGAATGGGCGCGAACTAAAGAGTCCCGACTTTTAAATTCGAATATTCTCTTTTATTTGAAATTTTTGACTCCTCTACTATTTCCCTCAAACTTTAAACTATAACTTTGTTCAAGTGTTATGTGATTTGCATCTGTAGTGCCATTGTGACCCCCCTACAACATCCTTTACGCTCGTTTGTCTCTTTGTCTTCATTTGAGGTTGGTTTCCCGAATCTTGTTTATTTTTATGCTATACTATAAATGATAATGGGTAGTGTAATGGATCTTTCGTGCTTTGTTTATTTTGGTGCCTTGATTGTATGCATATTGACTCATAGAACTTTAATTTGAAATTGAGCTTATTAAATCAATAGTTTGTGGGCAATTTATTTTAGATTCTCATGTTTGTGTTGAAATTGTTAGTGTTGCATGTTAGGTATTGTACGGGTGAAGTCTGAGTAGCCCTAATTTTAACAAATGACTATTAGTTGCCCGATGATAGATTGGGTGATGTCATTCTTCAGGGTAAAATCGTTGTTTGGTTGAATTTGAATCAATTGGGGGAAAGTTTGAGTACCCCGGCTTAGAAATTCATAGTGGGTAGATTGGAATTATTGGAATTTGTGGTTAAATTGATGTTTCATAGGTTATTGGTAGTAAATTGAAAAAATGATTGGGGAGATGATGCGTTGGTCATTTTGGCGAGCTTCGTCGAGCTCGCCAAGTTAACTCGGCATCTCTTCAAACAACCTTCCCATTGCCTATCTGCCACGTTAATGAAAGGGAGCCGTTGTTACATTCGGTAATGACCCTTTAGCTCGCCAAAGTGATTTGATGAATTACCGAATGGCACTAGGATAACCTTTTAGACCTTTATTTTTGCTGAGTGTGCTCGACGTCACGCCGAATGATCATTTGTCTCGCCCTTTTGGCACTGAATTTTTTTTTGGATTTTTCTATAACTTTCGGTGAGTCCTCTTTTACTCGCCGAATGGACTCGATGACTAGCTGACCTGTTTTCCGAGTTTGTCTGCACTTTTGACAATTCTATCTCACTAACCCTCTACAGCCACATTTGTTCTCATTTGTGTGCTTTTCGAGGTATGATTAGACCTAAAGTTCCTGCACGAGGTCTAGTACCTCAAAAGAAGGCCAAAGGGGGTGTGATTGCAGCATAGGTTGAGATTCCCTAAACTACTCATCCTAAACCTCTTGGTGAGTGGTAAATGGAATAGGAAAAGAGGGTTGTTCAAGCTCATATGATAGTGTTGACCTCGGCTCCATTCAGTTCACCTCCTACGCGTCTGAGAGTGAAGAAGATGTGACGTCAGGACTCCAATCTATACACTGGTACGAAGCTCAATTGGTGAAGCGGAAATGTTTAGAGCTGTGGTCTAAAACAACTAATGATCCACTGACACTGCCTCCAGCACTACCAGCATCACAGGCACGACAAGTTCTTCGTATTCCATTACATCATCCTAGGTCTATGAATCGATTGAATGTCGCTGGCTTGCGGAAGAAATTGAGGAGAAGCGGTTGTCCACAGACGGAGTGGTGGACAGATATCCTATAGTTTGGGAGACACTGTTGTACCATAAATTTCAGCAATTAGTCTATTCATCCTAACTTATATTTTGTTAAACATGCAATCTATTCATCTTGTGAATGATAATTAGTTAAATAAACTCGAAGTTTTTTCATTATGCCAAAGTTCTTTCTTGAGGAACAAAAAAAGGGTTTAAATGATTTCCAAATGAGAAAAAGTGATTTTGATGCAACCTCTTGTCACGATACGAATCCTCGAGTCATAATGACACCTACTATAACCTACTAGTAGGTCAGTCAACCCGTAATCCAGAACAATAAGTAATGAGTAGAAGGATATAACTAAACAAAAGAACAACCTAAAAAACAAAAGAAACAGAATAAAAAGTGAGAAAATCTATATATAATAGAATCCCTTATAGGACCTGGAAGTCATGAGTATAGATGTGTATAGTATGAAAATACAAGTCACAAAAGTGGACCACAACAAGCCATCATAAAGTATAAAAACTAGCTTAAGATATATACGAAGAAAGATAGGCTAATCCAAGACGTCAAGTGCTCACGCTCATCTTCGATATGTAAAAAGCTAGAAAATATGGTACGAACGATTACCACTTGTAGCTTGTACTAGGACCTACATCACCAAATAGATGTAGAGTATAGTTTGAGTACCAAAACAAAGGTACCTTTAAGGCCTCAAAGGCCATGAGAAAGAAAGCGTAAAACAATATGAAAGATAGAATCTAGACATAAACACAACTTAAAGTGGATATGAAAGGAAACACATCAGCATACTAAAAGTAAATCTAATTAAAACTAAACTAAACCTAACTGACCCCAAAGGTACACTCGTGCTCAGATTCAAATAAAACCTAAATTAACCCTATAAGCCTGTCAGGTACGTAGAATGCCTATGACTACAAGAGTGGACTGCCTCAAGTCCTGATCTAATAAGTGTACTCCAGATCTTGAACCCAAAGTGATGGCCTCTTACAGAGGTAACGCCTCAAACCATAAAGCATCACTCGAATGAGAAATAATCACCATAGCAAATTAATTCTCTGCCTAACTAGCAAGGTGTAAAGGATTGTCAACTTCGAAGAGAATCTTAATATCATAAATAAGTTACTAAAGGATTACTTCCACCCACAAGCATCAACAGAAAGATCCAAGCCTAAAACAATCTAATCCCAAGTCGCTGTGAAAGCATCAACCTCCGGGAATGCATCAGAGCCGTATAGATAGGGAGAGAAGAAATAAAGTCTATAAAGCTACGAAATAGCCTACATTAAGTCTCATATTGTCTAACCCAAGTCGATATTCCATTCTAAAAGGATCTAGTCCATCCAAAATGAAGTCTCGGACTAAAAAAGACTCTGAGGCTCATGAGTCAATACATCACTAGCCTATCCTAGACTAGGGCTGAACATTCTCAATATAATAAGTAAAAATGCAATTAATACACAACAGCAACAACACACATATACCTCAACAAGCATGGTGTTAAACCCAAAATAATGTTGATCAATCCTAAAACATGGTATCTAAGAAGGCAAATAAGAATAACTAGGTACCTACCCCTAATCAAACTAATCAACATGTATTTAGACAATCGAGCTCCATGTATAAGGAAAGGAAGCCATGGCCGACCTAAAGGCTGACCGCGCACCCTCTAATTCACACTACTAGAGCTTTTCCCTTCCAAATTGCCTCCAAACACTTCCACCTTGTAAAAAATCGGATCACAACATCACTACAATTGTTTAGACACCAAAAACACATAAAATAGAAATGGACCAACTTGGATGTCAAACGAGAATTGTGGAACACGCATGGAAGTTTCTAAAATTGACTGCGTCAAAAGGTCCTAATCAATACCCTGAACTACTGTTCGAAAATTGAACACAATTTGGGGCTCAAAACAGCAACGAAAAATGACATGCTAGAAAATAATAAATTAACTTAAACAAAGAGAGAGACAACAACTTTGGACCAAATTTACCTCGAACGGAGGTTCACCAACAGTTTCCGATTACTCCTCAATGTAGCCTCGATCATTCCAGATACATGGGACTTTGAATCACCTAATCGATTTAAAATGAGAGAAACCACTATTTGAACTTGAACTCTAAGATACCATTGTGACTATTCTTTTAATAATACATGTCTTCTCACCTCTTTCTTAACATGGACCTCACCAATGCGGTGAGGGCCCCATGATTATATCCAAGAAAAAATCATGGTTCTGTGATCACAGTAAGGACCATACAAATATGACCTTGTGAATGTCATTATAACCATGTGAACGTGGCCCCTAGGTCAATTGACCTCTGCAAAAGTGGTCAATGGCCCGCAAACGCAAAGGCCATTTTTTTCTGCACCAGCTGATGCATATCAACTAGTTTTTGGCTAGTTCCAAATCTCTTACTGCGTTTTCTAACTTTATTTGGAACCTGTGCATAAAAACATGATATACAACCCTACCAAATTCAATATTCCAAACTCAATGGAGCAGTTAAAATTCCCATATGAGGTTATCTAAAAAAAGTGGGTCCCACCACTAAACTTCATTTAAAGCTAAAATCCACAAAGGGGCTCGAAATTAGCCAACAAGCCTGGGGATTAAAACAAAGGTTTGTTCTAGAACAAACTCAACATTTTGGAGCTAACCAAGCTGATGAAATTCGTACCCGAGCTCATTTTACTTAGAATTTCGACTGAAGTCAAACTTAAGCTTTAACTCGAAAGTTAAAATGCCTAATAGCATAGACTCCCAGTGAAAACCTCAAGAGTCCTGGTGACCATGCTACTAGCCTAAAATGACCATTCTGGAGCTGATAGAATCATTAAAATGGATTTTGAGGTCATCTTATTGACCTTTTGATAAAAAATGACTGTTCAAGGTTCAAAAGCTCCAAAATACTAAAACCACATACAAAGTAAATGAACAACGAAGTGACCAAACTGTTAGTCCCCTCAAGTCATAAATAACATAGGGTCACTATAGGAATGGTCTAAATGATTAACAAGAGGCATAAATACATAAATGACCTAGAAGTCATTACAACATCCACCACTAAAAAGGATTTTTGTCCACAAAAGTAAAAAGTCAAGAAGTACATGAAGGCTCAAACCAGACAGGAAGCTGCTCCCTCATATCATGCTTAGTCTCCCAGGCAGCCTCCCAAGTGAATCACATTGCATCATTCATTTGAATTGTGTGGTCTTTATTTCAATTGAGTTGCATGAATGCAATGAATTCTTGTGAATATTTAGGAAAATATTTAAGGTTGATTAGATTGACTTGAGATGCTTTGAAATGTTGTCCTAAATTTGTGCTTCAAAAGTGTTTTGAAAGAAAGAAAACTTTTGCCTAGTAAGTCATGGTGAAACGAATTGTGAGTTGTGTTTGTATATGAAGTCTTTTGTTTGTGTTATTTTTTCCCAAGTGTGTAATTGTGCAAAACCTATCTTGGTGCGACTGAGCTTAAATCTTATGCTTACTGATTGTTTTTCTTGAGGACAATCAATTTTCAAGTTTGGGCCTTTGATGAGTTGGTATTTACCAACTCATTAGACTCAAATTCATAAATTATTCCTATGTTTTCATGACAGTTGAAGGGTTTTAGGCCCTAGTTAATTTGTATGTAGACATTCATTTGAAAAGTCAAGTTTGATGGATTTAGAGTTTGAAATCACAGAAGCACACTGGTGAAGGAACAAACGTCCTACATGAGCCAATTAGCAGCTCCCTTGGTAAACACTGGCTTTGACTTATCTAAGTTTGGTTTGACTGGACTTTTTTATTTTATTTCCATACATCACATACATTCTAGAATGCTCTGTCAAACTTTTATTTGGGAGAAAGGGAAAAATTAACCGTTGTTGGTCCCATGATGCCTTCAAAGTTAGATAATTATATGTTTAAATATGAAATAAATGTTTTTTTTGGAACTACATAGTAAAATATATTGTTGTTACGTTATTACCTCACTAGGATTAGTAAATCACGGTATACTGACACTTCTGGTCATTTGTATACTTTCGTGTGTTCTTACTATTTTGCCCGTTCTCGCAACTTTCTTATAGTTGTTTTTGTGGTGATGGAATGGATGGCATACTTTTGAGGGTGGTTGGGAGATAGTGGTCTAATCTTTACTCTTTTAGAGGTTTTTAAGTGTAAGAGTTGACTTTGGTCAACATCTTTTCGCATGAAGTTTCCGCCAATTCCTTCAGCTTCGGACTGTCCATTTTGGTTTAGTAGGATAGGTTGTTTAGGTCTCGAGGTCTTCAGGGTAAGTTTGAGCCATTAGGCGAGTTAGTTTTGAAAGTTTGGCTAAGATTTGACTTTAGTCAATATTCCTAGTAAACATGCTTGGATGAAAATTTTGTTAGTGCGGTTAGATCTGAAATATTGATTTTGTTCTAGAATGACCTTTGGTTCTATCATTGAGTTGATAAGGATGGTTTTGTAGAATTTGTCGTCTTGTTATATGTTTATCGTGTAAGTGTTGACTTGAGCCAATATTCCCATGAAGACCTCCATTGGTGCTTTCATTGATTTTTTTTGAGTCCAGAATATCAAATTTTGTGGGGTAGCATATTTTGTTTGAATTCAAGAGGATCCAAACGCATCTTGAGTCCCTGTTGGGGCATCATCTAAACTTGATGTGTAGATGGTGTAGTTGGTGCTTGTGCATAATGAATTTCTTCTCCATAGTCGCACTTCTTGTGTCATGATAATAGAGCTTCATGAAGTTGTGATCCATGTTTGTGGGCCATCTTTGCATTGCAGGCCCTTGGCTACGATTGTGGAGTTATGGTTACCTTGGTCACTGCAATCGTAAGAGAGGTTCTTCATTCACCGAGGCTTAGTTGACTTGACTCCTACATTTGTAGTAAAAGCTCTGTGTATTGGGGAGTTAAATGGCTGGCAATATAACCTATTTATCTTGAATTTCAGCATCCATTCTTAAAAAGTACAAAGTCCTTAGGTGATTTTGGAGTGCAATTGAAAGTGATTTCAGGTAGGGATTGCACAGTTTTGTTGATGGATTGCGTGGGGGAATTTCGATTGGTAATTCTTCCGTTCAACTTGTAAGATCCCTCAAGTTCTCTCTTAAATTACTCGTTTGATCATATTTGATCTTAAATGGGGGGGGGGGGGGGGACTATTTTAGGTTGTTTCGGTAGTCAGATTATGCCTATTTTTTGGGGCACACATTCTTTGAGCTACTTGGGACCTTGTGGTAGAGTCAATCTGGTGATTCTGTGCACAAGTCTCCGGATGATATATTGACCCAATTTTCATTTCTAAATTTATCTATTATAATATGTGTATCATTTGGCTTGTTTTGATGTCTTCATTAGTAATTTGATAGCATGTCATCTTTCTGAGGCCCTTTGGAAAGGAAAAGCTTAGGAATAGAGGTTTGGTTATTATTTCAACCCCAAGGTAGGCTATGATTCCTTATTTTAGACATTTCTTAATTGGTTATATATATATATTGAGGTGCATCGGTCATAAGGAAGGTTTCAATAATAAATTATAGGCTTGCATGACCCGGGAGGTATGTCTCGGCTAATGCTTTTGTTTCAAATAAAAGCATCTGCTCTTTCGGCATCTCTTTCGCTTGTCCAGTATCCTCTTCTTTCTCAAAAATAAAAAGTCAAACCCGGTCTTGACGCCCCTAAACAATAGCCTTTGAAACCTTTGAAAATATAATCTTTGTTTTCAGGTGGGTTTTCTTCTCCACCAACAACCAAGATGCATGAAAGCAGTTTCTAGCACTGCTGGGCAGAAAGGCATGATGGCATTAAACTGGATTAAGACTTTATATGGCCATTTTTGGGTTGTTTTTCTTATCTTTTAGCTAATAAGCGTTAGTTTAGGCTGATTATTTATCTTGGGGTCGATATAGTATCCTTTAAAAGCTTCTAGGTGGCGTAAGATTTATGTTTTCGCATGTTACTTGGATTTGGTTATTTCATATGTATACTTTATTTTTCAAGTCTTTATTTCTTAAAAATTTTCTTATTGGTAGGATTGAGGGGTAGCCTTGGACTAGCTAAAGTTCCAGGTTAGTAGGTATGTGTTGTGATGGATGACTAGTTGTGCAATATGTGGATTGTGATTTGGTTGTTTATGTTTTGGTATTGAATCGGACATTTGGTACTTGTATTCGACTAGGTTTATTCTTGAAAAACTAGGAAAAATTTATATTTGAGAAACTGAAACAACTTATACTAAGTTTTCCCCACTTGTTGAGCCTTAATGAAGCGGATCACTTTTCATTAATGGAAACTATTTTATGAAAAGTTCATCATTTCGGAGTTCTCATGACTCAAAATGGCTAAGAGTTGGAATTTATGAGTTTTGGATATATTCATAAACTTTTTCACTGATAAGATTGAGGAGATACTCTGGGCGGCCCGTTGACTGAGTTCCTATTTATGTTTCTATTTACATTTCATTTGTTGATGAGTTTGAGGTATCATTCTGGGAAGCTTGAGGTGTAATGACCCTCCAAGTAATTTCTATGTAAATGCCTATATTTCATGATTTAGAGTGTTCATGTAGTGACCCCAAGTTATTTAGGACTTGTTAGGATTGACATCTCAGTCACTTGGTCATTTGTTTGGATTATGTGCAAATTTGTCTTGTTCAAAGCTTTTGAAACTTGAATGGTTGACTTTGATCAAAATATCAGGACGACAGCCTCATAAACTTGTAAGTTCCATCAAGTTCTCTCTTAAATTACGCTTTGATCATCTTTGAGCTTAAATTAGAGAGGGACTACTTTAGACTCTTATGGTGCTTGGATTGTACCCAATTTAGGCACAAGTTCCTTGAGCTAGTTGGGACTTTGTTGTGAAGTCGATTTTGTGATTCCTCACATGGGTCCCACGATCATACTTTGTAACATAAAAAGATAGTTTGAAGTTGGAATGAGAAAAGACAATGAAATCTTTGACAAATGGCCTTTTACAGATGGGTTCACAGACGATGGAAGCGTCCATGGGCAGTGAAGCCATCCTTGGATCCGAACCTTGTGAAAAATATTCTAAGTCCAAGGTCTACGGATGAATTCACGAATGGTGAAACGGTCCACAGGCAATGAAGCCATTCTTGGAGCCGAACCCTATTAAAAATATTCTAAGGCAAGGGTCTACGGACAGGTTCACGAATTGTGGAACGGTCCATAGGAAGTAAAGTTATCCTTAGACCTGAACCCTATGCAAAAATATTTTAAGGCAAGGGTCTACAGACGGGTTCTCGTTGAAGCGATAAATTGTTCGTGGAAGCGTTCCGTAGAGGGTATTTTTGGTAGTTTGAAGTCATGGATATGTGGGTTTTTTCCCACTCATTTAACCCCTATTATAAGTCATTTTTACCTATTCTAAATTAGTACAAATTATTTCTAAAGACTCCATTCCACCCATTCCCTCTCATTCACTAAAAACCCCATAAATTTTCCAATATTTTTCCCCATGTTTTCTCCCAAGGCTTCAAGAGATTCAAGGGATCTTCATTAACCAAGTCTCCTCTTTCAATTCTGAACCTAGGATTCTTCAATGTGTATAGGAAATTCATCAATGGATCTCTTTTCATCCATTGAGTCCTAAGAAATTCTCAATTTCTCTTCATGGATTATCCCAAATTTCTAAGTTTTCTTGATTTTGTTATGGGCATCATTGATTAGTGTTTTATTCATTATAATTGATCTTCTTATGGATGATTTAATCTAAATTACATGTCTTCAATAAATTTCATATGAACCCATGTTTTATGCCAATTTTGGACTATGAAGTCAGCTTTTATGATATCCATGCATTATAATTTGAGGAATTAATGATTTGGCGATGCTTCCAAAAGAAGTCTCAACCTGATTTATAAAATGAGATTGCTTCTGATTGAAGTATTATTTGTATTATTATTATAAAAAATATTATCATGATTTAGATGCTTTGAAATAAGTGTTTTTATACATCGATTATGTTATGAAATAATGATATTTTAAAAAGGTGCTTTTCTTATTATTTATGGGTCTTGTGATTGAAAAACTAAGATTTGAATATGATTTGATTCTTGATATGATCTATATGATTTCTTATAGGATTTTACATAACACTAAGAAAACTTGGGTGATTCCCAAAGTCCTTGAATTACATGCTCACGTAGATGTCCTGATTAGATAATTAACTAGTAGAACCATGTAAACTTAAGAACATGGTACTTACCTTGTCAAGTAGGAAAATATCTTGTCGGTGTGGGTGTAAGACATTGGCTTATATGGTATAGCTCATATGTTCTATGTCAATTAGTGATAAACATTCCACAACAGATATGATTCCTCAAATAGCTTGTGTTTTATACATATGTCATGAACTTACTTACGACATGATTTTGACTATTGCATTGACTTTCTATCATGATATATGTATCTAAGTTTATCTGATGGATATGTCTTACTTGGTCATGCATTATCATATTTCCATATGTAGCATGGTTCATATTTATACTTACGTATTTTTCCAATATTTATTACATTTTGAGTACTAACACATATATCTCTTGTGCCTATATTGTTTCATAATATAGGGTCTGACTTTCATCCATTCGGTTGTGGCTAGTTGGATTGATAAGCAAAGTAAGCATTTGGGGAGTCCTCATGGATCGAGAAACTTGGCACTACACGTCTTTTATTACTTTCATGTCTTTTCAGTTTCAGACTTATTCGTGAGCTAGGGTGTGTCCTAGCCACATCTATGATTAGTAGAGGCTTAATTTCAGGCTTAGTATGATTCCATTTATAAAGTTGTTGTACTCTGTTTGGTATCTTTAAAAGACTATTGATTCATAATGCATCTTTATTCTTTTATATTGTGTATCTTAGTGCAATGCTTATGTCAAGTGGCTCTATCATATCACGTCTAGGGGGTAGTTTGGGTCATGAAAAACTTGGTTTTCAGAGTATCAAGTTATAAAGAGTCCTAGGAGTCTAATAAGCCACGTTGAGTAGAGTCTTCTTCATTAGTGTAAAGTGCACCACACTTATGAACATGAGGCTACGAGATGTTTCAAAAACTTTACTTGTCTCATTACTCTAAAGTTGTGATATAAAGTTGAGCTTTACAAAGGTTTTCCTTCTAATAATTGTTTTATGTATTTTGAGAACATTCCTCCAAGAAGAGTTCTGTTGAGAAGGAATGCTAAAGAAAATGTGGAACGTGATGTTCCTCAAGTGTGGGTTGATCCTTTGGCCGGGTAGGTCTCATATGCAAAGTTTAGGGTTGCTTTCAAAGTGTTGGCCTAAGCCATGATACCTGGAGCTAATATGGAAGTTGTAGCTTCTGTGAACTAAAATGTGGGTTCGGCAAGAACAAGGGTAAGAGACTTTACGAAGATGAATCCTTTAGAATTTCATCATTCGAAAGTGGATGAGGATCCACAAGAATTCATTGAGGAATCCATAAGATTGTGGAAATATTGGGAGTGACTCCGGTTAAGAAAGTGGATTCAGCCACCTACCAATTGAAAGGGGTTTCTCAAGTTTAGTTTACTCTATGAAAGGATGAAAGAGTTATTGATGCGGGTCTTTTGGATTGGGACAAGTTCAAAGAAGCAATTCATGATTGGTTCTTTCCCCTTAATATGAGGGAGGCTAAAGTGCAAGATTCATAAACATAAGACAAAGCAATGTGAGTGGGAATGAGTATTCATTGAAGTTCATTTAATTGGCTAACAATGCTATGGCAATGGTTTTCGACTCTAGAGCTCGTATGAGTAAGGTTTTTTTTTGGGTTTTTGAAATGATTGTCAAAGAATATAGAACCGCCATGTTGATCAATGAGATAAACATCTCAAGGTTAATGACTCATTCCCAATAAATTAAGGAGGAAAAACTTAAGTAGACGATTAGAGTGTCTAAGAGGGAAAGAACATATAATGATGATTTCTCTCACTCAAGATTCTGTGGTCATTCTTAGTTACAACAGAAGTTCTTTAGTCAGAACTCATCTAGTGCTACAACTCAAAAATTCAACAAGGATAGAGTATCTAACCCGAAGACTCAAGGGAGTGCTCCTAGTGGACAAATATTCTCCACATGTAAGATGTTTGGGATGAATCATTCTAGAGAGTGCTTAACCGATTTGGGTGCATGTTTGGGTTGTCAGGTCTCAGATTGAGAGGTTGCCTTTCACATGCTAGCAAGGGTAAGGATGGTTTTCAGGATCAACCTAGCACTTATTTTGTTTTGGGTGGTTCCTCACATCCAAAAAGATTCTATGCTCTTCAGACTCGACACGATCGTGAGGTATGTTGTTACTATTATGTTACGAGTATTTCATTTTAATGATTATAGATTACTTGATCTAGGTGCTATATTATCTTTTGTTACCCTTTAGGTGGCTATGAAGTTTGATGTCATTCTCAAAATCCTTTTTGAACCGTTATCAATCTCTACTCCTATTGGTGCTTCTATTATTGCTAAAAAGGTGTAATGAAATTGGCAAGTTTCAATTTCTAATAGAATTACCTTAGTTGATTTTGTAGAATTAGACATGAAAGATTTTGATGTCACTCTTAGGATAGATTGACTTTATTCTTATTAGGCTTCCATTGATTGTAAAGCTTGAGTGGTCAAATTGCAGATTCCAAATGAACCTATCTTAGAATGGAAGGTTGGAAATCCAACGCCTAAAGGTTGGTATATCTCTTTCCCTAAGGCTAGGAAAATGATCTCAAATATTTTCATCTATCATCTTGTTCAAATTAGGGATATGGATTCCAAAACCCCTACTCTTAAGTCAGTTCTAGCAGTTACTGAGTTTCCAAAAGTTTTTCCCAATTATCCTCCTGGTGTGCCTCTAGAAAGGGGGATAGACTTTGGTATTAACATTCTTCCAGATATGCAACCTATCTTTATTCCTCTTTATCGAATGGCCCTGGCAGGACTTAAGGATTTAAAGAATCGGTTAAAATATTTCCTAGGTAAAGGCTTTATTAGACCAAGTATCTCACCATGTGTTGCTCCAGTTAATTTTTTTGGAAAAAAGATGGTTCACTTCACATGTGTATTGATTATTAGCAATTGAGAAAGGTCACGATAAAGAATAATTATCCTATTCCGAGGATAGATGATTTGTTTGATCAAATTCAAGGTGCTAGAGATTGATCTTTGATTGGGCTATCATTGATTGAAAGCAATGGAGAGTGACATTTTGAAGATGGCTTTTTGAACTTGGTTTCATCACGATGAGTTTGGGTTGTCAGATGGCCCGATGATGTTCATGAATTTTATGAATAGAGTGTTCAAATAATATCTTGACATGTTAGTGATTGTGTTCATTGATGATATTTTTATTTACTCACAAATGTGGATGAACATGTTGATCACTTAAGGATCATTCTATAAATTCTCAAGGATTGTTAATTGTATCCTAAGTTTAGCAAGTGTGAGTTTTGGTTGAGGTCTATTGCATTCCTTGGCATATTTTCCCCAATAAGGGTACTCAAGTTAATCCTAAGAAAATAGAGGAAGTAAAGAACTAGGCTAGACCTTTTTCTACTTCAGATATTGAGAGTTTCTTAGGTTTGGACATTTATTATAAGCAGGTTTTAGAAGAATTTTCATCTATTGCATCGTCTTTGACTATGTTGACTCTAGAAAAAGGTAAATTTTCAATTGTCGAAAGCTAGTGAGAAACGTTTCAAAGAGTTTAAAAGTAGACTCACTTCAACCCCTATCTTAGCTTCACAGGAAAGATATGATGGGTTTGTTGTTTTGTTTTGATAATTCAGGGATCGATCTTGGTTGCGTGTTAATGTAACATGGTAAGTTATTTGCCTATTCTTCGAGGCAGTTGAAGGTTCATGAAAAGAATTATCCGGGCCCATGATTTGGAGTTGGCGATGGTTGTCTTTTCTTTAAAGAATTGGAGATATTATCTATCGGGTGTTCATGTGGATGCTTTCACCGATCACAGGAGTTTTCAATATGTATTCACGCAAAGGGATTTGAATCTTTACCAAAGGAGGTGAATTAAATTTTTGGAGGATTATGATATGAGTGTTCTTTACCATTTGGGTAAGGAAAATGTGGCTGTTGATGCTCTTAGCTGATTGTCCATGAGTAGTGTTGCTCACATTAAAGATGGTGAAAAGGAGTTCATTCATGTTCATAGACTAGCTCGTTTGGGTGTTTGCTTTATTGATTCTAAGGATGGTGGTACCATTATTTGGAATGGCTTAGAATCATCTCTTTTATCAGATGTGGAGTCTAAGAAAGACTTTTATCCGATTATAGTTGAGTTGAAGAAAGTGGTTTCTGAAAAAGCCGTTGAGGCTTTCTCCAATAGAGAGATGGTGTGCTTTGTTACCAAAGTTCTTATGTGTTCCAAATGTTGATGAGTTAATGCAAAAAAATTTTTTGGAAGCTAACAGTTCTCAAAATTCTATTCACCCGGGAGCCACCAAGATGTACCATGATTTCTGGGAGGTCTATTGGTGGAATGAAATGAAGAAGGATATTGCGGAATTTGTAGCTAAGTTCCCTAATTGTCTACAAGTGAAAGTTTAGCCTAAAAAATTGGGAGGTTTGGCTCAAAAAATTAGTATCCTTACATGGAAGTGGGAAGATTAGAATATTGACTTCATTACAGGTTTATGTCATACTCGTCGACAACATGATTCTATTTGGGTTGTTGTGGACCGAATGACTAAGTTTGTGCATGTTCTTACCGTGAAGACCTCATTTTCAGCCAAAGACTATGCTAGGCTCTATATTCAGAAAATAGTGAAGTTGCATGGAGTGACTTTATACATTATCTCCGATAGATCTACTTAGTTTACTTCTTAGTTTTGGAGGTCGTTCAAAAAAATTCTTGGTACTAATGTGAAGCTTATTATTGTTATTCATCCTAAGACTGATGGTCAGGCCAAGCATACTATTTATACTTTGGAAGATATGATGAGAGCTTATGGGATTGACTTAAAGAGGAATTGGGATTATATTTTGCCTTTCATTGAGTTTGCCTATAATAATAGTTATCACTTAAATATCCAAATGGCTCCATTTGAGCCTCTCTATGGTAGGAGGTGTAGGTCCCCGATTGGTTTGTTTGAAGTTGATGAAGTGGCTTTGATAGGGCCTGAGTCGGTACACGAGGGTATAGAGAAGGTTCGACTAATTAGAGAGAGGTTGAGGATGGCAAAGTTGATCAAAGTCTTATGCGGATGTTAGAAGAAGAGGGCTTGAGTTTGACGTTGACATTTGGGTTTACTTGAAAATCTCTCCTACGAAGGGTGTGATGATATTCTGAAAGAAAGGGAAGCTTAGTCCCTGTTATATAGGCCCATATCAGATATGAGGCATTTCGGTAAAGTAACCTATGAGTTGGATTTTTCTTTCGATTTGGCATTGATTCATCTGGTGTTCCATATTTTGTTATCAATTAAAAAATATCGACTATTGAAAATAAAAATAATAGATGTATACTTTTCTTATGAAGGACATAGCTTATTAACTTCTTTTGAATGCCTTTCTACTTATTTTGATTTTATTTTAATTTGAGTCCTTTCTATAGTGCTATTAATGTATTTGTTTTGTTAATAATCTATTTTTTTTCTTTCATTTCGGGTCATGTAAACTTCACAGACACGAAATCCTCCAATACTGCTACCATTTTTTGCCATATTATAAGGTAACTATGAACCTTTGTTTTTTTTTCATTTTTCAAACGCTTTTTGGAAAGGATGTATTAATTTTAGTATTAGAACAGAATGTTGTGAAGTACTGTAGTAGAAAAGAAAAACTCCTAGGAATCAGGATCAAGAAAGAAATAACTCATCTAAAGAAATATATAGGACCCTAAGCATCAGAACTGGACGTGCACGAAAAATATTCCATTGGTTAGGCTGTAAGTGCAGTGATACATACTCATAATTCTTTTCTCTTAAGCATTACTTGTCACTTTTTGTTTTAAAATTTTTCTCTTTGCTTTAGTTTTTATGTAAGAGTTTTGTTTTGAGTAGCTCGGAAATATTTCTTGGCTTGTAAATGTTTTAGATGGCTCTGATCCAGATGCGGTGGCAAAGTCGTTGCATAAGTTTGTGACTATGGCAAGAGGAACAAAGAGTCGATGGTTGAGTTACTAGTTACGCTGCTAGTCAAGGTACTGTTAATTTAGTAAATCTAACCTCATCTAAAAGAGACTCTATGTCTCGCCCCGAGCTACCTCAAGATACGAACACGGGACCTAGGATCACAAGTGACCCCAAGCTAACCCTACTGACATAATCATGAGCATATTAAAGATAAATTGAGAAATAAAACTGTTGCGGAAGCAATAATAAGTAAATCTGAAAAGATGGGGATACCCATATACAAAAGATTAATATCAGATCTGAGAGTTTAATACAAAAGAACATCAAACTCAAATACTATGTTGAATCTAACTATGTCTGAAAATAGCCTCTAACTGACTAGAAGTGTTGGGACATGCCCCAGCTAAGTCTAGTAAAACTGAAACTTAAAGAATGAAATAATGAAAAGATAACATGATTGTTGTCCTTGAACAATAAGGACTCCCCACTGATACTGCCGAACTGGCGATCGAGAACCGAT
Source organism: Solanum pinnatisectum (assembly GCA_035578085.1). Taxonomy (NCBI): domain Eukaryota; kingdom Viridiplantae; phylum Streptophyta; class Magnoliopsida; order Solanales; family Solanaceae; genus Solanum; species Solanum pinnatisectum. Next base: position 21,407,270 of record CM069082.1, on the reverse strand, counting down.
CTAAGCGTGATCTGGATGCTGAGAACCTGAACCTACATCACGAGAAGATATAGCGCAGAGTATGCGTCAGTACTTGAAAGCTACTGAGCATGCAGGATAGAGTAAAGCTAAAATAAACATATAACTGAACAAGCAATAAAGCAAGAGCATAATCTAAACATGATATAGATACTGAGCTAACTGAATGCAATGACCAAATTATAACATGCCGAGACTTAATACTGAACTGTACTAAAATGTGGTCAATACAATGGAATCTAACTGAATTGTGGGAGCTACTAATAACTGATAATAAAACCACATGAGCTAAATGTAAAGTCCGATGTATACGCCCCATCGAGAAGACCCAATACACCAGGCCAAAGGTATAGAGGCATACTGGCGTGATCACTAAAATGATGCCCACAGAGGGGACTTACAACCTACGTGGCTCGTAGTTCTGGGACAATTCAGGTATGCTGAACCCTAGTCCAACTCGGTATTATGCTACTCCCAATGGATTAAGTGATTAATATGTTATGCTGAAATTTATGTGATTCGCTGGATAGCTCAAAATGACATGTGAATTGAGAATGCACATTAATAAACTGATAATGACACATTCATATACTGAGGCATGTATATTTGAAATAGCTGAAATATCTGGCCTACCATGTGTAATTCAAGAACTAAAGAACTACATAGCTAGGGTTCTGAAATTCATGCATTAAATTGAGTATTAACGTGCTAATCTTATTTGGATCATTCTAACATCTAAAACCCAATAATTCTAATATTCAAGAAACCTTAGGTTAAGATGATATCGAGGGAGTCAAGAATCTGACTGAAAACTAGGGACCTAATGGGCGAAAGGAACCCACTAGTGAAATCCCACATACCTGGTGACGAATTCCACGGAGAAATCCTTCTATTTCAGGGCTGGAACTGGAGGAAACTTAATTCGTTCTTGAACTAGGGTTGGTCACTTCTTTCTCTTCTTATGCTTCTAATTTTCTATGTTTTGATTAATGATTTTGACTAAGGTAAGTTCTAGTTATGTTTCTAGGCTTAAACTGACTAAAACCTCATAATTTAGGGTCTAAACAACGTAGCTTAGGGATACAAAGAAATAGGAAAAGACCAACAGACCCCTAACTTAACTGCTGTCGGAGTGACCAACGGACGGGACCTACGTGCTGTAGGTTAACCTACGGTCTGTAGGCTGGGGTCTTAGGTCAAGTCTCCCCGACAGGGCTTCACTAAAACTAGCATAACCTTTTACTAAGAGGTCGGATTTCAGCAAACTCGGTGGCGTTGGAAAGAGGATTCAATTATCTATCATATCATAGGTCATAGGACAAATAATTCCTTTTTTGGTGGGAGTGATGACCATTTGAAGTTGACCCAATCAGCAATCCCCCCCGCCCTAACTGCTGACCTTCACCAACAATCAGACATACGGACCATGGATCGAACGATGGTCTGTACTGGTTAGCTATCGTTCGCGTCAGAGGCTAGGTAAAGGGGGCCAACATCCACGAACTGTGGTCTGGCCTACGGACCGTGGGTCTATTTGTGGGTCGAGACTTAGCTGATTTTCTGAGATGGGTTTGGGGAGGTGTTGCAGTGGTGAACCACGGACCACCAGCACGGGCCGTGGTCTGACCTACAGTCCATGGGTTGCACCTACAACTCAAAATATGTATTTTTGGTCTGTTTCAGATACGGGGTGTTACACTCTCAGTTCCTAGAAAACATCAAGTTTTCTGGTTCATCATGGTCTCATTTCATTGCATTTATTGTTGATTCAGAAGTTATGGGCCATAGGACTATGAGTAAGTACCTACAAAGTATCTTGGCTATCTAAAACATGAGACTCCAAAGTTTGTTGCATCAATGTAGTTATGTTTCACTTACTAATGTCCTTTGTGCTAAGCAATCTTTGAATTGTTGTATTTTTGCGTTTTGTAATCTTTACAGGTTAGGATTTCATTGATCCATCCCAAAATGTTGCAAGGGCTTTTGGGAATGGAGAAGTGAAATACATATACAAGTGTATCCAGAGTACTTGGGGAAACACTTCGGCTTTTATGGATGTCCTTGTTGAAATACCCACATTAAAATATCAGTTGTTTGGCCGTGCTGCTCCCTTTCAGGATGTTTCTGAGAAAAGGAATATTATAGAAGATGGAAGTACAACCAGCCTTCCTTGTAGAGATGTAAAGAATGAGGATTAAAGTAAAGAAGGCCAGAATGGATATTAGTTGGCTATACCTTCTGAACCTATCGCAACGAAAAGAAAATTGTCCACCGAAGGTTGGAAAGGATTAACTTTAGGTATCTGCGGATAATCAAAAGGGAGATTGTCTATAGAAGGTTTGGAAGGAATACATTCAGCGTGTTGAGAACAGCCCAAGAAGGATGGTGGACCACCTAATTCTCCCTGGTCAAAAGGAAAACGGTCTACCAAATGTTGGGGAAAAACATCTTTAGCAAATTGGGGATAGTCAAACGGGGATCGTACACCACCAGACTCTATCTTGAGAAAAATAAAAACTCAGAAGAAACATCGAGAAGTACTTATTCTGCTCAATTGTTGGGAAAATCAAACACTAACCGTCATAAATGCGCATAGGTGTTGGGAGGAAGCGAAATGAACCATTGGTTACGGATGAAGAGGGATACGCGTGTCTAGTTGAATCATTTGCAACTGGTTTTACATTCTTGCTAGAAATTACGGAGTATGTAATCTGAGCAAGGTAACGTACCCCTAGTCATCCTCTTGTTTGTGTACTGGTTTGTTTATGAACATCAATGAATTGAAGGAAAACTATATTCTCGAGAAGCCAAATCTCTCTCTCTCTTTGTCTCTCAATTTCCGTGACAGACAAGAGTTCTTAATAATGAGCAATGTGTTATATTCTAACTAAGAAAAATAGGAAATATAATCTTTCTAGTACTTTTGGTTCAAGACTAGATGTCAATTGTTTACCAATAACAAAAATTGTTGGTTTTTAAGACAAATTTTTAACATTAGGGATTATCAAAATTTCATACTTATTCCTACATAGGCATATAATGCCTTAAATAAAAAGTTGCTCAATTTGGTGGATAGAGACTAGAGTTATTTAATACTTTGCTGGCAAGAGATACCAAGTGCTAAAATTAATAGTTGAAAACACCATCATTATAAAAATTTTAAAATTAACAAAGAAAAACAATCACAAAATAGATTCCAACTAAAACAAGGTTTTCAAGGTCAAGCCTGGTGCACAAAACATCTTGCATTCGCAGACGATGTGGAGAATCTAACAATCATAGTTTGTATAATAATGGACGTCTATATTTTGTTTCCTTTGATAGTCTTAATAGCATCAACAATAGTTATAGCATCCATTGAATTACTAGCAAGCCCTCTTTTTGAAAATCCAACACAGTAGAGCCCATTCTCTCCTTTCCAATGATTTGGAAATGCATTCTTCAATCTTCCATCATCAAGAAATATGGAGCTATAATCCTACATAAAAAAAGTAATAAAAGTGTACATATTTTAGACAATGATAGTGAACTTATAGTAAGTGAAGTTAGTAACTAGGAAAACTTACAGAGAAAAACTTATCCGCAAGTGATATTTATAAGCAAGTGGAACAATTTCAAAATACGAATTAAAAAAAAAAAAAAAGAACATATAATTTGACAAATGTACCTTTAACCATTTGGTAGCAACATTCTTGTATCTAGTAGCAAAAATGATTGCATCAAATTGATGTTCTTCCCCATTCTCAAACACTACTGTATGCTCCTTTATTTCTGATATCCCAGGAAGTACCTACTTAATAATTCACCAAATTCATGAACCACATGAATTTAACTTCTATAAATTTTAGCTAAAATTATTGAATTCTATGATTCTTTAACTATAAATGTTGATACGCCCATTGTTGCCCATGATAGGTGAAACTAGTTACTTCAAAAATAAGATACATAACCCCCACTAAAACAAATTATAGTTTACCGACAATTTTAAAATTATAATTAATTTTATAATTTGTATCACAAAATATATACTAGTTATATATACTAAATGGTTACCTTCATGTTTTTAAAAGGTGAAAAAGCTACATATATATATATATATATATATATATATATATATATTCCTTTTGATGATCGAGAAATTTCTGAGAACTAATAATGTATAATTCGAAACATTATAGGAAATGAACATGTATTTGAACTCTTTCTCATTAAATACTATTAGTTTTTTAGTTGTAAGAGAATTCGAACTCGTGAGGTGCCCCTAACCACACATCATAGGTTGTGTTCTTACCATTAGACCAAAGCCCTCAGAGCAAATCTCGCCATCTATTTTTTACATTATATTTCTCAAAATAGAATGAAAATAAATAAATATAGTATCATACCTTAATCTCTCCAAGTTTAATCTTGTCAATGGCACCAACATCAATTACTGGGGATGTACCTTTTGAGATTTTAAAAGAAAATGGACCTTCTTCTAGTTGTGGTATTCCAAATTCTACCAAATTTAAACTTTGCAAACTTTGCAATCACAGTATCAGCCAAAGATATTGGTAGATATTTTAGCAACACCATTCCAACATGCACCATTTCCCTTGTTACAACATGAATCTACCAACATATTAGGACAAAATAAATTAAATCCTATGTTGTTTTTGCAATATTGTATTGTGCTGCAACATGAATTTGCAAACATATTAGGATAGATAGATATATTAAATCAACTTTGTATTCATAATCGAGGTTGTTTTTGCAATATTGTATTGTGCTTAGAGCTGAGTTAGTTAGTATACAAATTCTGTCGCAACTAATGATTTGTGGAAATTATTGGAGGTGAAGAAAATGAAAAACTTAGTTTTAGATAAGTAATACCATAAGGGTATATATGAAAATCATGTTCAAATTCCAACTTTTTTCACTTAAGGGTATGAGTTGGTGTTGATGGACAAGAAACTCACACCAATCTTTAGATGAACAAAGTACAACCGCGCATATGCTAGTAAAAAGTAACAGGTACCAAGTAAAATAGTTGATGTATGACTAAACTAATGAAATATCACCAATGTCAATTAAAAAAATCAACAAACACATATTCTAGACGCATGAAAACGAAAAAAGATAAAGTACAGACAAGGTATAGAGAGATAACGAGACTTACTGGGCTTCTAACAGCAATTGATGTGTGACTTCCATAATTTGAAAGATCAAAAGATATTTCCATCCCAGAGATTCCTGATCCAATGACCAATACTTTGTTATCTTTATATTTTTCGCTGGATTTGTAGTCACTTGAATGAATTATTTCTCCTTTGAAATTTTCTGTCCCTACCACCTTTGGAATATAACCTTCATTATTTTCTCTAGTAGCCAAAATCAAGAAATCACAAGCATACAATTCCATTTCTCCACTAGTCACATTTCTTGATTTGACATTCCATTTCTTCTCTTCATTATTGTAAAAGGCCAATTCAACAAAAGTTTGGAATTGGTTTGATGCTCAACATACTCATCTAAGTATTGAATAAATTCAATTTTTGGCAAATACTTAGGTGATGAAGTTGCATGTGGCATAAAAGGCAATGAACAAAAATCCTTAGATAAATGCAAGTGAAGTCTATCATAAGTTTTTTTCTTCCATAAATAGGCAGAACAATCTTCTTTTTCTAACACAACAATTTTGATGCCCAATTTGGTCAAACAAGATGAAACCGTTGTACCTAATGGACCAGCTCCAACAACAACAACTTCAACTTCTTCCTTTGAAAAATTAACCATTGCAAAATTTTCAAAAAATTAAAGTAAAGTTTTTATTTTTTTTTTGTATTGTTGAAAAACAAATTGCAACAAGATTTTAAGAAACGGGAATTTATACAATGAGGTATGTATATATGGTCTTCAAAAAGGATAAAAATGATATTTATTGCTACGAAGAGTTATGACTTGTACGAATAGTTGTAACTTTTATGAAAAGTTGCGACTTTCATAAAGAGTTGTGACTTTTCTAAAGAGTTGTGACTTTTCCATAAGGTTGTGACTTTTGTCTTTTCCCTAACAGTTGTGACCTTTTCGATAACGTACATTAATCACATGTTCACCTACCCTTTGTTGTCTATAAATAGAGAGGTTTCCTCTTATTTTTCAAGAAGGAGTTTTCTGAACTTCACAAGTTCTTCTTCTTCTCCACAAACAAATTCTAATGTATTTTATTGTCATTGAGTGGTTCGTTGATATCATGGTTTTAGCCACAAATACACCGATGAGTAAGATTGTTCTATCCTAGAAGGAATATTCCATTAACCTCGGGTACTTGTGGGAATAATTTTCTTAAGAAACAATGTGGGCTCAATTTTCTTCCTAGAGAAAAATATTTTGTCAAGTTCTTTTCTATATACTATTTTTATGTTTTTGGTTTGAAAATCTTCTTTAAACTTTGTTGTTTTTTTATCATGTTCTCCAAAGTTGTTGTTCTAAATATTTTAGTGATACAAATTAACAACGATCTTAAGAAAGTTACTCTACTGTTGCTATTTTTATGTGTTCTACTTTGTTGGAGAAAAATATAATGAGAAAGAGATCATTTTATCATATGATGAAAGAACTTTATGATGAACATTACTACTTTAATAAGCTACTAGTCTGATTATTTTCAATCTCTAATGCTTTAACTAATTGAGTGTGGCCAAGGAAGAAGAGAACAAATAAGTTGAGGTGAAAATTCAAATAAATATGTTGTCATCAATAATAACATTTCACTTATGCAAGTTGGCAGCATACCAAATTGGTCATACTTTAAGAACTGTGAGTTTCCATTTTGAAAGAAATTCAAGGACATTTTAAATATTATTTTATGGTCAAGAATATAAAAGTTCATCAATAAATCATCGTGCATTTAGTTTGAAGAATATAAAAACTTAATCAATTCATTAAACACTATGTTTAAATGAATATTTCCACTTCAAGAGTATAAAATCTTCATCGGGCATATTAAGGCTAAATGATTTGAAGAATATAAAAATGTCATCGTTAACAATAGATAGTGTTATACTTTTTGTTTCTAGAGATTAAAACCTCTTGGTTTTCTACTCTTTCTGAAATTGGAACTAATTTGAAGTCATAGAAACTCTATCAATCAAAGTTCATTCAATTGACAATTTGAATAAGATAAAAACGTTATTGTTAACTAGAAATAACTTGTATAAAGATTCAGTATTTATTGTTAGTATTCTAAATACTAAATTATTTGTCTAATTATGACAGGAAAAAATATGGTGACATAAAGTACATGATTTTGTGCCTGCAATGGGTGCCTCTATGGACTGAACTTTCATTTTTTGTAAAGATTGTCTACGGGAATTGAAACACTAACGATTCTTTTGTAGAATAGTATCTCCAAAAGAGGCTCCATGCTGCCAATGCATATTTTGATTGTAAACAAGTTGAAAGAATGGAAAGAAAATATGCGCAAAATAATTTTCAAGTACTTGAAAAATATTTTTGGGATCATATTTATAATATGGTAGTTCTTTGTTTGTGATAAAAACAAAATTAAATTTGGTGAAAACTATTGGAGTACATTTGATATTGTGGTTGTTGAATTTTTCTTTTACTAGTATATGATATGACTAGTATAAAACCACCAAGTTAAATATATACTTGTTCAAAAGAGTGGTGTTCTCTTATGTTAAAGTTTTACTTAAACTATTTGTATAGACATGAATATTTGTGAATTTGTGTTTTCTTATGTAAAAATTTCACTTAAAAGTATTTGGGTCATATTGCCCTTATTGGACCAAATGAGACTATGTTCATGATTATCTCTATACCAACCAAATTGAAGGTTATGGAAAGGTCCTTCTGAAAAGGACATCTATCAGTGAGCCTAAATAATGTTTGTATTTGACAAAGTTATAAAAAGTAAAGAACAAAATATTTGTGAGAAAAAGTCATGTCACGGGGGGTTTTTTCAAACTCAATATGTTTACTTGTTCTTACTTGCTTGAGTCAAAGTGTTTGTGACATGCACATTTGGGACATGTCAATTACAAAACCTTGCAAAAACTGATCAAGCATTCTTATAAATTTGTTGAAAAGAATTGTATATCTCATGGTGGGAAAAAGTATTTCATAACTTTTATCGACAACTGCACTAGATATTGTCAAGTCTATTAGTTGAATAGTAGGAATGAAGAAATAGAAACATCTACGCAATATAAAACTAAAGTTAAATATCAGTTTGATAGAAAAGAAAAAAAAATTAAAGTGATAGAGGTGGAGAATATGAATCTCCTTTTGTAGAAATATGTTTTAAAATTAAATTGAATCATCCATCAAACTCCTTCTCATACTCACATCAATCTAATGGAATTTCAGAAAGGAAAAACCAAACTTTGAAGGAAATGTTGTATCCTTACAGCAAAAGGGAGCAACAAAATTTTTTGTCTATTCAGTAAGGGAGCAACAAAAAGTTTTGCATGTCTAAGATTTGTTGTATCATGATAGAGAATTGATTGTTTTCCCTTGTGTCTAGTCACTAGTTGTGGCATATGGCCTTCCAATTCATCAAATCGATGTGCAAATGCCGTTTTTTATTGGAGAATTAGAGGAAAAAATTTACGTGGAACAACCTTAGGGGTTTGTGGTTCTGGGTAAAGAAAAGAAAGTGTGCATCAGTCACTTTATGGACTAAAACAAACACCCAAACAATGGCATGTGATGTTTGATCAGACCATGTTTGTAAGTGTATGCTAGAAAGTAACTTTGATGTGAAAGCCATTGTAGTAGCTGATGTGATCTTAGGTATAGCAATCCTTAGAACTCCACAAGGTTTAGCATTTTCAGAGTCTCATTACAATGATAAGGTACTTGACAAGTTCAAGTATTTGGATTTCAATATTGTCAAGATTCGCAAGAGTACTGGGAAGTATGATGTGTATCATAAATTGTACATAGCTAGATATAGCATGTGCTATTAGTAAACTGAGTCGGTTCATGAGTAATCTCAATCAAATCATTGGATGGCAATGAAAAGAATTTTGCGCTTGTTAGAACATACTCAAAAACGATGCTTTGCATAAAACAAATATCTAGTAATATTGAAAGTATATAGTGATGAAAATTGAATCACCGGATCAAATGAAATAAAATCCACAAGTGGATATGTATTTAATCTTGGTAGAGGACAAGTCTCTTGGAAATCTTCCAAATAGACATGTATTGCTCTCTCTACAATGAAATCTATGTTTATCTATCATGACTCGATTCCTCAAGTCATGATGACACCTACTATAATCACCACTAGGTAAGCCAACTCGTAACCACAAACGACAAGTAAAGAGTACAAGGCTAGAACTAGCAAAAGCAACACTAGAACAATAAATCAGAGAGAAGTGAAAGCCATAAAAATCTATATAGATGAGAATTCCTCCTTGAACCTGGATGTCACAAGTATAGATTTGTCTATTATGAATATACAAGTCCTAATAGTGGACCACAATAAGCCTCCTTAAAGGAAAAAATACTAGCTAAACATATATACAGAAGAAGAGAGGCTGATCCAAGACAACAAGTGCTCACCCACATCTCCTAACTCAAAAGCTACAGAAGATAACACGAACAATCACCACCGGTAGCTGGTACTAGGATGTGCATCATGAAAAGATGCAGGGTGTAGCATGAGTACTAAAACAATGGTACTTAGTAGGTAGCCTCGATTGACCGAGAAAAATATATATATAACAGAATCCTTTATAGAACATCGAAATCACGAGTACAGAGGTGTTTGATATGAGAATACATGTAACACCTCGAATTTGAGAAAATAGAAAAGTTCAGCTTTCCAGGACCTGGTGCAAGAACCACGGAAGCCATCGACGGTCCATGGTCTGACACACGGTCCGTTGGTGGGGTCTGTAGTTGCGAACCAAATATTTATGGTCTCTGACCCCACCCACAATCTACCAAGATGGTCTGTGGTTGGATCTACGGACCATAGGTCTGACCGTAGGTGAGGGTCAGCAGCCGATTTGAGGTAAATTGATGTTGGGACAGCTTCAAACAATTATATATTTTAGCACAAAATAAATTAAGTGGCCTATGACCTATTAAACTAAAGATAATTGAATCTTCTTTCCAAAGCCACCGAGTTTGCTAAACTACCATCTTTGAGTAACACGTTATGCTCGTCTTAGTGAATCCCTATCGAGCAGACTTGACCGACGACTCCTACCTACGGTTGGTAGGTCAAACGACGGTTCGTAGGTTCCTCCATGGATGACTTTCATCAAATTTTAAGTTAGTGTCATTTAGTTCTTTTTCCTATGCGTTGGGGCCCTTAAACTACATCGTTTAATGCCTAAACTATGTCATTTTATTCAGTCTAAGCCTAATTACTTAGTCAGACTTACCCAGAACACTCATTCTCCAAACAATTATCCAAACTTGGAGAAAAAGAAAGAGGAAAAGTCCTCCAAACCTCCCAAGAACAACTAGAAGTATTCTTGAATGTTTTAGCCTCGAAATGAAAGGATTTCTTCGTAGATTTCACACCAAGCATGTGGGATTTCACTAGTGGGTTCCTTTGATCAACTAGGTCCGTAAAATTCAGTCAGATTCTCAATTCACTATATCTTGTTTAGACCTAGGGTTTCTAAAACCTTAGATATTGGTTGTGATTTAGCTATTATAGTATTCTTGATTATACTATCTTGTTTTTGTGAAATGTTGCTTAGTTCCTTACATGAAACTCACAATCCTAGTTATGTAGATTCTCTTAGTTCATTAATTACACTTACTAGGTCAGTTAAACAAATAATCATGCTTCAGATTTCAAATGTCATATTATCAATATATAAATGTTGCATTCTCAGTTAGCATGTCAGTTTTTGACTGATTTAGTATTTCAGTGACATTTCAATCATATACAAATTCAGTTGGGAGTAGACTTAACATCGAGTTGGACTAGGGTTCGACGTATCCTCATAGTCCCAGAACTAAGTGCCCCTATAGGATTATAAGTCCCATCTATTGGACATAAGATTTAGCTATTACGCTAGTCATGCCTTTATACCCCTAGCAAGGTACATTGGGTCCTTTCGATAGGGCGTATAAATCAGACTCTATATTTAGCTCACATGGTATTATGTAGGTTAATAGTAGCTCCCACAGTCATACTCTAGTGCATGTCACTAGGTTTTCAGTTATACTTCAATATTCAGTCTCAGTATGTTTAATTCATGATTAGTACTTGGTCATTGCATTTAGCTCAATTTTTATTTATATTTCAGTATCTATATTTTTGTTCAGATTATGTCATTGCTTAGTTATTTTTGTTAAGCTTTTATACTTTGTTTAGCTATTATCTATATGATGCATGATTAGTACATCCCAAGTACTGATGCATACTCTGCGCTACATCCTTTCATGATGCAGGTTTAGGTGTTCAACATCCAAATCACGCATAGATTGGTTCTCGATCAGTATTCAGCAGCTTCAGTGGTGAGTCATCATACTTCGAGGACAATAGACATGTCTTTCATATTTAGTCTTTTATTTCAGTTTTCAGTTTTGCTAGAGTTACCTGGGGCATGTCCTAGCAACTCAACAGAGTTAAAGGCTTTTCAGACATAGTATTAGATTCAACTTTAGTTTTGAGTTTGCTCTTTCAATTGTTATTGAACTGTTAGTACATTTCGTATATTCAGACTAGTTGGGTATTCCCCATTTTTCAGTTACCACTGTTTTAGCTTCCGCATTGTATCACTTTATTCATATTGTCTTAGTATAGTGATGATATGCCAACTTTAGGGTTAGATTAGGGTCACTCGTGATCCTAGGTCACGTGTTTACATCAAGGGGATAGCCTTGGGGCATGAAAAACTTGTTATCAGAACATTAGGTTCAAGAGTCCTAGAATGTTTAAGCATCGCACTAAGTAGAGTCTCTTTCATGGGTGTGAAGTGAATCACATCTATGAGAGGGAGGCTGTGAAGTGTTTTAGGAAAACCTTCACTTTCTTGCTATTCTTATCGTGCGTGGTATGCTCTCCCTTATAATTCATTATTATGCATTTCAGATCATGCCTCCTCGTAAAGCTTATGCACAAAATGCCAATGCACGCAATGTTAATGCAGTTCATGCAGTCCCAAACCATGAGGTTATAAATGCAGAATTCCGAAATGCGATCTAATATTTGGCTCAATGTGTAGCAAACTAGAACAATTAGCAGGTCCTAGTTCCTACTAATACTAATGGTAGATCAGTGGCAGCTAGAGTTTGAGATTTTGTTTGGAAGAATCTACCTGAGTTTCTAGGGTCGTAAATTGGTGAAGACCCACAGAACTTCATTGATGAGGTTAAGAAAATCTTTGGAGTGATGCAAGTGACTATTAATGATGTGGCTCACATCTGGTTTATGTAGAGGAAAGAAAATGGGGGTATGGATGCAACTCCTGTGACTTGGGAATGCTTTACTGGAGCTTTTCTGGACAGGTTCTTCCCGAGAGAGTTGAGGGAGGCTAAGGCTCATGAATTCATGAATTTGAATGCAGAATTCAGGAATGCTTCACAAGCCACCTCAAAGCATACTTGTGCAATGCATGAACGACATCCCATAATACCATCCAAACTAAGTACCCTTTTCTTAGGCATAGTCCACATTCATAGTCAAGACGTAGGTTTTTATATCATAAGAGAACTATACTCCCAAGTAACCTCAAAGCACACTTGTGAAATGCATGAAAGGCATTCCATAATACCATTCACACTAAGCATAACCTTGAAGTCAACATAGTCATAATTACCCTTCTTTGGTCTCATTCTTTAGCTTAATTCATATAGACAAGGGAACTACCATCCTTAGTCAATCATATCATGGAAGGCAACTATAGCACTATCCTATCTCAATATACATCACTTAATAGAACTCTTTCTTGAATAACCCTAAGTTGTACTTGTGCAATGCATGAATAGCATCCCATAATACTATTCATGCTAAGTACTACTTTTAGGCTCTCATACTAATACTTCTTGGTTTGGAACCTAGTTCCTCTCTTAAAATTTAGAACACTATTAGGTACTACCCTAAGCACATCTTAGTTCATTATTAGGCTGAACCCTATGAGACACTTCTTTAAGCATGTCGAAGTTCATTATTGACATGGACCCTATGAGATACTACTTTAAGCATGTCTAAGTCCATTTATACTCTTAAACACTATGAGCTACTTCATTAAGTAAGTCTTAGTTCATTTATCCTTTTGAACACTATGAGATGCTTCTTCAAGCATGTCTTAGCTCATTGGATATAGAGATTGCTACTAGTAACCTTACTCAACTATGTGAAGACTTCCATCTCATGAGACCTAACTTTGGGAAAACCCACACTCTACTATGTAAGAGTCCCCCCCCCCACTTTTACTAGGATAGTCCTCACATCAACTAGCTGTGGTTCTCCTTTAAACTTGGATCTCGGACCCTCTCCTGTGTGACGCTCATTCTCATTGGCAATATCCACTTGGGGTCAAGCATACACCCAAAGATTTCACTATTAAGCCTTGCTTAACATTCATGTCTAATGGAAGGATACCCTTGACAACCAATCCATGTTAAAGTGATTCTATCACTTTATACTTTCAAGCATTCATAAGGTAGGTTAGGTGAGTATAGGCCTTTCACTACACTTCTACCTATTAGACTTCTATTCATCATATTGACTCTACTCTCAAAGCCCTTGTGATTTATCATTCATGACTACAAGCCTTACTCAACACATATCTCATTATCAAGAGATTCTAGTCATAAGTCATCATGTAAGATCAATCTCAAGCATTACCAATCAAGACACATCAGGTTCACATTATTCTAGTTCAATTCATGTATATAGGTTTCTAGCCTTATACAATTACTAGTTAAAGAATCAATTCTAGAAGTTCACCTTGACTTTCAAATTCACCTTCCATGGCAATAACCCACATAATTCAACTTCATCAATTAGACTAGGGTAAGCATGGAATTCACATAAATTCATCATAATATTATGGATCAACTCAAAATTAATCATAAATAAGTATTATCCAACTAAACCCACACATTGGAAGAAACCCTAACTTAGATTAGGGTTCTTCTTCATAAATTGGGGAAATTCCTGGGGACTCTATGGGTGGAAGAACCCATAGATGAATAAGCTAAACATACCTTAATTCAAAGCCTTACACAATCTCTCAACAATGGACTCTCTGTTCTTGACGGAAGCTTCAAGCTCTTTCTTCTTCTTCAAGCCTTCGGATTTCTAGAGAGAGAAATATTTGAGTGGAGAGGATTTTGGGGTTTTGATTTGGGTCTAGTGATAAAGTGACTTAAATGGCTGGTTAAAAACTTAAAATATCTTATATAGGGGTTTTAGGACTAGGTAAAACGACCCCACCCAAAAACTCCCACATTTGGAATTTCCCAATATCTCATCCACTTGGCAGCCTACTATTCAATCTTCATGAGAGGCACCACGGGTCATGGTCCTCACCACTGACCATGATCCTGCTCGTGGTCTTGGACCAGTAGCTAGGACTTTGTGTCTTGGCCTCCACAAAACCAAGGAATGACCACGAGACCTCCCACGATCCATGGTGAAGACCACAATTCGTTGTTATGGTCGTGGTCCCTAGGTAGTGGCTTCGCCTCAAGGCCTTGCCTCCATCAAACCTAAGGGGACTTCACGAGACTCCTCATGATCCGTGGTCAAGACCACTGGTCGTGAAGGTGGTCGTGAACAAGGGGCAGTACTTGGCTTTAAAGTGTCTTGGCTTCCCTCATTCTAAGGCATCTTCAGGAGCATCCCCACGAACCGTGGTCAAGACCACTGGTCATGAAGTGACTCGTGTAGGTAAGACACTTTGAGGCAGCCCCTAGGGAGCTACTTCCTTGGCCTCAGGAACAACACCATGAGTCATGGTCCATACAACTAGCCCTGGTCGTGGTCGTGGTCTGGAGGCAGTGTGCACCAAGCTTGGGGCTGCCTTGGCCCTTGGCTTAGGCTTTGCCCCTTTGCCTTGGCACTTGCCCTTGTAACACTCAATCAAACCTTAGGTAGTCTATTAAACTACGGGGTCTAACACGTACCTTGATGTTTAACCCCTAAACCCCTCATTCTAAGTATGGGAAGTCTCATCTACTACTCCAAATCTCAACACCATACTCTAGAACCCTAGCTTGAGGCTCTAGTTTGGTCTACTAGTTTCCAGGGTATTACAATATCTCCCCCTTGGGAACATTTGTCCTCGAATTACATTTCTGAACACTTCTTAAGGGAAACGAATCTAGACTAGAAGCCATCATGCATGCAACATATCTAATGCACACAAACAAGGAGGAAAACTTCAACTCCCACTACACATACTCAATGCAACACAAGGAAGTAGGAGGTTTATCAAACAACGCACTTATGCATGAAATTCTCATAAGTAGTCATGTTCAAGGAGGAACTACCATCTCCTAGTCACAACATCCTCAGCATACTGTCATGGAGCTTATATGCAATTTACTCTCAAAAATCGTTCATTTAAGGAGGAATCTTTCATCTCCAAACTAAAGCATGCTCATATAATCATCCCATGAAGTCTATATGCAACTTTATTCAAAGCACTACAACATGAGGTAAAACAATGCATATAAGTCATTTCTATCAAGACCTAAGCTTTTTCATGAACATGCATATAAGGAAATCATGGCAACACATATACACACAATGACCTTACTAGCTAGGCACACTATCTCCCCATTGGGAGTAAACCTATAACAAATTCTTCTAAACATCCTCTATCACATGAACAAGTCATAAAAGACAAGCAACACCGGAATCTAGATAAAGCATGAAGAACATACCGGTAACAACATAAGGAGATCATTCTTGAACATTCTTAGCTTGGAAGTTATAGAACCTATTCTTCTTTTGAGCAGTCTTATCCGGACCACTAGAGACAACTTTCTTATCCTCCCTTCCCTTAGCCTTAAGAACTGGGCAATCCTCATTTTGTGCCCATCCTTTCCACACCCACAACAACCATCGATGCCGACTAGGCACTTACCATAATGACTCCTCCCACACTTGGTGCAAGTAGGCTTAGTAAATGGAGACCCACTACCCTTATCTTGGTCAAACATAGGGTTGTTGGAAGAATCTTGACCGGAATACCTTTGTTTAGACTTAGGCCTACTTTGTCCATCAGACTTAGCATTAGAAAAGTTCACATCATCAGTTCTAGCTATCTTTACCTCCCTATTCATTTTCTTGAGCTTTTTCTCCTCAATTTGTTCGGTATAAACCATAAGACTTGAAATATTCATACTAGGGATAAGCATTGCCGAACGACACTCATTCTCTACCAAGTCGGACACTCCCATCACAAATTTCTTCATTCTAGCCCTCGAATCCGCCACTAAAGTTGGAGCATAGTTGGATAGTTGGGTGAACTTAAGAGCATACTCCTTCACACTCATACCTCCTTGATGAAGGTTAATGAATTCTTGCATCTTTCATTCCCTCAATTCTAGGGGAAAGAACCTATCTAGGAATGCTTTTTTGAACCCTTCCCACTCTATTGGTCCCGCTTCTACCGGCCTATTATCTTTCCATTGTTCGTACCAAATTTGTGCTATATCCCTCAATTGATAAGCGGCTAGTTCCGCTTTCTCTACCAAAGTCAAACCCATGATGGCAAGCACCTTATACACCTCATCTATAAAACCTTGAGGATCTTCCTCCACCTTGGAGCCATAAAACTCCGGAGGGTTCATCCTCAAAAACTCTCTAATCCTCAAAGAAGTCATCCCCCTTACTGGGTTTGCAGGAGCTACCACCTCCCAATTTGTTTGGGCCATCATTATAAAGGCCGACCTAATCTCTGCATTAGACATATCCAGAGGATCAATTGGAGCTTCAGGAGGAGCTTGGTGTGGAACTTGGAGAGGAACCTCTTGGTCCACATTGCCTTCCTTTTCTCTTCTAGCATTTGCCATTGTATTAGCCATACCCTGAAAATCAACGGGCACAGATTAGAAGAAGGTCCTAATAATGCCAAACTCTATGGCATGACTTAAAGAATGAAGAAGTGAGATTTCCTAAACATCCAATAGTCTCCTATTCATAAATGTGGCGCGCTTCACATTTATGAACAACACTCTACTAGACGTGGTTTGAGACAATCCTAGAACCATTCTAAACCTTGTACTCTGATTACCAAGTTTGTCACAACCCAAGGGTATACACTAGGTGTAACATGGCGTACTTGACCCCGAAAGGGTATGATACAAGCCCTTAGCACATCATAACATAAGATAATAGAAAAGTACGAAAATTTTAAAATCTTTTATCCATACAATCTAACACATTTTCATTAAGCAAGTGGAAGTTTTTACTACACTTTTGTCTCAAACCATTTATTAAACTCTTGAATAAAACTCTTGGGATGCAAAGACATACAAAAGTCTAAAACATAAAGAAATGACATAAGAGAACTAATGGTTTTGTCCTCGAAGCTATGAGGACTCACCAAATCTTCAACTCTTCTTTCTCCTTAGAAATCTAGCCTTCGAAGGAACTCAATCTCCGAAACCCTACATTTGATTAGAATGTAGGCAAAGTAAGGTTAGTACAAAATGTACCAAGTATGATAGCTAGCACAACATCATAAGAGCATATCAAAATGGTTAGTCAACATAATACATAAGCATAATATATAATAACATAGTCATAACATAATCTCCAAAATAAGCATCATATAATCATAAGTCAACATAAGACATAGTTAATGAGCATAGGAGATAAATCATGTTCATGGCATAGTCTTTACTTAGACCTTCATACTAACATTTTTCAGCCCCTAGTCATTCAAATTATAAGAGAACTACTTCACAAGCCACCTCACTGCATACTTGTGTAATGCATGAACGGCATCCCATAATACCATCCAAACTAAGTACCTTTTTTTGGTCATTCCTGGGCATAGTCCACATTCATAGTCAAGACTTATGTTTTCATATCATAGGAGCACTATACTCCCAAGTAACCTCAAAGCAAACTTGTGCAATGCATGAAAGGCATCCCATAATACCATTCACACTAAGCATAACCTTGAAGTCAACATAGACATACTTACCCTCCTTTGGTCTCATTCTTTAGCTTATTTCATATATACAAGGGAACTACCATACTTAGTCAATCATATCATGGAAGGCAACTATAGCACTATCCTATCTCAAGATACATCACTTAATAAAACTCTTTCTTGAATAACCCTAAGTCGTACTTGTGCAATGCATGAATAGAATCCCATAATACTATTCATGCTAAGTACTACATTTAGGTCCTCATACTAATACTTCTTGGTTTGGAACCTAGTTTCTCTCTTTAACTTTAGAACACTGTGAGGTACTCTCTTATGCACATCTTTGTTCATTTTTAGGTTGAACCCTATGAGACACTTCTTTAAGCATCTCTAAGTTCATTATTGACATGGACCCAATGAGATACTACTTTAAGCATGTCTAAGTCCATTTATACTCTTAACACTATTAGGTACTTCATTAAATAAGTCTTAGTTCATTTATGTTTTTGAACACTATGAAATGCTTCTTCAAGCATGTCTTAGTTCATTGGATATGGAAATTGCTACTAGGAACCTAAACTCAACTATGTAAAGGCTTCCATCTCATGAGACCTAACTTTGGGAAAACCCACACTTTACTATGTAAGAGTCACCCCTTTAACTAGGATAGTCCTCACATCAACTAGGTGTGGTTTTGCTTTCAACTTGGAGCCTGGACCCTCTCTTGTGTGACACTCCATCTCATTGGCAATATCCACTTGGGGTCAAGCATGCACCCCAAGATTTCACTATTAAGCCTTTCTTAACATTCATGTCTCATGGAAGGATGTCCTTGACAACCAATCCATAATAAAGTTATTCTATAACTTTATATTTTAAAGCATTCATAAGCTAGGTTAGGTGAGTATAGGCCTTTCACCACAATTCTACCTATTACACTTCTATTAATAACATTGACTCTACTCTTAAAGCCCTAGTAATTCAACATTAATGACTACAAGCCTTACTCTGAAAGCTTTACTTCATTCTATCCTTATTCATATCTAGAGTACAAGACATTCAAGTTATAAGGTTCATCTTAAGCAATTCTCAACACATTCCTCATTATCAAGAGATTCTAGTCATAAGTCATCATGTAAGATCAATATCAAGCATTACCAATCAAGACCCATCATATTCACATTATTCTAGTTCAATTCATGTATATAGGTTTCTATCCTTAGACAATTACTAGTTAAAGAATTAATTCTAGAAGATCACCTTGACCTTCAATTTCACCTTCCATGGCAATAACCCACATAATTCAACTTCATCAATTAGACTAGGGAAACCATGGAATTCACATAAATTCATCATAATATCATGGATCAACACTAAATTAATCATAAATAAGTAATATCCAACCAATTGGAATCATACCCAGCTAAACCCACACATTGGAAGAAACCCTAGCTTAGATTGGGTTCTTCTTCACAAATTTGGAGAAACTCTAGGGGACTCTATGGGTGGAAGAACCCATATATGAATAATCTTAAAATACCTTAATTCAAAGCCCTACACCCACTCTCAACAATGGAGTCTTTGTTCTTGACCTAAGCTTCAAGCTCTTTCTTAGTCTTCAAGCCTTCGGATTTCTAGAGAGAGAAATATTTGAGTGGAGAGGATTTTGGGGTTTTGATTTGGGTCTAGTGATAAAGTGATTTAAATGGGAGGTTAAAAGCTTAAAATATCTTATATCGGGGTTTTAGTACTAGGTAAAATGACCCCACCCAAAAACTCCTATGTTTGGAATTTCCTAAAATCTCCTTCACTTGGCAGCCTACTATCCAAGCTTCACGAGAGGGACCACGGGTCGTGGTTCTCACCACTAACCATGGTCTTGCTCGTGGTCTTGGACTAGTAGCTAGGAATTTGTGTCTTAGCCTCCACAAAACCAAGGAATGACCATGAGACCACCCACGATCTGTGGTCAAGACAACGAGTCGTGGTGATGGTCGTGTTCCCTAGGCAGTGGCTTGGCCTCAAGGCCTTGCCTCCCTCAAACATAAGGGGACTTCACGAGACCCCTCATGATCCGTGGTCAAGACCACTGGTCTTGAAGGTGGTCATGAACATGGGGCAGAACTTGGCTTTAAAGTGTCTTGGCTTCCATTATTCTAAGGCATCTTCACGAGCCTTCCCACGAACCATGGTCAAGACCACTGGTCGTGAGGTGGCTTGTGAAGGTAAGCCACTTTGAGGTAGCCCCTAGAGAGCTATTGCCTTGGCCACATGAACCACACCACGAGCCGTGGTCCACAGCCCTTGCCATGGTGGTGGTCGTGGTCTTGAGGCAGTGTTCACCAAGCTTGGGACTGCCTTGGCCCTTGGCTTAGGCTTTGCCCCTTTGCCTTGGCACTTGCCCTTGCAACACTCAATAAAACCTTAGGTTGTCTATTAAACTACGGGGTCTAACACGTACCTTGATGTTTAACCCCTAAACCCCTCATTCTAGATGCAGAAGTCTCATCTACTACTCCAACTCTCAACATCATACTCTAGAACCCTAGTTTGAGGCTCTAGTTTGGTCTACTAGTTTTCGGGGTAGTACATTTTTTTAGGCTTAAGTGGACTTATATCAACAAGGGCCTATGATAATTTTCAAATTTCCATCCTAGATAATCTTAGCAGGACCAACAAGGGAAGTTCTAGATTGGTACATATTGCGTGAATATAAAGACTCACCTCACACACACTTGGCACATTGTTTCATTATCGAATCATTGAAGCATCTAGTTCAAGTTCTAGATTAAGCCATGCTATCATACCAGTTCCTGTCTGACACATAAAGATCCAACACATTCAACTCATTAAGCCTATAGATATAGAACAGTTCAAAGTTTCAAGCATGTATCAATTTTCATGCTCTTATGCCAGCATACTTTCATTCTTTTGGTTTACTTTTACACTTATAAATACCTAAACATGTTGGTTCAACAAAAATGTAAAAGAGTTCCTTGGGGGAAAAGAACATAGGCAAGAAAACCCAAGAGAGGATTATGAGTTGGGTTACTCAGACTTCACCCTATCACTCACTACCCATTTACCCCACCCCTACGAAAAAATGGTGCAATTGCCCTCAATGTAGAGAAAATATAAAAGAAACGGTAAAGAAAACATGTGGTGTGTAAGCACCGAAGACCCATCAAGAAGCGGGTGGGTCCGGTTTGCCAGAACCTACTAGATCAGCAATAGTGACGCCCTTAGTAGCACCCTCATCACCAATGAAAACACCATCATTAGTGCTCCTCGAACAAGATATGATGACACTTATCTCACAGGCCCTCTGCTGCCACAGCTCCTCGTCGAATAGAGACTATCTCTGGGATGCCTCCAACTAGTGTCGCTCTCTCTTTTGTGCATGTCGAGCCTCATTGGCATTAGATGTATGGTCAGAGGAGTGGGTGCACTTCCCAGCCGCACGAGAAGTTTTAGGTGTACGAATCTCATCACCAAATAGAACGTTCAGCACCAAATCATCTGCCTCCACCACTGGTGCGATCTCTTGGACAGCCTCAGCAGGAACTAGAAGACCATCAACATTAGAGCGGAGCCCAGCCAACTCCGTCTAGAAAGTAGTGATATCCATAGTGGTCCCAGTCCTCTCTAACTCAGCTCGAATTCATCCAACCTCTTGTGGACCACTTGAATATTCGCATCCATTATCCTTTCCATGCACGCCTCCGACTCCTTCATAGACCGCTCCATCTATGGTTGCATATGATTCAATAGTGTGGTCATCTAAGTCTCCAATTTCTGGACTCAGGCCAGAGGTACCAAAATGGTTCCCAAAGGGGGAGTGGCTCGTGAAGAACTCGCAGCCTGACTAGTGGTGGTTGAAGAGAGAGCATGTGACTCAGCTGTAGTGGCAGATATAGAACTGCCATTAGCTTGTGCCACCTCAACCTGCTCAATATCTCGAACTAAATTACCACTGAGATGAGGGACAGCAATTGGTGTACTCCTATGTGGGGCAGCGGGTTTTGTGTCATTCTATATCAGCCCAATATCAACAGTCTTGGTCACCTTGACTAACTTATCACAATGCCATATCGACACAGTAGACTCTCTACATACGCGGAAGATGAGACATGGAACGGGCAATGTAGTAGTCCTCCAGAAAGCCCTCTCGTGAATCTCCAAAATAATAATCTAGGAAAAATAAATCTCTAGCACTGCCAGTAGTGCATCAAGCATCACCACACAATCCCAAGTGAATACATTGTCCACCTGTGTAGGGGAAAGTCTCTGGCGGATGATTGACCACCAAAATTTGGCTCCAAAATTCAAAGTTGCCTTTCTGATAGGCAACTGCATATTTTGCACCCACACGATTCTCTTTCCCTCCTCAGTAATGTGTCAGGTCATCCAATGAAGTATTGACTACCTCTGCTCATAGTCTCGAAATGCTCTTCCCTGAACTATCCCCATCTGATAATCATACTCCACTGTATTGATAGGTTGAGTAACGAGCCATAAATAAAACAGCGGATGGTAGAAATATCTACAGGAAGGCCTCACACCATGGTGGTCAGTAGAGGCGGTTGAGCCAAAGGTTTGGCTCGTGGTGGCAAAGTATTAGTATCTGTGGCCGCATAGGAAGCATAGAACTCCCTCACCATCCCTTCGTTGTACCTGCCTGGGTTTTCAACCATCCAGTCACACCGGTGCTGCTAGAATAGTGCAAAAATGGGGGGCATAGTGTGGAGGCTCCAGTTAATACGCGACTCTCCTCGGTGATAGGACGGGCAACCTTTCGGTGTTCATTCAGTGCCTTCCCATCAAAGTATATCTAAATGTACCTTGACGCACCACATATTCACGTCTGTGGAGATGTGTACCGGCTCAGCTCTAATGTTGGGGGTTTATGAGCTTACCTTGTGCTAGTCGTATCAGAATCAGGGTATACTAGTGGAACTGGAGCTGAATTGTGACTCTAAGCCGAATTGCGACTCTCCTACAGGTTGGGCCCCCTTTTCAAACTTTGGGCGGTGATCTTGACCTCATCGCTTGATAAGATGACCTACCTATTCTTGTGCCTCATGGTAATAGGGGCAGTGGGGGAGCCTCTGGTGGTATCCATAATATACTTATCCCCGCTGGACTCATCGAGCAATAGGTAGGATGGTGCGACAAACTCGAACTTACCTTTGCTTGAGTAAATAGGTGCTTGTTTTGGCTCCTTTTCACCCATGGAAGACTAGTTAATAATCAAAGAACTCAAAATGACCCTAGAAACAATTTCAGAACAAGGTTAGGACTTAGACAAAAAAATAAAAAATTTAGGCAGTGGATGTTTTTGAGACCTATTGTGGGTTCCTAAGGCCCCTCGATTGAACGACGGACTCTCGATCCCCTCCATTGATTAGGAAGCCTCACTATGGTCTCTGAAGTCGGAACCATGGTTGTGCAGAACGGTCTATCGATCTAACGATAGACCGTAGTCCATGTTGTGGTTCACCACTGAGCCACTATTTTGTAATTTGTTGAGCGATGGACATATGACCATGGACCATAGAATGATTCACGGTCCGTGGATCATGGGTATCGACCAGTGTGACTACATCTAGGCATCAATTATCAGCAGGTACACATTAACTACTAATCACAACCCGTAGCTAACATATAGAATATGCATTTCAACGCATTTAAATGATATTCTATCATTCCTAAGGCTTCAATCATGCAATTCATTTGTTCAAACAACTAAGCCATTAAAACCCTATGTTAAGAAATCAACCTAGACATATAGTTCTCATAATTCAATTTGATTTTTCAACACAGTCACGATACCATCATCCCAAGGGTGTATTAGAACTAATTTTACAAATTTTAAACAAGTAATTTGCACCCAAGGTCAAGTTCAACATCGTGATTTAAATTTAAAACAATGACAAGTTCAAAGTTCATGAAATCGCTTACTTTGAAAGTAAATAAAAGTTGGTGAATGTGTAATGCAGTGAAACCTTTGTTCCTTAACCAAACCTTAACACACAACCCGGATTGTGCTTTGGTTGAACAGTAAAAATGTGGGGAAGAAGAAGAAAGGGAAAAAAGAAGTAAATATGAGAGAATCGATGAGAGAATTTGGGATTGGAGGAAATGGAGCAATAATAGGAAGAAATTTATGTTATGGGGGTTGGGAATGTGTAGGGGTGGGTAATTTAGGGGTTGCAACGGTTGGGGATCAAAAAAGGCAAATGGGGAATGTTTTAAAAATGAAGAGTTTTATTTAAAGGGGGTCCGGGCCGGGTCAATTTTTTGCCCAAGGTTAGGTTAACGAAACATCATTGACAGTCCGTCAATAGGTTTCGTGGTTCTCCCTGATGCTTAGTTTATTTCAGAAAACATACATTAGGAATACGGATGCCATTCACAGTCCGTAGATTGAACAACAAACCGTCGATGGGAATCGTAGACCAGTGCACCTGTGACTATTTTGTCAGATTTTGATCCTGCACACGTAGCACACGCTGGGCCTTTCTTTTTACATTCTCTGGACTATATTTGGACACAGAACCTATTCTACCCTCATCTAGCCAAAACTAAGACTCAAACTAAAAAAAATCTATCGAAAATACTAAAATATAGAAATACTTACTGTGTAGAAAAGAAAACTCCTATAGTTGGTGAGAGTTTGCATCTTGGGTTGCCTTCCAAGTAGTGCTTGATTTAATGTCGTGGAACTATGCAGACCCCTTGATTACTAAGACTTGATCAAGAACCCATCTCTAAATGACATCATTGACACTCTCATATTGCCCCAAGTAGATCTTTATCCACCGACCATTCACCTTGAACCTCATTCCTTCCTTATTTTCGAGTTCAACTACTCCATGTGGAAATACTTGAGTTATTTTGAATTGCCTAGTCCACTTGGACTTTAGTTTGCCAGGAAACAAGTGCAACCTTGAGTTAAGTAATAACACCAGATCACTGGGAGCAAACTCGCGCTTGTTGGTCTTTTGATCATGGTACTTCTTTATCTTCTCCTTGTACAAGGCAGAACTTTCATATGCTTTTAGGCGAAACTCATCGAGCTCATTCATCTCATTCAGTCTTTGACTTAATGTCGCGCCCAATCCAAATTTATCTTATTGAGCGCCCATATTGCTTTGTGCTTGAGCTTTATAGGCAAATGACAAGATTTCCCATATAAAAGTTGGTAAAGGTACATACATACGGGAGATTTGAATGCAGTGCGATAAGCCCATAGAGCATTATCAACCCTTCTTTACCAATCAGTTTTGTTGGCATTCACAGTCTTCACAAGGATTTTCTTTATCTCTCGATTTGACACTTCAACTTAACCACTCGACTACAGATGATAAGGGGTTGCCACGCTATGATGAATACCATACCTCTCAAGCAACGCCTTTAACAACTTATTACAGAAAAGAGAACCTCCATCGATAATAATTGCCCTTGGTGTACAAAATCTGGAGAAGATATTCTTTTTTAGGAATGCGGCGATACTCTTTCCTTCATTGTTTGAAAGCGCAACTACTTCCACCCATTTAGATACATAGTCAACTGCTACAACAATATACATTATCCCATTCAAACTCACAAACGGACCCATGAAGTCAAGACCCCAAACATCAAAAAGATCAATTACCAATATCGGGTTCATTGGTAGTTCTTGCTTCATGAAATTCCTTCTTCTAGTTGGTAACGATCACAAGACTTAGCAAAATTATGAGCATCTTGGTGGATGGTAGGCTAGTAATACCCATCTGCGAATTTTTATGTGTGATGCGGATATAAGTATGATGCCTACCAACGAGCGATGAATGACCCTCCTCTAGTATACTCATCATCTCAACCTTAGGAACATAGCGACGAATAATCTCATCAGCACAGATACGGAACAAGTAAGGCACTTCCTAAAATAATTTCTTCACATCAGACATGAACTTTCTCCTTTAGTGGAATGACAAATTCGAAGGCACCAACTCACTTACCCAATAATTTGTAAAGTCAGTGAACCAAGGAATAAGTTCAGCAGAAGCAGGCAATACATGTTCATCAGAAAATACATTATTAATCTCAACTCCATCATCAAGCTTGATCATAGCTTCTTCCTCTAATCTGGATAAGTGATCAGCAACCTGATTTTATGTTCCTTTCCTATCTTTCACCTCAAAGTCCAACTCATGCAACAATAGTACCCATCTAATCAATCTCGGTATTGCATCCTTCTTAGCCATAAGATTCCTTAATGTAGAATGGTCAATGTGCATAATAAATTTAGTGCCAAGAAAATAGGATCTAAACTTGTCAAATGCGAAAACCACAGCAACTAGTTCATGTTCAGTCATAGTATAGTTCTTTTGAGCAACATTCAAAGCTTTGCTCACATAGTAAAGAGGATGAAGAATTTTCTATCACCTCTCCCTAATAATACGCCAAGCACTACCCCACTTGCATTACACATCACTTCAAATGGTTGTCCCCAATCCGGTGAAATAATGACAGGTGTAGAAATAAATTTCTTTTTCAACTCCTCAAATGTTGTCAGACAAGCATCATCAAACTCAAACTTACACTCCTTCTCAAGTAACTTGCATAATGTGTGCAATTTTGGAGAAATCCTTTATGAACATCGTGTAGAAACCTGCATGCCCAAGAAAACTTCTACACCTTTTTACATAGATGAGTGGTGGGAGTTTTTCTATTACCTCAACTTTAGCTCTATCAACTTCAATACCTTTCTACGAAATCTAGTGACCCAGAACTATACCCTCTTTCACCATAAAGTGGCATTTTTCTCAGTTGAGCACAAGATTGCACTCTTCACATCGTTTTAGCACCTCAGCCAAATGAGTCAAATAGTCATCAAACGAATCACCAACTACAGAGAAATCATCCATAAATACATCTATCATTCCCTCAACCATATTATAAATATAGACATCATGCAACGTTGAAAGGTCGCCGGTGCATTACATAACTCAAATGGCATTCTCTTGAACGCAAAAGTCCCATAAGGACAAGTGAAAGTAGTCTTCTTTTGGTCCTTCGGAGCTATGGAGATCTGATTGTAGCCTGAATAAGCATCTAGAAAACAATACCAACCCTTTCCAGCAAGACGATCTAGTATTTGGTCCACGAACGACATTGGGAAGTGGTCTTTCTTAGACCATTCATTCAACTTCTGATAATCCATACACACTCTCCAACAAGTTACCGGCATCATTAGAATGAGCTCATTCTTAGCATTGGGAACAACGGTGATTCCTCCTTTCTTTTGCATGTATTGAACTAGAGAGACCCAACTATTGTCAGCAATAGGTATATTTTTCCAGCATCTAACCACTTAACGATCTCCTTTTTCAAAACTTCTTTCATCGGGGGATTCAACCGACCTCTGTTGATTCTCAATACTTGTCTTGTTGTTCGACATGAGTTGAATTTTCTGAGAACAAATGCCTAGTGGAATCCCAATAATGTCTGTAAAAGATCATCCTATAGCCCTTTTAAACCGCTTCAATAACGATATCAAATCCTTTATTTGTCCTTAACTTAAGTCAGCCACAATAATGACAGGCAAAGTGTTGTTCTAGCCCAAAAATACATACCGCAAGTGAGATGGAAGAACCTTAAGCTCCAATTTCGGAGGCTCATCCACGGATGGTTTTGTTGGAGGTGTGCCTCGATTCTTCCTTCCTAATTCCAACTACTTTGGCTTGTAACGAAACTGAACCCCCCCCCTAAAGTGCAGCAACTAGCTCATTATAGTCATCAATACCATCACTGTCAAAATTCATTATCACAGCTGCTAGTGCCTCAACACCTAACCTCTCTTAAATAGACACTTCAGGTTCTTACTCAACAATATGATGTACTACAAATACCACTTTGTGATCAATTTCATGCTTCATAGATCGATAGATATTAAAAGTTACCCCTTCATTATTCAATCAAAATTTCGTCTACCCTCTCTCCATATCGACCAACACATGCCCAGTAGCAACAAATAGTCTCCCTTATAGTTGGGGACCTCAAAATCAACCTTGCAATCCAGAATCACAAAGTCTGCCGGAAAGATGAATGACCCAACTTTCACTAGGACATCTTGGAGTACTCCAATAGGTCTCTTCACAGTTCTATCAGCCATAAGTAAACGCATCTCATTTGTCTTGGGAGCTCCTAAACCTAAATTTTTATAGATCGATAGTGGCATCAAGTTAATGCTAGCAACTAAGTCACACAGGGCCTTCGTAAAGTGCAACATACTAATATTACAAGGAATAGTGAAAGCTCCAGGTTCCTATTTCTTCTACACAAGTGACCTAGTAGCATTGGCACTACAAAGTTGCAACTTTACTTCACTCTCAAAACTGACAGCCCTCTTTTTTGTCACCAAGTCTTTGATGAACTTCATGTACCCTGACATTTGTTCAAGTGCCTCAATCAACGAAATATTTATGGAAAGCTGCTTCAACATAGCTATGAATCTGCGATATTTCCCTTCTTCAGTCTTTTTCACCAACCTTTGCGGGAAGGGAGGTAGAGGTCTAGGTATGGAGATAATCTTTCATGTCACCTCAGCGTCTTTCTCTATATCAAATTTTAGCTCCTCAACTACCTCGACTTCATGTTTAACTTTCTTTCTAGCACTTTCCACTTCAATCGGCATGGGGGGATCTATAGTCTGCTTTCCACCTCGAGTAGTGACTTCCATGCAATGACCATCATTTTTACGATTTTGAATTGTATTTCTACAAAGTGTTCCTGGTTGACATGTTCACTATCGCCAAAAACTGACTAAACTACTACCTAAGTTGCTTAATAAATACTACATGGGTACCAACTTTTTGACCAATTCTAGATAAATCATTACGCATCTCCTTCACATTGTCATCAGTCGCATCAAATCTCTTCATCATATTCAACATCATATCTTCAATGCGAGTCATACATGACCCAGCCTCTCTATTACCAGGTGAAACATAAGGCCCACTCTTCTCATTCATGTTGCCATAGCCATTTTGGTTGTAGGTTTTATCACGATTGAAATTCCCATCATGGACATAGTTTTGACCTTGGTTTCCCTGACCTTGGCGCCAATTATCCGAATTGGAACTTTTAGCATTGGTTCAGAAACCCCCCATCTGATCATTCACCAGATTTGCATCCTCCTCATAAAGGTATTCATCAACCGGTGGTGCTCCAGGTTTGTAGTTCACAAAATCCACTTTCTCTACACTTCCACTCACATGCTTTAGTACGAAGCCATTTTTTGTCCTCATTTGGGCCGTCTCCTCATTAATATCATCATTTGATTGACTTGGTACAGTTGGGACAGCAAACGTGCTTCTTCCAGTATTTATCTTTCTGGTGCTCCATGCTTTATTGTTCTTGGAGACCCTCTCAAATTTCTTAGCAATCTCCTCAAAGGTGCATTCCCCATAAGATCCTCCAGCAATAGTATCTATCATTGCCTTTCCATTGTCGTCCTGTCCTCTATAGAAGTACTCTTAAGTGACTCATCATCTATGCGGTTATTTCGCACACTTCTCATAAATCCAGTGAATTTATCCCACGAACTACTTACCGACTCTCCGGGCAGTGCCATGAAGTTATTTAGTTATCCTTGAGATTCAACTTTTTGGACACCAGAAAATATTTTGCCATGAATACCTTGGGCAGCTGGTCCCCTATATATATTGAATTTTATGGCAACTCAGAAAACCACATAGCAGCATCTCATGTCAACGAGAGTGGGAATACTCTCAAGCCTAATATGTACATGTCTAAGTTTGGTCATCCCACACTACTCATACAGACACTTTTCAATTTAGTCATGTGAGCAGATGGTTCTTTATAAGGTAACCCGACAAACAACCCCTTGATGTAAGCATTTGCATAAAGTGTTGGTCACCATAAAAGAATGTTCATGAGGTAGTGTAGGAGAATAGTAGTACTAGTTGACTCCGAGTCATAGTCAACCATGTAGTTATCACAAATTCTCGGTGTTGGCTGGTTTTGCACCCTATTAGCATTTCTGATTAGATGACCACCCTGAATCTGAGCAGGCACATTCACAAGAAACCAACTCCATCCCCTTGACCCTCTCTGTGATTTCAGCCTCTTCCAACCATTAATCTCAAAGTTCTCCTCGATTCCAGATCGTAGGGAGTCAAGGGATTACCTTGACTCTGTGTACTTGGCATTTACTAGAGGCAAGACCTCTAGAAAATAAAATAAAAAACAAAAACATAAAATTAGGAAATACTTGACTAAAGTTCAATAATGAAGTTAGTCTAATCTAAAAGCCGTATTCCCCAGCAGCGGCACCAAAATTTTGATACGCCTAAATTACATCTCCCAAAAGAAGTATAAGTGGTCGTTGTCAATTAAAGAACCTAACTTCGAGGTTAGGGTCAATCCCACAAGGAATATGGTTCAGACTTAGGCTAACTCACGATTATCTATGTTTAGTCAAATTATTTCGGAGAAAAGTAACCAAAGGGGGGTGTGTTAAATAAAATGATAGCTTGTTGATTTGTATCACTAAGTAACAAGTAAGAAGGATTTGCAGTTTGAGATATCAATATGAGATGAAAACTAGGGCAGGAGTGTTCCCATAACCTCTTAACGTAGTATTCCTAATAAAGTAACTCTATCCTAGTGATTAGTTCTCCAAATAGGGAATTTTATCACGCAACTTGGTCCATCTACGAGTGTATGATTTACTAACCCTTACCTTTAACCCCGGATTAGCCCTTGCTTCACAATGATTAAGGTCAGGCTATTAGATAGCAGCTAAACTCAACTAAATCTCCATTGTTCAATCCTTTTCTCATTCATTAGTTCCTTGGTCTGGCAACTAGGAATGATGAGTTCTAACGTTGCGCACAGCTAGAAAGCATTCTAAATGAATTGATTAATAATACATGTTTACACTATTCTTGAATTACTTATTTGTCATTCATACATTGTTAATTGTAATGGTTCCCATAACCCTAGTTGTGGATTTACCTACTCAGCTTGAGAATTCACAATGCATATTAGGGTTAATAAGATGAATCATGGACTTACAATCACAATAAATGAATACCATAATCTTCAATTGAAAACCAAAAGCAAATTGCATAAAAAAAACTTCCAGAATTAAATTGCTAAAGTGTTTGCAAAATAATTACAAGAGTCAACGACAAAAGTCTCCAAAAGGGTCTAACAACTAAAAATGAAAATTACAACTTATATTTATAATAGCTAAGTCCTAAACAAAGTAGGAAAAGGAAATAAGGAAATATTGGTTACGGCGTGGTTTCCATCGGCGACATGAGCAGCGGACCATGAATTAACCTCGGTCCATGGTTCACCTGCGTGGTCGATGGTTGGCCAAAAACTTAGGATCTACAAATGACGGTTGCCACCTGCGGTCCGTTGATTGGACTACAGTTTGTCATGTTCCTCCGTGGTTCAAGTACTGAAACTCGACTCTCTGATCAAAACGACGACCATCAATAGACGGTCTGTCACTCAACCTATGGGGTGTCGTTTGCCTCCATGGTTCAACACATAGTCATACTTCCTTGAAATCACAACCTACGGCCCGTCAACTGGATGACGATCCATGGTTGGACTCCATCAACTGCTACTTCTTCCATTTTAGCTCTTTTCTCACTCAACCGCTCCAAACCTATTTCCTGCAAAAAATACATGAAAACACCATCATATCTAATAACAACATGCCCAAGACTCACACAAACTCCAACTGAAATGCATCAAAATATACCCTAAACTCACGGTATATCAGCACCATCCACTAACTGATTCCACCAAAGAACTTTCATGAAAGCAACTTCTTTATTTCTCAACTTCTTAACTTGTCGGTCTAAAATCTTAACCGGACCTCCTCATAAGAGAGATTCTCCTTAACTCCCAAACCTTTTAAAGGAATCATAGATGTCAGATATCCAACATATTTCTTCAACAAGGAGACATGGCAAAATAGATGCACTGATGCCAAGTCGTTAGGCAAATCAAGTTCATAAGGAACCTTGCCAATATTTCTCAAAATCTTATATGGGCCCACATATCGGGGACTAAGCTCCATTTTCATGTTGAACCTCATTACACCCTTCATGGGTGAAATTTTCATATATAACCAATCATTAACATCAAACTCAAGATCTCTTCTTCTAACATCGACATAGGAATTTTTTTGACTTTGAGTTGTTTTCGACCTTTATCTTATAAGTCAAACTTTCTCTATAGCCTCATATATCACTTCGGGACCTAATAGGACAACTTTACCCACCTCAAACCAACCTATTGTAGATCTACACCTCCTTCCATATAGAGCCTCAAATGGTGCCATACCAATATCTAAGTGATAGATATTGTTATATGCAACCTCAATCAAAGGTAAGTGATCATCCCAATTACCCTTGAAATCAATTACACATGCTATCCACATATCTTCCAAAGTTTGGATAGAACGCTTTGCTTTCCCATCGGTTTGTGGATGAAAGAACATGCTAAGTGTCACACCCCGAGCCTACACCTTGGGCGGGACTGGCACTCGAAGACCATTGCTGGCCTCAAGCGGACCCTTGGCGTGGCTTACTAACACAGCGAAAGACTTAACTCATCATATAAAAATTTGTGAAGAACTAAAATATCATAAAGGAACATTCAACTGGCCATAATAGCAAACTCAAGTCTTAACATGTGAAACGAAAAGTATAGACAACTAAATTAACTAACTGACTGTCTGTCTATGAAGCCTCTAAACAACTGAGATGCATGTCGGGACAGGCCCATGGCATCCTAATAAACTAATACTAAACTGGAAACAATGAAAATGAGTTCTCCTTAATGCAAAGAGGCTCACCAACATACTCTGAACTACTCATTGGATCAACGATGCACTAGATACCGATCCTAATTACCTGTATCTGCATCATAAGACAATGCAGGCCAACTGGCATCAGTACATTGAATGTATGAGTATGCGAGTTGGAATGCTAAACAACATAGGCTTGAAAGGGAATCTTAAAGAAACACTTACCTTGGCTCTTCTCAACTCATGAATACTTAACTGAACTCATTTCAATATAAAGCAGTTTAAAACAAGTGTAATATAAAGAAAATTTGTTTAAAAATATGATGTCAACTCTATGTATATACAAGGATACAACATAAATCTGAAATGTATGTAAAAATACAATCAACAAATGTATATAAAAATACAATAACTTCTGTGGGAGTTTCTCTAACCGACAACCATCACATAAGAGCTATAGTGATGATAAAGTGATCTACCTCATGCTGCCAGCGCATCCTATACCCAACCAGAGGTATAGTACTTGAACTACTAAGTGGATCCATTAGTCTATTGTGAAAAGGGTTCATCTAAAAAGTATGACCCTTTTCTACCCATGGTGGCTACATGGTTTTATGGAGACGTGAGTTATCTAAACTCATGCTCACCCCAAATTTGGTGCTCAATACTACTCCCAAAATATACTAGCTCTTATGTCTAAAAACATATTTCTTCTGTGATTTGAGATTAGTGCTCAAAAAAACTTAGCTTAAAGGCTATCTTGAAAATCAAAGTTTCCCC
Organism: Solanum pinnatisectum; assembly: GCA_035578085.1. Taxonomy (NCBI): domain Eukaryota; kingdom Viridiplantae; phylum Streptophyta; class Magnoliopsida; order Solanales; family Solanaceae; genus Solanum; species Solanum pinnatisectum. Next base: position 21,373,535 of record CM069082.1, on the reverse strand, counting down.
TCTTGCTTAATTTATAAAGCGATTACTCTTTTCTAAAAACTAGCCCAAAGGCTCTTTGGAAATCTCAGTTTCTGTTCTTATTTAAATGTGAAAACATTTTAAATCTCTTTGGGAATACTTAGTCCCCATATACTTTTTGAAGAAATGAACTTCAATCTATACTCTTTACTCTTTACTCAACTTGAACTTTAAGTCTTAAAACAAAGTTAAAACATTTGGAAAAGACTTTTGGAAAACTCTAAGAACTTCTCTTGATTTGACTCTTCTCTTGACTTGACTCTTAACTTTCCTTGAATTGGATTATGGATTCAAGGTTCATGATCTCATGTTTATGGATGATTTCATGATGTTTAGATGTACCTTAGAGTGTTGGAATCAACTAGAAAATATAGGTACATTGCTAAGGAACTAATACGAAAGGTTGGGGAAGAAATGGGAGGAATTGGCAACCTTGGCGCTCAGGAGGAAGCGGGCGCGAGCACAAACTTCAGAGCTGAATTTATGGTGCTCTGGCTGGCGTGTCGCCCCAGAGCCCAAAGTTCAGAGGAACTTTTGTGGTGCTCTGGGAGGCGCGGCGCCCCAAGCCCTTGCCCAGAAAATTCATAATTTTTCTTGCTCATTTTTCATCTCAAAACCCTCTAAACTTCAATGGTCCTTTCCCTAAGAACTTAGAATCATTTGTACCCTAAATATACATAAGATTCTACTCGAGAAAAACACAACTAACAACATGAATCAATCTTAAGAAAACTCCAGCAATACAACCCACAAGAATTCAAATGAATTTCATCAAGAACTCAAGGATTTACTTTCAAATCTAATAACTTCGCTGAAATTGAATCATAATTAGCGCATAGGTGAACTAAACCAACGCTATGTGATCTCATTTACCTTGTAGGGATCACCCCGATGAAATCCACAAGCTAATCTTGATGAATCTTGACAAATCTTGAACTTCCATCTCTTTTCTCCTCTTTTCTCTTTTCTCCAAGCCCTAGTGTGAACCCTAACTTTTCTAAATTGACCAAAATTTGGTTTTACCCCAATTAATCTCCTAAAAAGGGATTAAAATAACAGGGCAAGGAAAAGACTAAAATACCCCTTTAAAATTTGAATTAGACATTTCCTTATTTGAACAGCCCAACTTCCGAAGGGCATAACTTGATCATACGAACTCGAAATCACTCAAACTTGCCTGCGTTGGAAAGATCATTCCAAGTGATTTCCAACCATATCTGGAATCACACCTAAATGGTCCTGAGCTAGGAATTATGGCTATTTGAAGTTGACGAAAAACTCACTTTAACACCTTTACCAAATTTCTAGATTTTTAAATTCTTCCCAAAAATAACTATTTCAAGATTTTAAACTTCCTTCTAGTTCTTTCTAGTTGCGAGATGTTACACTAAGCATAACACGATTACCAAGACCCTTTTGGAAAGATTTCCAAAACTGAGAAGTGAACTAGGTACCATGATCAGAGATAATGGATAAGGGCACTCCATGCAACCTCACAATTTCCTTCATCTACAACTTAGCTTAGTCTTCCACCGAATAAGAAATATTGACGGGAATGAAATGAGTTGATTTCATCATTCAGTCTACAATAACCCAAAATGAATCATGTTATCTCCGGGTGTGACGAAACCCAACAATGAAGTCCATGTTCAAATCTTCCCACTTTCAAGTAGGAATTCTAATATCTTGAGATAACCCTCCATCTTTTGATGCTCAATTTTCACTTATTAAATATTAGGACACTTAGCCACAAATCCCGCAATATCCTTTTTCATCCCATTCCACCAATAGACCTCCCACAAGTCACGGTACTTCTTGGTGGCTCTTGGGTGAATGGAATATCGAGAATTATGGGCTTTTGACAAGATATGTTCCCTCAACCCATCTACATTAGGAACACACAAACGATCTTGATATCGAAGCACACCAATCACCTTTGGGAGAAGCCCTCAACTAACTTTTTAAGCACCAATTTCTTTAGTTCAACCAAAATTGGATCAAGGCCTTGTTTGGCCTTCACATCCCCTACAAGAGATGATTATGAACCATTGTGAGTCATAACTCCACCCTTGGTAGAGTCAATTAACTGAACACCCAATCGGGCCAATCTATGAACATCTCTAACTAATTCTTTCTTTTTGTGTTCTATATGAGTAACACTTCCCATTGATAATCGATAAAGAGCATCTGCCACTACATTTGCTTAACTAGGGTGATAGAGAACACACATATCGTAATCCTTCAGTAACTCGAGCCACCTCTTTTGGTGAAGATTTAGATCTTTCTTCTTAAACACATATTGTAAACTTTTGTGGTCGGTAAAGATATCTATATGAAAACCATACAAGTAATGCCTCCAAATATTTAAGGAACAAACAACCGCCGCTAGCTCGAGGTCATGGGTAGGATAATTTTTCTCATTTCCTTAAGTTGCCTTGAAACATAGGCAATTACCTTTATATTTTGCATAAGGACACACCCTAATCAATTTCTTGATGCATCACAATACACAACAAAACCATCAGTCCTTTTAGGTAATGTCAACACCGGAGCAGGAGTAAGTCTATCTTTCAATTCTTCAGAACTCTTTTCACACACTTCAGAATACATGAACTTAACCTTATTTTGGGTCAATGTTGTCAATGGGGAAGCAATCGAAGAGAACCCTTTAACAAACCTTCTATAGTAACTGGCTAAACCCAAGAAACTTCTAATATCCAAAGGGGATAGAGGTCTAGGACAACTCTTAACCACATCCATCTTCTTAGGATCTACCTCAATACCCTTACCAAAAATAATATGCCCAAGAAAAGCCATGGATCTTAGCCAAAACTCACATTTTCAAAACTTTGCAAAGAGTTGTTCGTCCTTGAGGACTTGCAACACAATCCTCAAATGATTGGTATGCTCATCTTCACTTCTCGAATAGACCAATATATCATCAATGAACACAATCATAAACATGTCAAGGTATTGTCTAAACACCATATTCATCAAATCCATAAATGCTTCAGGAGCATTATTCAACCCAAATGACATTACTAAAAACTCATAATGACCATACTGAGTTCAAAAGATTGTCTTTGGAATGCCATCGTCCTTCACCTTCAATTGGTGATAACTAGATCGGAGGTCAATCTTAGAGAAGTAGTTTGCTCCTTGAAGTTGGTCAAACAAATCATCTATCCTTAGAAGGGGATACTTATTCTTAATGGTAACCTTGTTCAATTGCCAGTAGTCAATACATATACGAAGCGAACCATCTTTCTTTCTAACATACAAAACATGAGCACCCCATGGAGAGATACTTGGTTGGATAAACCCTTATCCTACAAATCTTTCAATTGCTCCTTTAATTCTCTAAGTTCTGTTGGAGCCATATGATAAGGAGGAATAGAGATAGGTTGAGTATCTGAGAGAAGGTCAATACCGAAGTGTATTTTCCTTCATGAGGAATACTAGGTAAATCATTAGAAAACACTTCCAAAAACTCATTTACAATGGAGACCGACTCAAAAGTAGGTGTCTCGGAATCTATATCGCTCACTCTAACTAGATGGTAAATGCAACCTTTCGAAATCATCTTTCTAGCTTTTGGACAAGAGACAAACTAATCATTAGGTATAGAATTTCCCCCTTTCCACTCTAAGATGGGATCATTCAGAAACTGCAACTTGACTACATGAGTTCAACAATCAATAGAAGCATAGAATGAATGTAACTAATCCATACCAATGATAACATCAAAATCTAACATCGAGCTCTACTAGGTCAACATGAGTGACTCTATTGGACAAGGAGACGGGTCATTTTGTATAGACCCTCTTAGCCACAACAGAATCACCAATAGGAGTAGAGACAGAAAAAGTATCTAATAATAAATCTGGAAGAATATCAAACCTCATAGCCATATATGGCGTCACAAAAGACAAGGTAGCATATAGGTCAAGTAAATCATAAACATCAAGTTAAAGGACTTTCAACATACCGGTGACCACATCGGGAGAACCCTCATGATCATAACGAGTTTGAAGTGCATAGAACTAGTTTTGCTATTAATCCCCACTAGTACCAGATTAAGGGTTAGGTTGAGCCCTTCGGCAACTATCTCTATCATTATTAGGAACTGTGGGCAATCCCTTATCTTTTGGTCCATCTTACCATAACCAAAGCAAGAATTGGAACCCGCGAGATATCTACCCTCTTGTTTCTTTCCACATTTAACATAATTAGGAAATGAATATCCATTACCATTTCCTCCTTGGGGCTTAGGGTTAGACACCCTATATTTGTTGTACTTAGAAGGAGAATTGGATGAACCTTGGTCGGAAAACCTTGGACGAGAATTGGATGAACCTTGGTTGGAAAACCTTTGCCGAAACTTGGAAGGACATTGTCCATTGGACCTTGAATATGAGAATTACTATTGCCAGTCTTAGCCCTCTTTGCGTCTCTAGACCATTCCTTAAGTTTCTTCTCTGTAATTTGTTGCGCACGAACCATAACACGACAAATGTCCATATAATTGACAAGCATAGCGGTACGACATTCTTTAGCGACCATCTCAGACACTCCTATAATGAACTTACTCATGCTTTCCCTAGGATCAGCAACCATAGTAGGAGCATATCGAGATAATTGTGTGAACTTCAAAGCATATTCCTTCACACTTATGTTTTCTTGACGAAGGTTGATGCATTAAAGCACATTTTCCTCCCTCATCTCAAGGGGAAAGAACCTATCAAGGAAAGTAACTTTGATCTTTTCCCAATCGAGAGGACCCGAATCAACTTTTCTCCCTTCTTTCCATTGGGTGAACCATATTTAAGCAACATTCTTAAGTTGGTAAGCGGATAAGTTTGCCTTTTCCACCTGTGTCGCTCCCATGATCATCAACACCTTGTAAACCTCGTGATGAGCTCTTGAGTGTCTTCCTCAACCTTAGAACCATGAAACTCAAGAGGATTCATCATAGTGAAATCCCTAACACTAGCTGCCATCGTACCCATATTTGGTTTCACGGGGACCACAACCTCCCTATTGACTTGGGTCGTCATGGCTTGAGCCAACACTTGAAAAGCAACCCTAAACTCCGCATTAGTCACTTGCTCGACCAAAAGGTCGACCGAAACTTGAGGATGAGCCTTTTGGTTCGCATACTCTCCTGCATTCCTTCTAGCATATGCCTTTCGAGTGGCCATATCATGTAGAGCATCAGATAAGGATTAGGAGAGACACATTATAGAGTTAAAATCCATCGCATAACTTTTGAGTAATGAAAGAAGTGGAGTTTCCTAAGCATCTTATAGCCTCTCATCTGATATGAGGCGCGCTTCAAACTCATGAACGAGGCTCTACTTGACGTGGCTTATAAGACTTCCTAGAACCTTCATAAACATTGTACTCTGATTACCAAGTTTGTCATGACCCAAGGTAGCCCCGAGGTGTAACATGCTGTATAAGACCTCGAGAGGAATATAAGAGATTTAAACGACAGTTTCAATCATAGCAAAGTTTAATAGAGAAAAGCAAAAGTCTAAACATCATCTCAAATACATCTAGTACATAAGATTGATCGAGGTGTATCCCGTACATCAAGTTCAAAACTGAATGTAAAGATGAAAAAAAATAAAGCTCGATCCTTGAGTGATGAGGACTCACCAATCTTCAATCTTCTATATGAGATCCGTAGCCACAAAAGTGTGAATTTGTAAGGTCGGATCCTACATTTTGGGAAATGTAGGCAAGAGTATGTGTTAGTACAAACATGTTCCAAGTATGATAGCCATGAATAGAACATTTGAAAACATGCTTAAAAGGGATATTTTTCATGTTATGCAATGACCAAGCTAAAACATGATATAAAAAGGGTTAGAAGTCATGAGTCGTAAAACTTGGTCAATGCAAATAGATATCATATTAAAAGCACATGTGAGATACTTGTTGAAGTAACCTTAGTTTATCATAGCTTGCTTGTGGGAAGTAGCCTTAACTGACATATAACACCATGTGAGCTATTATCATGGAATCCTCTGTCTCCCACACCGAAAAGGGTTGTCCCACTTGCCAAGGTAAGGACCATGAACTTCTAGCTTATGTGGATTCACTAGCCAATGTCTATCTAGACCATCCTATGTTGGCACATAGTTTATGGGACATGGGTAATCGTCACTTGTCTAGACGTCACTAAGCTTAGCTTGCACAGAATAGTTCTAAATCTCATTCATCTTATATTTAAAGGAACATGTGTAATCGCCTCTTGTCCTTACATCATATGACATGGGTAATCGCCTCTTGTTTTTCAATAAAGATCATGGGTAATCGCCTCTTGCCTCAACATTTGAATAGCTCCTTAACATTAGTTCATTTTTAAATGAGAAAGCCGTCCAACCTTAAGAACCCTTATTGTCTAAGATTATCCTTTCACAATCATTCTTTCATGTGTCTGTACAAAATCCTTTCAACAACATCATTGATACTTCCCACTTAAAGCATCCTTAAAAACATTTACATCAGATTCATGAGAACAAGTTTGATTTCATAAGTTCATCTTTCATAGTTCCACAACCCACATTATGTCATCATAACTTGGGAAAACATGGGGTTAGGCATGGGTTCATGGGATTCGACTTAAAAACATGAAACAAAATCAATTGGAGAAATTTGGGGGTAAAAGTACTTATATAGGACTTTAGATGAAGGCTAAAACGACATAGTATTAGGTTGGATAAATTAGGAAAAGACTCAAAAGCCCTTAAGAAAATAACTATTGACACCACCGACGGTAGGGACCTACAATCCGTGGTTCCACGATCATTGTCTTGGTTGGCCGTCGATGGATTCAGAGACATTGATACTTAGGTCTCGACTGATGAGAACCACTATGGGCGGTGGTCCCAATGATGGATCATGGTCCCGACCGTGGGTCTCAACTTTTGACCCTAGAATCTCGAAGTTTGGGACTCATCTATGAGACCTATTTACGACTCATACACTGAATGACAGACCGTCCTAGTGAACCGTTGAAAAGGTATTGAAACTTGTCATTTTAGGAAAATTTTACTGGCCAACCATGGGCCTACCTATAGTTCTTGTGTCGGACGACGGACCGTTGGTGGCATCATTCGGTTGTAGAACCAAATTTTCTGAAGGACTAAAAAGTTTTCTTTTTTTGAATCCGAGGTGTTACATGACTAAAGTCAAACTTAGGCCTTAACTTGAAATTTTAAACGCCTAATCACACAGACTCATACTGAAAGCCTTAGGAGTCATGTTAGCTATGTTTTTTTTTTCTGTAATGACCCTTTCAGTGCGGATGGAATCGTCAAAATTGGATTCTTTCTTGAAATTTTGATAAAAATGACCGTTCAAGATTCAAAATCTCTAAAACACTAAAACACACATAAAAACCAAACGAGCAATTAGGTGATCGACTTTCAGTCTTAGCAAGTCATAAATAACTTGGGATCGCTATCGGAATGCTCTAACCGATGAATAGGATGCAAAAATATAGAAATTACAAGAAGGGTCATTTTATTATCACTCTAAATAAGGGCAGTGAATAATTTGAATGGCTCCGAAATTTCTTGAAGGATATTTATTTTTGGCCCAAACTTTTGGCATTAATATGCATACCCTTTGATAGTCAAGATGTAATATGTAGGGCATGGAGCATTGTTAGTAAACTACTCTTTAGTAGAATAATCATAATTGACTATGTAAAGTCAAAAGATAATGTGTTGGATCCACATACAAAAAAGCCTAACTAGAGAGAGGGTTGAAAGATCATCTAAGGGAATGTACTTAAGGCTTAAGACAAGTCATCATAGTGGTTACTCTACCTAGTAGACTAGAGATCCCAAGAGCTATGTTAAAGGAGATCAAACAAAGTTATGACGATGGTTCGACTTTGTTAAATAACTCAATCCATTATGATGATGAAAACAATGTTTAGGAACAAAGATAATAAATAAAGGTTTTCAACGAGTTAATAAAGCTTAAAGTTTTTTTTATTGATTTCCATGTTTTGGAAGATCTTGCAAATAGTGGTATCTATGTGATAATATGGTTAGAAATCACTTATATGAGTGTTAAGTGTAAGCACCTTCAAAGAGGATGATCGTAAAAGATCATTTCTCTATAAGCTCATCAAATTAGGAGGTGTTCATGGTTGAAACGAATACAATAGTGAGAACCATAGATGGTTCAGGATTGATTGTGTAACATGTGGTTGTCTTGGTAAACACAAAAGCTCAACATTTCAAAGATATCAAATCTCTTGATTGGTGAGTATATCGACATATGTTCACTACGGAAAGTTAAAGGAAACCTACTTATTGATTCAATTGATTCTTACTTGTAAAGTTCACATTTTCCATTTCTTTGTCTTAGAGTCATTCCCCATTCATGTAGGGATAGTTGAATTTTAAAAGGTGTGAGCGAATATTTAATAGTTATGACTTTTATGAAGAGTTTCAACTTTTATGAAAAGTTGTTACTTTCAAGAAGAGTTGTGACTTTTCTGAAGAGTTAAGACTTGTGACTTTTTCGTAAGGTTGTGACTTTAACAAAGGGTTATGACTTTTGAATTTTTTCAAAAGGGTTGTGACCTTTCCGATAAAGTACAATAAACATATGTTCACACTACCCTATGTTGTCTATAAATAGAAGGGTTTCCTCTTATTTTTCAAGAATGAATTTTCTGAACTTCCGAACTTCTTTTCTTCTCCACAAATAAATTCTAGTGTCCTTTATTGTCGTTGAGTGGTTCGTTATCACCATTATTTTAGATACCAATAAACTTGTGAGTAAGATCGTTTAATATTGGGAGGAATATTCTATTAACCTCAGTTACTTGAGTGAAATAATTTTCTTAAGGAAACAACTGGGTTGATGGGCTCGATTTTCTTCGAGAGAAAAATATTTTGTTAGGTTCTTTTCTATTTACTGGTTTTAAGTTTCCGGTTTTAAAATACACTTCAAACTCTATTACTTCTTATAAATTTCTCCAAAGTTGTTGTTCTAAATATTTTAGTAATACAAATTAACAACAATTTTTTTTGCATAGTTTCATGATTTCATCTATAATTTGTTTGTATGAAGATTATATTGTTTTTTTGTCTTCACTTATGTTCATGGTTTTTAATATAGTTAACTGCCATGGTTTCATTTTAGATGATGACAATTGGATATAACTCCTTAAAAAAGAAAGAAATATTTTTAGAACTTGTATACGCCACAAATTATATATGAAATAATATTTTTTTTAGCTATAAGCATCGCAAGTGTAGCCATTTAGCGGAACATTTTTCATCAAAATATAAATAAAATAATAGTTTTGTATATATACACACATATATATTGAATATTGTTTTCTTGCATAATTTTGTTTTGAGTGTAAAAAATAAAATAAAAATTCAAAATTTGTGTTATTGAAACAAAATCTGAGTTTTGATTTTCTCAATTCTTTCGTAGATGTAAAAATATTTAATTTGAAATTATCTTTACCTTATACTAAAATGTGTCATATACATTTTGATGTAAATGAAAAGACAAATTACTAAATTTAATTGAATTTGACTGAAGTTTATTGACTAGCTAAACCCAAAGTATATTTTTTATCTTTTTATCTATGTCTTAGATTTTTCAGATAGACAGTCAACTAATTAATTGTACTAAATTAATTATATCATAAAATTATTTTCTTTGTTGAAGAAAATTAGAATCAAGAAGAAAGAATTTTTTTGATATAATAAATATTATTTGAATGACCATATGATAAATCAATCCTCATATTTGTATATGTTGGTGAAAGTATAAGTACAATACAAAAAAAATATAAGAACAATTTTTCAGGTTGATGTGCGAAATTTTTAACTTTTGCTTAAGAAGATTCAAGTCGCGCAATTAATACTTTATCTTATTTCTATCGACTTGGAAAATCCCCAAAGTTGTCAAATGATTAAGTCAATTCGTATTTCAACAACATCATTAATGAGTTTTCTATTCTTAAGTTTAAAATTCCCATGAAATTACTAAGTAATATTATAGAAATAATTATTATAAGTCATACATTCCAATGGTACTATGGTGGATAATGAAACCGTTAGTTTATCATTCTCTATTTAAATACTAGATTTTCTTGCTTTAAAAGCGAGTTTAGACTCGTGACGTCACGTCTAATCCATACATTATGTGCTACATGCGTCATTCAAGGTGTTGGTTTCTTGTATAACAAATTGAAAACAAAACAAAAATGCAACCCAATGGACTGTAATGTAGGCAATGATCTACCGTAATACAAACAATATTGATAAGAATCACCCTAACACAAAATTCAATGGACGATAACACAATTCAAATCTGAGATCTATAGATAACACAAAGAGAACTTAGTTTAGTGTTGCTCCAATGCTTCCCTTCATGTAACAAATAGAACATAATCATATTAAGCATACGACACATAAGAAAAGTAGAGAACATGTAACCAATAAAGTGTGGCATGCCCTTTGAAATTGAACTTCATGTGCACCCCTCTACTTATGCAAAAGAAGCGAGAGAGGTGCAAATTTACAAACAGATAAATCAGACAAAGCCTATAGAGAATATTCTACATTCTTTAATTTGCACCAAAAATTAGTTTTTGTAGGTACATATAATGGAATGAATTAAGCTTTTCTCAAATGGAAATAACATAGATGAGTCAAAGGTTTAACAAATGTCATAAATGAGCCTTTTCTCAAAGTTTGGTGACATTTGAGCCTATTCCCTTTTCATTTTGAGCTAAATTTTAAAAAATAAAAAGGTATTTATTTTAACCAATTTATTCATCCCCTTTAAAATTGGCCAAAAATGTTTACCATCAAGTATCCTAAGTATCAAATCAAGTATGAAAAACATGAGAAAATGTTGTGGATGGAAATTTAAGGTGAAATTTTGGTTGTGTTTGGGTCAACTTTCATGATATACAATGCAAAGGTGATTCATTCAGATATTCAAAGGTTGAAAACTTAGTTTGTGCATAAGGTATTGATAAATTTTATTTGTTATTTGAAACATAGAACAACCAATCCATATGTAAAGCACATATTCTATAAAGTATATTGCCAGGGGATTTGGTTTGTCATTTTGTAATGAACTTCAGGTCTTTTCTGTGTTTATACCTCCTTTTTGTCATTTAGAGATTTCCTGTAGCGACCCCAAGTCATTTATGAGTTGCTGGGACTGCAGTTCGGTCACCTGGTTGTTTTTTCGGCTTTTATGTGAGTTTTAGTGTTTTGGGAGCTTTTGGACCTTGAACAATCATTTTTTATCGGAAATTCAGGAAGATGACCTGAGAATCCAACTTTAATGATTCCATCAGTTCTGGAAGGGTCATTTTAGGCTAATAGCATGGTCGGCATGTCTCACAAAGTTTGCAGTGTGAGTCGGTGCGATTAGGGTTTTAACTTTAAAGTTCAAACCTAAGTTTGACATTAATAAACATTCAGAGTAAACATGCCGGTTAGCTCCGAAATGTCAATTTTGGTCTAGATTTACCCTTCGTTCATGTATTGAGGATTCCAAGGTAATTTTGAGCCCCTTTAGTGGATTTTGACTTAAAACGACGGTTGAGTGTGGGACCAACTTTTGTCAAGATAACTTAGTATGAAAATTTTGACTGCACCATTGTGTCAGGTATATCTAATTTGGTATGGTTGCATATCTCGTTTGCCAGCACGAGGCTCCAAACAAGTTTGGAACTCCCCATCGGAGTTTTTTAGTTTCCAAAAAAAATGTTAAAATTTGGTGCATTTATAACTGAAATATCAGCCCATTTTGGAAACACTAAAACCCCATATCTCTCTTATTTCTTGGCCAAATGAGGTGATTCAAAGTGTGAAAGCTTTATTTTGATGGTGGCTTATGTAACGCCCCAAGGCTACCCCCTTGACATAAACATGAGACCTAGGATCACGATTGACCCCAAGCTAACCCTGAAGCTGGCATATTATAAGCATCCTAAAACAACTAAACAAAGAGATACTATGCGGAAGCTAAAACAAGAGATAACTGAAAGATGGGGAATGCCCAATATTGATTTGAATACATATAAAGCAACTAAGATTTCAACGATATTGAACATTCACTCAAATCTGAAGTTGAATCTAATACTATGTTTGAAAAGCCTTTACTAACAAGAGTTGCTGGGACATGCCCTCAGCTAACTCTAGCAAAACTGATAAACTAAAATAAAATACTGAATATGAAACATATGTCTATTGTTCTCGAAGTATAAGGACTCACCACTGAAGCTAGTGAATACGGATCGGGAATCGATCTATGCGTGATCTTGATGCTGAACACCTGAACATACATCTTGAAAGGATGTACCGCATAGTATGCGTCAGTACTTGGAATGTACTGAGCATGCAGGATATAGATAATATTTGAAAAAAATACAAAAGCTAAACAAACATAACTGAGCAATAACATAATCTAAATGGAAACATAGATACTGAAATATATCTAATAACTAAGGTAAATACAATGACCAAGTACTAATCATAAATTTAATATGATGAGGTGAATCTTGAGTATAGCGAAAACTGGTCAATGCACTAGAGATTATTTGTAGGAGCTACTATTAACGACATAAAACCACGTGAGCTAAATCGAGTCCGATGTATCGCCCCATCAAGAGGACCCAATATACCTTGCGAGGAGTATAAAGGCATGGTGGCATGATCACTAAATCTAATGCCCGATAGAGGACTTATAAACCTAACGGGCCACGTAGTTCTGGGACTATGAGGGTACGCTGAACCCTAGTCCAACTCGGTGCTAAGCCTACTCCCAACTGAAAATATGTATGACACAACATAACTGAAATATTGAATAGCTCAATATTCTGACATGCACATCTGAGATTGCAACATTTAGGTACTAACAATGAAACATTCAAAATTGGAGCATATATATATGTTTAACTGACCTAGCAAGTGTAATCCATGAACTAAGATAATCTACACAACTAGGGTTCTGAGTTTTAGTGCAGAGAATAAGCAATGATTTCATGAAAACATGATAATCAGATTAAAAATACTATAACAGCAAAATCACAACCAATATTTAAGGTTTTAGAAACCCTAGGTCTAAGAAGATATTGTGAATCAAGAATCTGACTGAATTCTTGAGACCTAGTGGATGAAAGGAACCCACTAGTGAAATCCCACATACCTGGTGACAAAATCTACAAAGAAATCCTTCAATTTTGGGGCTAGAACTAAAGAAAACCTGTTGTGTGTTCTTGAGGGGTTGTCGACTCTTTCTCCTCTTTTTCGCTCTATGTTCTGGTGAATATTGGTGAAAATAGGTTTTGATTATTTTTTGATTAGGTTATTAGGCTTAAACTGAGTAAATGACAGATTAGGTGTAGAACGACGTAGTTTAGGTGTTCAATGCATAGGGGTAAAGACCAAAATGACCCCAACTTAAAATCTGACGGGGGCCTTCCACGGAGCCATTGACGGACCATTAAAGGGACTATGGCCTGTCAAATGGGTCGTGGTTCTGGTCAGTGTTTATTGGTTTCTAGACAGCCCACTTCACGGACCATGTGAAGGACCACAGATCGTGAAGACCACTGTGGTTCTTCACTCTGGTTAGGGGCCTACTGGTTCATCTTCATGAGCCTCACCATGGCCCGTCATTAAGATCACGGCCCGTGGAGGGCCGTGAGTCGATGCGAGCCTAAGTTGTCTGTCTCATCTCCACGAGCCTTCCCAAGGCTCATATAGTGGTCCATGGCACGTGAAGGGTCCCGTGGTCCACCACTTCTAGGTGGGTGTAAACCACGAGCATGTCGATGGACCATGGTTCCTTTTACAGTCTCTGTATAGTTACCAAAAGTTGTTGGGTGTACGTGTTTCAAAGTAAAATCGCGATAAACTAGACTGTTGTAGCTCTTTTTGAGTTCTTGACTTTGGGTATATTGCTTTGGATATCTTGCTTATTTTATGTCAGTTCTGGTTGACTCGATGTCCTATAATGAGGCTACATTGTGGAGTGCTCAAGGAGTGATAGGCCTCCTTCGATTTCGATAAATTTTGAGTTTTACCTACTGCATGTTTTTTTAAATTAATTAAAGTGTGATTTATTTTCATGTTGGGTTTTTGCTACGTTCAAGCCCTAAATTTTGTTCCATTTTGTAACACAAGTTCATGTACTATTTTGGGTCTTTTGATGGAGTAAAATCTTGAAAGTTCGGTGCGGGTCTCACCATTCTTATTTCAATTCCAAAATTGACCTGTCTCCGTTTGTTGTGATGTTGGTGTCGAAACGACCGTACTGACATTGTGATCTTATATTTGATGGTGTGGCAGCGTTCAAAGGCCATTCGAAAAAGAAAAGCTCTGGCGAAGTAATTTGAAGCGCATGCGTCGGGCTTAAGGTAGGGTACGACTTCTTTTCTATCTAATTGAGCTTGAATGTGTGAACTCATGTTCATTAGTGTGAATTGGGGCAGGGACTTATTATTCTTACCTCTCTTCTTAGATATCATGTTTTAGGTATGATCGGCATTATTTCAGGCAAAGTACCTTACTAGTTGGGAGGTTTGGGTTTGTGCATGCTATGTGAATTACTTGAATTTACTTGTTTTCAGATACATGTCCTACCATAGACTAGGATAGAGCAGTATGGCCTTAGACTCTCAGACTTTGTTGCTTTACTTTGTCTTTGACGTCGTTTCAGACAGACTAGATCCTTGTAAACTGGAATAGCATACTTGAGTCTTATAGTATGGCCCTTAGTGTAGGCAAATTCCTGGCTTATTAGGGATTTTATCCCCTGTCTGTATATTTCTGTGGTTATTAGGTGTTACCGGAGGTTTATGCTATCACGATGATTGGAGATTGAGTTGTACTAGGTTGGGAGCCTTTTGTTGATACCTTTGGGTGGGAGGCGTGTAACACCTCACTTTTTGAAAGAACCAGAAAGAACTAGAATTTGAAAGAAACCGTTTTTGGAAATAATCAAATTTGAAAAGTTTGACAAATTAAGTTAAGTATGAGTTTTGGGTCAACTTCAAATGACCATAACTCCTATAAAAGGATGAGTTAGGTGGGCTACAAGATACCGTATTGTTTTTGGTAATTAAATTAGGGTCTAAACTGATTGGGTTCAGTTTATGCTTCACAAAATTAATTTAGGGTTTTGAGAGAAGTGAAAAAATGAGGAGAAAGGAGGAGTAGAAGCAAGGATTTGTCGCGTTCTTGAAGTTAAGATTGTGGATTTCGCCAAGGGTTGATCCCTACCAGGTATGTGAGATCACATAGCATTAGGTTCGTTCACCCATGCGCCAACCATGATTTAATTCATCGTAATTATGTTCTTGAAAGAAGAGTTGATAAGTTCTTGATGAATGTTGTGGAAAGGTTCGTTTGAATCTAGATTGTTGAAGTTTAGAGGAGTTCTTGAGTTAGTTGTATGAGATCTAAGGTTCATTTTTTAGTAGATTCTTGCATACTTTGGTTATGTATTCGAATCTAAGTTTTTGGTTAAGGAACCAGTCGAATCAAGAGGGATTAGAGTTGAAAAATGAGCAAGAAAAATCGTCAAATTTCTAGGTAAAGAGGGTAAGGCACCACGCCACTCAAAGTGCCCCACAACAATTAATTGTATTTTTATATACAAGCAGAGTTTATATTGTATCTTTGAATACAAATTGAGTTACTAGTATATTTCTCAATATACAGATTTGTTATCCATGTTTTAAAACTTTTCTTTGTATGGAATTTATTATATTGCTTTATATTTAAAGAGTTCAGTTCAGTTGAGTTGAGATCAAGTTCATTCTTTCTGTTCCCTTCTCAAGCTTTTGTCTTGTTTTAGAATTCCCCTCGCATGCTCATATACTTAATGTACTGATGCCATTTGTCTTGCATCATTTTATGATGCAAATATAGGTAACCAAGATCAGCATCCAGTGCATTGTTGATTCTAATTGAGCTTCAGAGTTGTTGGTGAGCCTCCATTCTTCCGGAGGACCCTTTTTTATTGCTTTATTAGTTAGTTCATTAGGATGTTGTGGGTCTTGTCCCGACGTCCATCTCAGTTGTTAGAGGCTTCATAGACAGTAGTTGATGTTAGTTCTTGAGTCCTTCCATTCCTGTTTTGATGTTTGAGACTTGAGTGCCATTTTTGCTAGTAAATGCTTATTTATACATTCTAAGTTTTATTGAGATTTCAGTTTACTCTTAAAGTGTTTTATCATGAGTAAATCTTTTCTTTGAGTAATGCTTTGGCCAAAGGTTAGCTTAGGGCGGCAATGGTTCTCAGTGCAGTCCCACCGAGTGTAGGCTCGAGGCATGACAAACTTGGTATTAGGCGAGTACAAGAGTCTAGAAAGTCTATGAGGTCGTGTGCGTAGAGTCCTAGTTATCGTGTGAAGCGCGTTGCATCTATAATTAGGAAGCGTAACATTTAGGAACTATCTCACTTCTTTCATATTCATTTAGTGCAATAGAGTTAATCTATAAAGTTTCTTTCTAACTCGTGCTTGCGTGTCTTTAAGATCATGCCTCCGTGAAGAAATGTCGGAGGTCATCCTACTAGGAGGAATGTTGATCCATAGGAACAACGGTACCTAATGCACGGAAGTACAACCCCGAGGATAGGTCACCAATGTTGAGTTAGTGAAGCTATCCGGATGTTAAGCAGTTGTGACCAATCAAGTTGGACAAAGAGAGAATCGACAGAAAGTGGTTGATACTTAAGGGATCTATCACTTCTTAAGGAATAATCCTCCAAGCTTTACTAGTTCAAGTGTTACTAAGGATCCAGAAAACTTTGTTAAAGAGCTTCAAAAGGTCTTTGAGATTATACATGTTGCCGAATGCCGAGAAGGTGGAACTAGTTGCGTACCAAATGAAGGGTGTCACTAGAATTTGGTTTGATTAATGGAAGAAGAATCGAGCTGAGGGTGCACCACTTGTGAGTTGGGCTTTGTTTGAGGAGGCCTTCTTAGGGTGTTTCTTTCCCCGAGGACTAAGAGAAGCAAAGGTATGAGAGTTCCTCACTCTTAAGCAGGATTCTTTGAGTGTTCTTGAGTATAGTCTGAAGGTCACACAATTTTCCTGATATGCTCCGGAGATGGTTGCTGACATGAGAAGCGGGATGAGTTTGTTTGTTGCTAGGTTGTCTCGTATGTCTAGTAGGGAAGGAAGGGCAGCAATGCTGATAGGATACATGGACATAGCAAGGCTGATGATCTATGTCCAACAAGTTTAGGAAAAGAAGTTTAAAGATAGGGAGGAGTTTCGAAATAAAAGGGCTAAGATAGGGAATGAGTCTGGGCAGCAGAAGTGTAATGCCAACCGGTCATCTTTCCAACAGAAACAAAAGGGACTTGCTCCATTATCTGCTAGTGTACTGCGCAAGGAACAAAGGTTAGTCTGATAGTCAAAATTCACGTAATTTCAAAGCTAGACGCCCGTTCTCAAGGTAGTGTGGTTGTTGACACGATTTTGACCGACCTTTAACCATTTTTGGAGTGTTATTCGATTAAATACGTATTTTAAAACATATTTCAAAGTTAAAATTTTTAATCAATTTTTGTCTTAAAATTATATTTTAGTTTGCATGATTTTATAAATTATTATAATTATTATCAAATTATTTTATTAAATTATAACTCGAAATAATTACTTTACTTAAATATGTTAAAATCTTAGATGTGTTTAATTATATGAAAAATTTTAACATTTGTTTGTATTTTATTAATTGAATAGCACATCCTTAATTTTTCTTCCAAATCATTTAAGATTCTAGCCTATTCAATCCCAATTATACTTCAATTATAGCCACCTATCATTTCAATTTTAGCCAATGTTATTGCAATTTTGGCCATTATGAATCCTTTACTACTCTCATCTCATCCATCCATTCTAATCCCCCTAACATTAAAATTAATCTCGGCCTTTCATTCCATTCTAATCCGATGGTCCAGATCAAACTTCCTATTCTAAATCCTAAAAGACCAAAACCCTAAGGTATTTTTGATTCTCTTTCTTCCTCTCATCTCCTCCTCCCCTATCTCTCCCTCTCCTCTATTCTCTTAGCAGCTCAGGTGAAGCAGCGAGCGACGCCGGCCAACGAGAAGCCGCGAGAATCAGCGAAAGCTTGCTGCTCTCTCTCTCTCTCCCTCTCCTCTCTCGCCTCATTTCTGGTGAGGACAACTGGGCGATAACCGGGCAGCAACCGGCGAAACAGTAACAGCTCTGGCCAGCGAGGAAAGCAACAACAGCTCCAACAGCCGGCAGCAAGCTCCGGTGAGGCTTGAAATTCTGAAATTTTGCATAAGACGGATCTTGACAGATCCGTCCAGGTTTGACTTTGTTTAATTATTATCGATCTTCTAATAATTAGCCTAAAGTCGACTATGAGTTTCTGCTTCTGTTTTATATATGAATATGTACTTAAAAATTCAAAATAGTTGTCCGTCTAGCTTTAAGCTTGAATTGTTGTGACTCCCGTTTGGTTTAAGTAAGTGATCGATATTGACTAAATTTGTTCATGATTTGCTTGCACTAGCTATTGGTTTTGAGGGCCACTGATTTCTTCCACGAGTTTTGTTTTAAATATGACCGTAAGCATCTAATTATCTGACAATGTTAATGTAAATGCGTGTATGAGTCTTGGCCTGGTCATAACCTCAAGATTAGTGTATTTTGCATTATAGTACGGCCCTGTTGAGATATCATTATGCATAAACTTGTTTGAATCGTTCAACGCTTTAATATTGCTATAATATTGCTCCTCTTTCGGTTGAAAATTACATGTTCTTATATGAAACATTCTTAACGTGTAGTTGTTAATTGTGGCCAGCAAGCGATATCCTATTTTCCTCTGATTATGCTTGTATATGTGAACTTATTTGCTCTAGTTGGCCACGTGTGGTAAGCATTCACCTATTCGATTTCGTTTGTTTATATCTTGAGCATGATAATACTCTAATTTGATTTCATCCTTTAGTTTTGAGTAATAGCTTAATTGTGGCTTAATTTGAACCTAATTAACTGATTTTAGAATTTACTTATGGTAAGCATATTATCATCTATTATGAGAGATTTGTTGAGGATATGCAAAGTATTTTAGGTGGTGAATATTTGTGTTAGGTTGTAATTTTATTTTATCCTAAATAATTATGATTGTTTGTGATTGTATCAATCTAGGATTGTCTTAAATTATTCTTTCCTTGTGTGTTTTATAATAATTGATTTCCTGTACCTTATTTATGTGTAAATAAATTCTTACTTGTTTATTTATGGTAATCTAATTTTAGGTGAATATTGATTTAGGAGTTTGCTGATTTTTCCTTGTCTTATTTAGTTGCTCTTATATGGCAAAAAATAAAAAAATATTAAAAAAAAAATCTAATTTTGGCTCTTCTTTATTAAGGGAAAGAATAAAATTTTAATTGAGCAAAAATAATTTTTCTTCCATTAATATGTGTCCTCCTATTCACTATATAAATCATACCTCTCAAAATCACTCAGACATCCTTACATTGGCTTAAACTCTAAATACTTAAAGACATTTTGCTCTCTACTCTAAAAAAAAAAGAATTAAGGTTTTTCCTATCTGCATTAAAGCTCCTCTCTACTAGGTTTGCTGTGTTTGGGCCTAATATTAGAATAAGTTTGGTCTTCATTGCTGATTAATAAATCTGCACAATTGGTTAGCTCTCTTTTTCATTAGTTTAATTTTTGCTTGCATCATTTGTTATGGATATTAATTGTTTGAAATAAATAAAGGAAGCGCTCGGGTTAGTTCTCTTCTCCCTTTATATGTGTATGATTGTGTGTGTGATGTATTGCTTAAAGTAATACATATGTTCTATGTTGCTCGGGTCCATACATATTTAAATGTCATTACATGCGTTGTGTATTTCTTGGATTGTATTGTTGCTTTCTTTAGCAGGGTTTGAATTTAAAAATTCAAGATATTGAAGAGCCACCATGGAAGGGAAGCTTTAGACAAGCTAAATTCATTTAATTTGGGTTTTGTATTTTATTTAATCTCTCGTATTGTTTTGTAATTATTTGTAAACTCTAACTTTATATATATGACAACTTGGCGGAATCATCTAAGGGGGAGGGGGATATACGTGCTAATTGTTTCCTTTCATTTTTAGCTTAGTTTATTTTATTTATGTATAGTTGCTAATATCTGTCCATATTGCTTAAATCATAAACTTTGCAAGCATATTAGAATATATCTTAGTATTGGCTTAAAATCAACCTTTATTTATAACCTTATCAGATTAATCAGCATAGCAAGAATATATGTTAAAACTCGCTCGATTTTGAACTTGTAGAATCTTGGCTCACATGCTAATTTTGTTAAAATTTGGAAATTGATTAATAGCAATTAGATCCCATGTAGGATTGTTAATCTAATAAATTTGAGCAAATTAGTTGATTTATATTGTCCAGCATATTAACTTATTTAGAAGTCGTGTCTTTGAGTTTTGATTAATGTCAGCATGTCTATAAAATATGTCCAGAAATGCATAAATTTAATCTTCCATAAAGTTATGCCTATAGTGTTTAATTATTTGTTTAAATGAAGTAGATACCATGCCTATAGGTTTTCTTAATAATATTATAATTTTCAGCAGTGTGCATACTTGAAACCATGCCTATAGATTGTTGATTTGATGTTATTTATTTAGAATAGCATGCCTATAGTTGTTATGCAATATTTTAACTTTTCAATCACCTAGAAATCATGTTCATAGGCGTAATTAAATATTTTTCAGCATGTTAAATAATAGAATTAAATCTATGCATTTTCTGTTCATTGTTAAATAATTTTTGCATTGCATTTATTTGCTGACACTAAAAATAAGATAATAAATTGTTCAACATGTTAATAATGTCTTAAATAAAATCTGCTCTTGTCCCATCTACGTAATGAAATTATTTTCTGCAGTTGAACATTTTTCTGCTACTTAAAATCAATTCATTCTGCATGAATACTTGTTCCGCTATTTAAAATACTTTCTACATTTGCCACTTACTGCCCTGATTAAATCTTGCTCGGATTAATTAATTTCTGCCTTTGTTTTGCCACTTAAAATCAGCTACTAATTAATTTTTGCATCTAATAAAATTATCTGCTACTTAAAATAAAAGATGGAATTAATAATTTGATAACTATTGCTCTAAAAAAAAAATTTATGTCATGCATCCGTGATAATTCTTCTGCCACTTTTAAAATTAGTTAATAATTGCAAGTAATTACTTTCTGCATGTATAATAATTTTACGCTCTCTAATTCGATAAGTACTATTATGTTGCTTGTTGGTATGCCACACACTTTGTATGCGACCTTTTCACTTTACTTGTGTTTGCTAGCGTGTTATTTAAACTTAAGAGGCCAACTTGAGACTCTACTTGCTAAATGATTGTCAACTTGTTTGACTTGGTGTCTAGGTGGGCTTATTAGGATTTTATCTTATCTAAAACCAAACCAATAGTAGTCCAATGCCTCTTGGATCTTAAGCGGGGATGCTAGGTACCCTTTAGGACGAAATGCATGCGGTGGTGGGGTAGGGGTAGTTTAGGCCCTACGGATATGATGACATCGACTCAGGATTAAGCGACAAACCTTGGTTTTGTCTGTCCCTACACGGAAGCCTCTCGAAAAAATAAAAGTTGAGTGTTGATCCATGAAGTCCTTCAGAGTCTCCCTTCCTTTTTATCCCTTTATGTATTTATAATTACAATTGTTTGGGGTAGTTTAAATAAAATAAAATCTATTTGCTTATTTAATTGTACAATTTATGTCTTCTCACTTCTCTTTATTAATTGTCTAATATTTGTGTAAGTGTCTATTTATTGTTTGTTATATCACCTAGATTTGAATGCTTAATTAATTAATTAAAACAACTAAAATAATATTAATTGTTTATTCATTGTTATCACTTAGTTCGCATGTTTAATTAACTAATAAATAATGAAGTGACTTTATTTGCTACCTGTAACCCCCACATAAAATGCATGAGATAAAGCCGGGACCCACATTTGTGGACCTCGAGGGATGCCTAACGACTTCCTCGAGGTAACGAATCCTTACGATCTCTGGTTCGTTGACCTTAGCTAGACTTAGTTAGGTTAGATAGGTGCCCTAACGCACCTTAATTAGTTAGGTGGCGACTCTTGATCACATCAAAGCCCGAAAGAGTTGTTAGGTCGTGCACCAAAACCGTTTTGAGAAAAATGGGGCGCGGCAGTGCCTGAGGGTAGTAAGCCTCTGTATGTACTAAGTGTGGCGGGAGCCACTCGGTGATATGTCGTGATGGCTCCACTGGTTGCTTGAAGTGTGGTCGAATGGTCATTTTATGAGATAGTGTCCTAAGAACAAGCAAGGTAATGGTAATAGGTCGATAGAGCCAGATCTTCTTGATTGCTCCACAAGATGAAATTTGCGTCTAGAGGAGCTACTTGAGGAGTAGCGGAGGAGGAAACCGTCTTTATGCTATCAGTAGTCGCCAAGAGCAAGAGGATTTGCTAGATGTTGTCACTGGTAAGATCCAAGTCTTTAACTTTAATGTCTACGCTTTGCTAGATCTAGGAGCGAGTTTATCCTTTGTAACTCCATATGTTGCAATGAATTTTAATGTTCTTCACGAGAAACTTATTGAGCCCTTGGGGTTTCTACACTATTAGTTAGTCTATTCTAGCGGAGAGAGTCTATCGTGATTGTACCATTTCTATCAATCATAAGAGCACCATGTACGATTTAGTTGAGTTAGACATAGTAGATTTTGATGTCATTCTGCGTATGGAATGGCCATACTGTTATGCCTCGATTGATTGTAGAACTCGAGTTATTAAGTTCCAGGTTCCTAATGAGGCAGGTTATAGAGTGGAAGAGTAGTTTAGCGATTGCCTAATGTTATTTTATTTAGTACCTTAAGGTAAGAAATTTAGTTTCCAAGGTGTGTCTATCACTTAGTGAGTTAATGACTCTAGTGTTGAGATACCTCATATTCAATCGATTTGAGTAAAAGAGTTTCAGAAATCTTTCAAAATGATCTTCCCAGTCCTCACGAGAGAGAAATAAAATTTTGTATAGATCTTCTTCCCGATACCGTCTATATCTATTTCGCCATATAGGATGGCACCATCGAGGTTGAAAGAGTTAAGAAGCGGTTGAAAGATCTCTAGAAAGGTTTTATTTGACCAAGTGTCTCTCCTTGGGCTCTGGTCTTATTTGTGAGGAAGAAGGATGGTTCCCTTAGAATGTGTATAGATTACGTCGGTTGAACAAGGTTACCATCGAGAACAAGTATCCTCTTTCGAAATTGATGATCTATTCGGTCAACTTCAGGGTGCCACTTGTTTTTCTAAGATAAACCTTAGATCAGGCTACCATAGTTGAGGGTAATGGAATGTGATATTCTAAAGACAGTTTTCAAGACCCGTTATGGTCATTATGAATTTCTGGTCATGTTGTTCGGTTTAATCAATGCACTTGCAATGTTCATGGACATTATGAATAGAGTATGCAAGCCTTATTTATATATATTTTTTATCGTGTTCATTGATGATATTCTAATCTATTCGAGGAATGAGGAAGATCATGCTAATCATCTCATAATAGTTCTCCAAACTCTAAAGGATAGGGAGTTGTATGCCAAGTTCTCTAAGTGTGAGTTTTGTCTTGAGTCAGTGGCATTCTTAGGCCACATTGTTTTCGGTGATGGAATTAGAGTTGATACGGAAGATAGAGGCGATCACGGAATTGGCATATACCCACATTTCCAACGGACATTAGGAGTTTCTTGGGGCTGGCTAGCTATTATAGAAGGTTCATAGAGGGGTTCCCATCTATTTCGTCCCCTTTGACTAAGTTAACTCATAAAATAGTGAAGTTTCAATGGTCTAAAGCTTTTGAGAAAAGCATTTAGGAATTGAAAAAGTGGTTGACTACTGCCCCAGTATTGACCTTACCAGAAGGTACGCAAAGCTTTGTTGTATATTGTGATGCGTCTAGAGTTGGTTTGGGTTTTGTGCTAATGTAGAGTAGTAAAGTTATAATTTATGCTTCTAGACAGCTAAAAGTTCACGAGAAGAATAATCCAACCCATGATCTAGAGTTGGTTGTCGTAGTATTTGCTTCGAAAATATGGCGTCATTATCTTTATGATGTACATGTGAATGTGTTCACCAATGACAAGAGTCTTCAGTATGTGTTTAGTTAGAAAGAGCTTAATCTCAGATTGAGCAGGTGGTTAGAGCTACTCAAGGATTATGATATAAGTATCCTCTATCACCCAGGTAAGGCTAATATTGTTGATGATGCCTTGAGCAGTTTGTCTATGGGTAGTACTGCTCATGTTGAGGAAGAGAAGAAAGAACTAGTGAAAGATGTGCATAGACTTGCATGATTGGTAGTTTGCCTAATTGATTCCACAGAAGGATGGGTAGTGGTGATGAATGGGACTAAATCATCATTAGTGTCAAAAGTGAAAGAAAAGCAAGACCAAGATCCTATTTTTCTTGAATTAAAGGCAAATGTTCATAAGAAAAAAGTAATGGCTTTTGAACAAGGGGGAGATGGCTTGTTGAGGTATCAAGGTAGGTTGTGTGTACCAAGGGTGGATAAACTCTAAGAGAGGATCATGGAGGAAGCTCATAGCTCGAATATTCTATCCATCGGGGTTCACAAAGATGTATTGTGACTTGAGAGAAGAATATTTGTGGAATAGAATGAAGAAATTAATTGTTGAGTTAGTTGCTAAATTCAAGAATTGTAAACAAGTTAAAGTATAGCACCAAAGGTCGGTGGTATGCCTCGGAATATAGAACTTCTGAGAATGGAAGTGGGAGATGATCAATATGGCTTTAATTACTAGATTGCCACGGTCTACAAACAACATGATTCTATTTGGGTGATTGTTGATCGAATGACAAAATCGGCACACTTTTTGCGTAAAGACTACCCGTTCGGTGAGGATTATGCCAAGTTATACATTGAGAGGTAGTAAGACTTCATGGAGTTCGGTTTCCATTATTTGAGAGGTGCACAACTTGCACAATTTTGGAAGTCATTTATGAAAGGTTTGGGTTATAATATGAAATTAATTAATTCTTTTCATCCTAAGACAGATGGTCAAGTAGAGCGCACTATTCATACTTTAGAATATATTTTGAGGGCTGCTATTGATTTTAAGGGTAATTGGGATGATCACCTACCTCTCATCGAGTTCACTTACAACAATAGTTACCACTCTAGCATTCAAATGGCTCCATATGAAGCTCTCTATGGGAGGCGTCGGATCTCTATTGGATGGTTTAAAGTTGGTGAAGGCTGGGTTGATAGGACCGGACTTGGTTCGTCAAGCTATGGAGAAAGTGAAAGTTAATCAGAGAGGTTGAAAACAGCGAGTCGTCAGAAATACTACACTGATGTTAGGAGAAGGGAGTTAGAGTTTGAAGTAGATGATTGGGTATACTTGAAAGTCTACTTCCATGAAGGGTGTTATGAGGTTTGGTAGGAAGGAAGCTTAGTCCGGTATATTGGTCCGGAAAAATATCCAAGAGGGTTGGCAATATAGCTTATGAGTTAGAGCTACCACAAGAGTTAGCAGCGGTTCATTCGGTGTTTCATATCTCTATGTTGAAAAAGTGTATGGGTGATCCTTCACTGATTATACCAACTGAAGATATTGGTATCAAGGATAGCTTGTCATATGAGGAGATTCCTGTTCAGACTCTAGACCTCGAGTTCGCGAGTTGAGAACCGAAGTAGCATCAGTCAAAGTTCTGTGGAGAAATCAATTTATTGAGGAAGCTACTTAGGAAGCTGAGGAGGATATCAAGAAGAGATACCCACATCTCTTCGAATCCGGAGAAGTTCCAAATTAAGGTACTAATCCTTTACTTGGCATTTATTTTAAGTTGGCATGTTGTATTTACATTTTTGCTTGTTGGGTGTTTGACTAGATGTTAAATGTTACTCCTTAGCCTACTAAGAGTAACCTCATTCGAGGATGCATGTTCCCAAGGGGAAGATATTGTAACACCTCACTATTTGAAAGAACTAGAATTTGAAAGAAACCATTTTTGGAAATAATCAAATCTTGAAAGTTTGACAAGTTAAGCTAAGTATGAGTTTTGGGTCAACTTCAAACACCATAACTCCTAGAACAAGATTAGTTAGGTGTGCTACAAGATACTTTAAGAAATATCTTTGAATTATCTTTCCAATCCCACCGAGTTTGCTTATTTTCAAGTTCTTATGAGGGAAATACAACCATTTGAAGTTGGGTTTTCTAGATAAGGAAAGTCAAAACCGGATTTTAGAAGGGTATTATGGTCTTTTCACTACCAAGTTAATTAAATTCATTTTTGGTAATTAAATTAGGGTCTAAACTGATTGGGTTCAGTTTACGCTTCATAAAATTAAGTTAGGGTTTTGAGAAAAGAGAAAAGAAGAGGAGAAAGGAGGAGAAAGGAGGAGAAGAAGGAAGGATTCATCGTGTTCTTGAAGTTAAGCTTGTGGATTTCGCCAAGGGTTGATCCCTACGAGGTATGTGAGATCACATAGTGTTGGGTTCATTCACCCACGCTCCAATCATGATTTAATTCAGAGTAATTATGTTCTTGAAAGAAGAGTTTAGGAGTTCTTGATGAATGTTGTGGAAAGTTTCGTTTGAATCTTGATTGTTGAAGTATTGAGGAGTTCTTGAGTTAGTTTCATGAGATCTAAGGGTGTTTTTTACTAGATTCTTGCATACTTTGGTTATGTATTCGAATCTAAGTGTTTGGGGAAGGAACCAATCGAATCTAGAGGGTTAAGAGTTGAAAAACAAGCAAGAAAAATCGTCAAATTTCTGGGGAAAGAGGGTGGGGTGCCACGCCACTTGAGGCGTGACCCAGTTTTCTTGTTAGCTCACGGTGCTCGGTGCCACTCGATGCGTCGGGGCGCGGGCCTTACCATTCCACTTCTTTCGTTTGAGTTCCCTTGAAGCGTGCCTATATTTTCTAGTTGATTTCTACACTCTGAGTCGTTTAACCATCATGATATCATCCGTAAACATGAATCATAACCTTGAATCCATAAATTCAAATTCAAGGAAAGTTAAGTGCCAAGTCTAGAGAGTTTTTAGAGTCTTTTTAAAAGTCTTTTACAAATGCTTTAAACTTGTTTTAAGACTTGAGTTTTGTGTTGAGTAAAGAGTAAAGAGTGAAGTTCATTTCTTCAAAAGAGTATATGGGGACTCTTTATTCCCAAAAAATAAATGTTTTCATATTTAAACAAGAAAGGAAACACCAATTTCCACGAGCCTTTGAGCTAGTTTTCAATAAAGAGTAAATGCTTTCACAATTAAGCGAGAGGAAACACTAATTTCCTATAGAGCCTTTATGATAGTTTTGAGTAATTATCTCAAACCACGGGTTATGTTTTTAAACATATGAGCTAGTATATTTTGGGAGTAGTATTGAGCCCTGATATGGGGGAGAGTTAAGACAACTTGCATCCCCCATAAATAAACCATGTAGCCATCATGGGTAGAAAAGGGTCATACTTTTTAGATGATTCCTTGGTGCTTTTTAGCATAGACTTGTGGATCCACTTAGTAGTTAGGTTCTATACCTCTGGCAAGGTATAGGACGGCCTTGGCAGCGTGAAGCAAAACGTTGTATCATCACATAGCTCTTAAGTGATGGTTTTCGGTTAGAGAAACTTCCACAGAAGTATTTTGTATTCTTATATACATAGATTGAATATTATTTTTATGTACAAATAGAGTTTATTTTGTATCTTTGCATACAAATTGAGTTACTATTGTATTTCTCAATATACAAAGTTGTTATCCGTGTTTTAATACTTTTCTTTATAGTGCATTTATTATCTTTGCTTTATATTGAATGAGTTCGATTCGATTAAGTTAAGACCAGTTTGTTCTTTCAATCCCTTTAGAAACTTATGTCTTCTTTTAGAATTTCCTCGCGTACTCGTATATTCAATGTCTTGATGTCATTTGGCTGCATCATTTTATGATGCGGATATAAATGTCGGATCTGCATCTAGCGCATCGTTAATTCTAGTTGAGCTTGAGTTATTGGTGAGCCTCACAGCTTAGGAGGACCATTTTATTGATTTATTAGTTAGTTCATTAGGATGTCATGGTCTTGTCACGGCGTCCGTCTCGATTGTTAGAGGCTTCATAGACAATAGTTTATGTTAGTTCTTGAGTCCTTCCATTCGATTTTGATGTTTGAGACTTGAGTGTCATTTTGGCTAGTGAATGCTTATTTATACATTCTATGTTTTATTGAGATTTTAGTTTACTTTTAAAGTATTTTATCATGAGTAAGTCTTCCATTGAGTAGTAAGCCATGCCAAGGGTTAGCTTGGGGCTAGCAATGTTTCTCAGTGCGATCGCCCATGGTGTAGGCTCGGGGCATGACATGGTGTCTATGGTGACTTGACTTGACATGGGATTCTCCTGCAATCGACATACCGCTTGGCACTCTTGTTAGTTAGGTTATGATGCATTTATTCTGATGATTATTTATAGTTCGAGGCTATTATTTCTAGTTGAAGCTAACGTTTCTGATTCGAGTTTATTATTTCCACCTTGAGTGATGCCTTGGGTTTGAGGCCCAAATTCGATCACTTTGGGTTGGAGCCTAGTTATACAATTTTGGGTTCAAAGTGAGCTTCTACCACTCTGGGTTGAGGCCCGAGATCCTATCACTTCGATTCGAGGCCGTATCCTATCACTATGAGTACCTTATTTTGGTACTTAGGCTACACTCTGCATCTTTTCATGATCAGTCCTAATCTGGCTACTAGCGATGATCATTCATGTCATCTTTTGCAACTTGTGGATATCGGAGACTAGGGTGAGCATTTTGCATTACGGATCGCCAATCTCATACGTACTTATTTTTCTTGTCTTTTACCTTTGAGATGGCTGTTGTGGTCACTTTTGGGACTTGTACTTATCTCATTAGACAGCTCTGTACTCATGACTTCCAGGTTATTAGAGGGTTCATCTATATATAGTTTTTGGTTTGATTTCCATTTTTGTCTTCGCTTATTGTTAGCATTATTTTCTGTTTAGTTACCCTTGTACTCACTACTTCTTGTGCAGGTATGGGTGAACACCTCTTGGTGGATTTTAGTAGGTGCCATCGTAACTCGGGAAGTCGGTCGTGATACATTTTCCTTTTACTCTAATTTTCAAGTAACAATAATTTTGTCTTCAACTTCACACTAAATAGTGTTGGAAATTTTTTCTCATATTGAGTAGTGTTTCGAGAGGATGTTATGCCTCTAGATAATGTAATAAATAAGGAAGCGCAGAAATCTTCGTTCAGGTCCTTCTTAGACTTGATTAATTTTTCTATTGAAATAATTTAACTAGGGAAAAAGAGGAAACTAGGCAACTATTGATAAACCTCTTGTAAAATAAGTTGTTTTTGGATTTTATGACAATTAATGGAAGTTATTTGAGTGAACAATGAACAAACATCTTTATAAAACCCATTTAGAGCAAAAATTTTCTCATTTCAAGCATATTCAGGAGTATATTTCTTGTTCTAAACATCAACATTCACATCCTGAAAGTTCAAAAGTACATAATAGTTAACAAAACAATATTTACTTTATCAAGAAAAATAGTCTCCAACATGCCAGGTGCATGATCCATTACCGTTATTGATCTCTAGATCGAAACTGTGAATGCAACTTCAAGTGGCGCGCGCACACACATACATATATATTATAAGTGGGAAGATCTTAACTTCAAAATTGGATTACGATTTTACCCCTTCACTATATTAATATATTATTAAAAAACTAATTAATAAATTTTAAATAATAATTATATGGTATTAATCCATTATATTTCTAGATAGAATTAATTCACAGAATATTTAATTTGTTTTCATTCTAAAATGGAGTTTGGTAGATGAAGTGTTTCATAACAACAAAAGGCAGTAAATTATATCCTTTAAAAAATGAAACATCCTTTAACATTAGAACAAAAATGTCCTTTAAATTACCATACATCTTAATATGGCACACATATTTAGATTTTAGTCAGAAACTTTACATATCCCAACTTTAACCAATCGAAGTCTCATAGATGTTATGTATATCATCAATCTTTATATTACTTATATAATTCCAGAATTATAATATACATACAAAAAAATTATTTTCAAAATAACTTTATATTAATGCATACACTTAGTTTTGTAGCAAGGGCCAACACCAAGGCCTATACAAACTGAAAGTTTTATTTATAACTCCGGTGAATATATTCCGGCAAGCAAACTCACCAAGAAAAATTACAAAGAGAGAGGAGAGAGATAATAGAGAGAAGGGGTTTCTAAAACCTACTCTTACAATTTACAAATGACCTTATTTATAGAAAGAAAAAGCATCTATCTACAGTACTATAGGTCCTTTTCAATGGGCCCCTATAACAGTATATCTACTGTGGATCAACAGTCTTTCTACTGTTGATAAAGACCTTTAATGTGACCTTTAATATTCTTTTGCTTTATTTGTCAATTCCTGCAGGAATTCTTGATCCCTTTTCTTCATTTCTTTAAATCGTTGATTCATAAGCCGTGAATATCATCTCGAGTGTCATCACTTGTTTCGCTTCTCATAGAAGCGTCGGATTTGGCGTATTGGTTAACATTTAGGAGTAAATTTCTCCTAACTTCTTCCAAATAATTATTTATTAATTCTTCTTTGTTTCCCTCTTGATTAGAGATTCGTCGAGCAATATGTTTAACCGAGTTATCTGCTATAATTCCTTTATCAGGAGAAGAACTATAATCAACAATAGTCTGGGTTATAACATCTAACAGCTCTTGTCCATGTAGTACTTTTGTCTTGGGATCCTTTTTCATCATTTTGTCCCAAAAATTATTGTAGTATACTCTGTATAAACAAGGAATTTGTTCCTCTGTAAATTCGACTTCTAGAGTCCATTTATGAATCCACGGAATTGAGAATTCTATAAATTAATGAATTTGTTCAATTTGTTCAAGGTAGAAAACATGATATGCATGATATAATTTATTAAGGTTTGGCGAGACCTGAACCCATTCTTTCTACAACTTAAAAAATGGTGCTGGCAAAATCTTTACCGTCGGTCCATGATATGACCACCAGTTAAGAAACCAATTAGGAATTGGTTCAGAATATATTTTTCCACAAACCTTTTTAAACTAGGTGTGTTTATGTCTCTAATTATCATAATAGAGAACTTTGCTGAAAGCATTTATATAATCGATAAGTGAAATTAGTAGGGACTTTGTTGAGACTAATCTGCCTCTCTTTCATTGAGGAAATTCCCCAATCGTTGATTGATATAATTTGTTTTATAATCATCTTGGAGAAGTTATAAACGTTCTCACTGGTATTGTAACCTGTGGAGTGTTGAAAGTCCACACTTCCTGTACCTATCAGGATATTTTCATAATAAGAACGGGTTTTGTATGACTCACTCGGAAAACATAATCCATAGACTAAATAATGATGGAATATCTTCCAAGGTTCTTCTTTTCACTGAATCTCATCATTTTCTAAAAGAAATATTATTTCTTTCTTAGCCACTTTTTCGTAAGACTTGATATCATCAAAGTCTTCTTTAGCTATAGATGAAAAAGTATCACTTTTCTCAGTTTTCTTCTGGGATAGATATTGTTGTAACTGGGTACATAACGGATTGTTTTATGGAATACATCCAGATGAATACAAGAAACTTCTTTGGAAGAACTTTCTAAGTTCACCAAACTCATCCCGCCTCGCTGTATAATAGGAGAATTGGATGAAGAGGATCCATATAAAGATCCTGATGCTTCTGAGGATGATCTTCCTCTTATACAGTATAACTTTGATTTTCCTCGAACCTTGGTTACCTAAGGAGGATCCATCCTACAGACAAAACATTTATTTTATTCGATGTCGATGTCTAAACATCACGATAAAAATCAATAATATCTTCATTTAAAAAGATTTCTGCGATAATCTCTCTCATCATAGCATCTATTATTTTGTATATAATAAGTTCCTATAAATCTCTATTGAGAGGAACAGATTTCATAATTGTAATCAAGATTTTATCTAAAAGAAGAGGAGTTAAGAATCCCATTTTTAAGATGATAGAAATTCTCTATATAAGAAATCAAGAAGAGTGTTATCGCTCTCTTTTTTATAATGAATTTCAAAGTCAAAAGGTGCCAACTGGGCCTGCCATCTAGCAAACATTAACTTTGAAGCGTCATGTTTGAAATCTTTATCAAACATAAATTTCACTGTTTGAGCATCTGTGTTTATCAAGAATTTTTTATTATATAAATCATCCTGAAATTTTAATACACATTTAACAATAGTTAACATTTCATGTGCAACTGTAGCATATTTTCTCTGAGCATCGCTCCATTTACCTGAATGAAATCTAATCAAATATTCAGTTTTATCGTGAGGATTAATCTATTTTAAAATCCCACCATAACCAATATTAGATGCATCGGTTTCAACAATTTTTTGCCAAGCAAGGTTAGCAAGAGTTAGGCAAGGTAAAGATTGAACACGAAGTTTGATATTTTTTACCAAAGTGGTGTGACTATTAGTCCAAGGCAACTTATGGTCCTTTTTTAACCTATCATATAAAGGAGTCAAATCTCTAGATAGATATTTATAAAAAGGGGATATATAATTTAAACATCCCAAAAATCTTTGTAGTTGAGTCAGTCTGTAATAACATCAGGAAACTTAGAAGCAAAGTCAATAGATTATTGAATAGGGTTACCTTTCACGACAAATAAGATGTCATAAAAATCTTACATTAGTTTGAATTAGACTCATTTTTGGTTTAGAAATTACTAAACCATTTTGTGTAACAATTTTCTTGAGAATATCTAAATGTTTAATATGCATTTCAAGAGTCTTTGAATAAACCAAAATATCATCAATACAAACGATGATAAAATCCAAATATGGATTAAAAATATCATTCATAATTTTTTGAAATTCAGAAGGTGCGTTTTTCAAACCAAATGGCATAACATTCTGAAACCAACAAAACAGGATCTCAGAAGACGGGCGGTAGTCCGCACGGTCATCTTCAATCTAGCTTGTCAACATCTGAATTCAAGGAATACGAATCGAAATATATACAAATTTTTATATAGTTTTATGACTGTAAGGAAGGACCTAGTCCTTTTACCCAAGCAAAGTGCATAGAGATTCAAATCGTATTGTTATTGAGCCCATGTGTCTAGCAGTTCTAACCGGGTATAAGGTGCCTGACTTATCAAACTTATTTTTCAGGCTAAAACCACGGCTGGCCAAACGGAGTCACTAAGATAAAGCCAATAACATATTGCATAGAATCTGACTGTACCAACCATCTCGGAACGAAATCAAGAAACTAGATAGAAATTTATTCATATTTAGATAAAGTCTAGATCTTTCATAGTAAATATAAAAGTGAAGTTAGATATCCGACATAGATACGAAGCTTTCAGTCGGACATAGTCACGGCTCTAGATCGGAGATGCAAAGAGTAAAAAGAAAGGAATAATTAAATACCTTTGTAGCAAGGGCCAACACCATGGCCTATACAAATTGAAAGTTTCATTTATAACTCTGGTGAATATATTCCGGCAAGCAAACTCACAAAGAAAGATTACAAAGAGAGAGGAGGGAGATAATAGAGAGAGGGGGTTTCTAAAACCTGCTCTTACAATTTATAAATGACCTTATTTATAGAAAGAAAAAGCATCTATCTACAGTACTATAGGTCCTTTTCAATGGGCCTATATGATATATCTTTGTGGATCAGCGATCTTTCTCTGTTGATAAAGACCTTTAATGTGACCTTTAATGGTGTTTTCCTTTATTTGTCAATTCTAATGGAATTCTTGATCCCTTTTCTTCATTTCTTCCACCGTTGATTCATAGGCTCAGTGAATATCATCTCGAGTGTCATTACTTGTTTTGCTTCTCATAGGCAGCGTCGGATTTGGCGTATTGGTTAACATTTATGAGTAAATTTCTCCTAACTTCTTCCAAATAATTATTTATTAACTCTTCTTTGTTGCCCTCTTGATTAGAGATTCATCGAGCAATATGTTTAACCGAGTTATTTGCTATAATTCCTTTATCAGGAGAAGAACTATAATCAATGATAGTCTAGGATATAACATCTAACAGCTCTTGTCCATATAGTACTTTTGTCTTGGGATCCTTTTTCATCATTTTGTCCCAAAAATTATTGTAGTATACTCGGTATAAACAAGGAATTTGTTCCTATGTAAATCCGACTTTTGGAGTCCATTTATGAATCCACGGAATTGAGAATTTTATAAAACAATGAATTTATTCAATTTGTTCAAGGTAGCAAATATGATCTGCTTGATATAATTTATCAAGGTTTGGCGAGACCTTAACCCATTCTTTGTACAACTTAAAAATTGGTGCTGGTAAAATCTTTACTGTCGGTCCATGATATGACCACCAGTTAAGAAACCAATTAGGAATTGGTTCAGAATATATTTTTCCACAAACCTTTATAAACCAGGTGTGTTTATGTCTCTCATTATCATAATAGAGAACTTTGCTGAAAGCATTTATATAATCCCAATAAGTGAAATTAGTAGGGACTTTGTTGAGACTGATCTGCCTCTCTTTCAGTGAGGAAATTCCCCAGTCGTTGACTGATATAATTTCTTTTATAATCATCTTGGAGAAGTTATAAACATTCTCACTGGTATTGTAACCTGAGAAGTGTTGAAAGTCCACACTTCCTGTACCTATCAGGATATTTTCATAATAAGGACGGGTTTTGTATGACTCACCTGAAAAATATAATCCATTGATTAAATAACGCTGGAATATCTTCCAAGGTTCTTCTTTTCACTGAATCTCATCAATTTCTAAAAAAATATTATTTATTTCTTTGCCACTTTTTCGTAAGACTTGATATCATCAACGTCTTCTTTAGCTACAGATGAAAAAGTATCACTTTTCTCAGTTTTCTTCTGGGATAGATATTCTTGTAACTGGGCATATAACGGATTGTTTTCTGGAATATCATCCAGATGAATAGAAGAAACTTCTTTGGAAGAACTT
Source organism: Solanum pinnatisectum (assembly GCA_035578085.1). NCBI lineage: Eukaryota > Viridiplantae > Streptophyta > Magnoliopsida > Solanales > Solanaceae > Solanum > Solanum pinnatisectum. The sequence goes on along the minus strand of CM069082.1, from coordinate 21,338,354 downwards.
TTTAAGTTCACCAAACTCATCCCGCCTCGCTGTATAATAGGAGAATTGGATGCAGATGATCCATCGAAGATCTTGATGCTCCAGTAGGATGATCTTCCTCTTACTTGTGGTATAACTTTGATTTTCCTCGAACCTTGGTTACCCAAGGAGGATCCATCCTACAGACAAAACATTTAGTTTTATTCGATGTCGATGTCATAAACATCATGATAAAAATCAATAATTTCTTCATTTAAGAAGATTTCTGCAATAATCACTCTCATCATAACATTAATTACTTTGTATATAATAAGTTCCTGTGAATCTCTATTGAGAGGAATAGATTTTATAATAGTAATCAAGATTTTATCTGAAAGAAGAGGAGTTAAGAATCCCATTTTTTAGATGATAGCAATTCTCTAGATAAGAAACCAGGAAGAGAGTTATCGCTCCCTTTTTTATAATGAATTTCAAAGTCAAAAGGCGTCAATTGGGCTTGCCATCTAGCAAACATTATCATTGAAGCGTCATATTTGAAATCTTTATCAAACATAAATTTCACTGATTGAGCATCTATGTTTATCAAGAATTTTTTATTATATAAATCATCCTGAAATTTTAATACACATTTAACAATAGTTAACATTTCATGTGCAACCGTAGCATATTTTCTCTGAGCATCGCTCCATTTACCTGAATGAAATCTAATCAAATATTCAGTTTTATTGTGAGGATTAATTTGTTTTAAAATCCCACCATAACCAATATTAGATACATCAGTTTCAACAATTTTTTGCCAAGCAGGGTTAACAAGAGTTTGGCAAGGTAAAGATTGAACACGAAGTTTGATATTTTTTACCAAAGTGGTGTGACTATCAGTTCAAGGCAACTTATGGTCCTTTTTTAACCTATCATATAAAGGAGCCAAATCTCTAGATAGATTTTTATAAAAAGGGGATACATAATTTAAACTTCCCAAAAATCTTTGTAGTTGAGTCCGATGCAGTAAGAACATCAGGAAACTTAAAAGCAAAGTCAATAGATCGTTGAATAGAGGTTACCTTTCACGACAAATAAGATGTCCTAAAAATCGACATTAGTTTGAAATAGACTCATTTTTGGTTTAGAAATTACCAAACCATTTTGTATAATAATTTTCTTGAAAATATCTAAATGTTTAATATGCATTTCAAGAGTCTTTGAATACACCAAAATATGGTCAATATAAACGATGATAAAATCCAAATATGGATTAAAAATATCATTCATAATTTTTGAAATTCGGAAGGTGCGTTTTCAAATCAAATGGCATAACATTCCACTCGTATTGTCCAAATGGGACATTAAAAGCCGTTCTGTAATAATGTTCTTTAAACATTTAAATTTGCCAATAACCTGATTTTAAATCAAATTTTGAGAATATATTGGCATCATATAATCTAGACAATAAATCTCTTTTATTCGGAATCGGATACTGAATCAATTTTAAATATTTGTTTAATGGTTTGTAATTCATTACTAACAGGGACACCTTGTTCTTTTTATTGCATTGTTAACATAAAGTGCAGTACATGACCAAGGAGATTTTGAAGGTTTGATCAAACCATTCTGTAGTAAATGATCAATTTCTTTTTTGCAGAATTGTACCAATTCGGCATTCATCTGACAAGGATGAGATTTAGTAGGAATATTATCCTCAGAAAATTGTCTTCATATGGAAGAGTGACAATATGCTTTTTCCAAAAAGCACTAGGATAATTGGCACAAATATCAATGGCCATTTGTTCAGAAATTAATTTAATTTTTTCTGTACTTTAGTGGATTTCAAAGTATCAAATATATTCATACGAAATAATTCTAATTGTAAATAATCAACATACTTTTGTTTCATATCAATTAAAGCATTAATATCACGAGAAATAGGATCATTGATAAATGTATAATTTATATCTGATTTTCATAAGTAGCGAGAAAATCCTTTATGATTATGCTAGTAAAAGTATATAGAATATATAAAAGGGGTTCCAAGTATAATTGGAGGTATAAGCGATTTTTGACCAAGAAAAGAAATGCGGAATGCAAACTTTATTTTGGCAAATACGTGTATTAGGCAAGTTATACTTTATATCTAAAGCATGTCTGATCAGATTTAACCATGTGGGTTGTTTTCTCAAAGTACTTAGTAGGTATAAGTCCTTCTTGAATGCAACTTACATCTGCTCCACTATCAATCATAGCAATGTTAGTTATAGAAAAGCTATTATCAATTAAAATGGTGCATTTAACATATCATTTATGAGCAATGACAATTTGCATTAGTCTAAAAATTTGCCTTATATCGATCAATATTAATAGGTTTTGTCAGTATTTTCTTCACAATATTTTCCCTTTGCTATTAGCCATTTCTACTTGACTAATATGGTGATCACAAATCATTTTATTTTGCTTAATGGATTTGATCTCATTTTCAAATTTTCAATTTGATCATCAAATCATCCAAAGAAGAATCTCTTACAAAGCAGTTTGTTTATTAAATGCATTACGAACTTCAAATATAGAATAAGGAGTAGAATAATCAACTTGAAAATCATTCTTTTATTTAGTAGAATTTTTTGAAGAACTAGCAGTATTATTAATAGCTCATTGAATAATTTTTTCACGAAGATTGTTATCAGTAACTTCTTTTAAAAGTTCTATTACATTATCAGAAGAAATAGTGTTAAGATTTAAATCTTCAAATTGAGATTGTAATTTATAAAATTCTTCATTTTCACAAGAACACATCTCACCTTGACCAAATTTACAAGTATCACAAGAATTAGGATTGACATTCTGAACAGTTTCAAGCAATTTATTATCTTCAGAATCAGAACTTGATTCTGAATCATAATCTGATTCCGAACCAGAAGTATAAAGGAAACTATAAACTTTATCATGAACATCCTCATCAAGTTCTAAGGTTTTAAGCTTTTCAAGCTTACAGTTAAGAGCTATATGTCCGAAATTTTCACACCTATAACACTTAATTTTGGAAAGCTCATGCCTAGACCTATTCTTAGTAAATCTATTAGACCTACGAGATGCTTTCCGTTCATCTCGATCTTCTCTAGATCTTCGTCTATGTCTTTGTTTCCTATAAGGTTCCTCCGGATTAGACCTTCTAGAGTTTCTATGTTTGGATAATTGTTTGCTATTATTCGAAATTTCGGGTAAACCAAACTGGGAACAAAAGTCTCCTAGCTGGGATCTTTCTCTTTGCTTATCTATCTTAAGCTGTCTAGATAACTTTAACTCATTGCACAAATTTATGCCTTCTTGAGTACATACGCCTATCAACCTATCATAGGTATAATTTCCATAAGGAATTTCACCATTCTCATTTCTAAAGATCTTTTTAACCCTTAGAGCAAATAGCGGGGGAAGGCCATCTATGAACTTAGCTTTCCAATTCTCATACTTGTTTTCAGGCAGTTCCATAACCCTACGCATATGAGTATCTTTATACCATGTAAACTCTCCTAAAGTTCTATAACGTAGACCATTTAGCAGTCTGAGCAGTCTCAAATTTATTGGTAAATCTACCATTGAAATGTTCTAGAATAGTTAAAATTAAAGTAGAAACGACATCTTCTCTATTTGCAACAAGAGCCATACCAAGGTTATCAACACAGGGTAGTAGAGACAACATTAATTCTGAGCTTTTTGTTCAATGGTCATATAATTATCCACTTTGACCTCTAAGTTGGCGATAAAAGCCTGCAATAATCATTTTACAAATATTTCTATTGGAGTTTGGAATATTTTTACAAATAGTTGCATACACAAGCATTCTATGCACAAGAATAGTTAGTTGTCTATCAGTCAAACCGTCAAGGTTCCATTCATAAATTTCAGAGCCGCTATAAGACATATTAGTCTAATTCCAATCTCGTTCTTCTACAAGAACATCTTGAGGTGTTGGTCTAGAGTAATAATAAGTCTGTATACTGGGTTTATGCGCGAATTTAGTATTACCACTATTCTTTTTAGGATATCCATGGAGTTTATTAAACTCTAAAGAAACATGTTCCTTAAAATCAAAAGCGCTTTCCATTTCATCAGCAAAGTTTTCCGATAAGTCTAAAGGACTTGCTTTAAATTCAGTAAACTTTTTAGCAAGAAATTCTTCTAATTCATTAAATGATTTTAATTTAAAATCAGTAATCTCTAGAGGTTTCTGCACAGAAGGAGTCATAATAATATCTTCATAATTTTTAGAAGAAGAAGCTTTATCACTAGTTTTTAAATCATTTTTTATCTGAATTATCAAAACAGTTAGTTCATCTAATTTTTTATCAAGAGAACCAATATGTTGATCCAGCACTTTAACATAAATTCCCAAATTATTGTTTTGGGAAATAAGATTATTAATTACATTGATGCTGACGACCGCAACATCCTTTTCAACAAATTTTTGAAAGTCAGTAAAAGTAATACCAGTATTATTAGGTAAAACAAAAGATGACTGAGGTGGATACACAACTTTAATAATATTACCAGTTCCATCTTTATAAGTTCTTTCAAGAACGTTAATGAATAATGACAAATAAGTGGTTATAAACCAAGACACAAAAGACATAATTTGATTATGAAGGGCACAAGTTTCATAAAATTCTTGAGAAATATTATTCAAGTCATCAGTACTATAAGTGTCAACAAACCAAGTTTTAAACTGGTTCTATTTATCACTTAAAAATTCATTCTGAATGTACTTTACGCGTGAACACAGGCTAAAATCTATTTGGTGTACATCCATCATCAAGTATTGCTAAGATCAAAGTCCATTTTGGACTGAGAAGGAATATCCTTATCAGAAATATCAGAAGCAATATCATTTGCATTAACAATATTCAACCTAGGATTAATCTTTATTTTATTAACAAATTTATCAGTTTGATCCACAGATATAACAGATGGTAAAGTATGTAAAGAAGCGTACGATTTATGGCGGACCATACGAGGATCATTAGGAAATATGATGCATAGCGAGCAATCTTCTAGAAGAAGAAAATGAATGTCTACTAAAAGGAATATCATTAAGCGCATACAAATCCTACCATCCGAATTTTGAGTGATATGAGAGTATTGAAATTAGTGACTACATCCATCATCGACTTGGAGAAATTCGAGTCTAAAGTCCAAGTAGTTGGAAAATTAATTTCTTCCTATGTTATAGGTCTTCTAGTAGTGACCTTAGATCTAGCAAAATTTGTTTCGATTAGAATTGTTTATTGGATGTATCATATAACTTACATCTTGGGTTTAACGTGAAAGCAATTTAAAATATATTCTATAAGACAAGCAAATTAATTGAGATCGGTAGCATAATTATAACCATGCATTTTAACATTTAAAGTCAAAGCATCAAGAATATTAGCATCAGTTAAAGATAACTGTAGATTTGGTTGAGTATTAAAATAAACTAGACCATAGGCCACCATAGATTCTATCGAACCCATTAAAGATTGTCTAAAATTTAGATTTCTACCATCACGTAAAGCAGCTAAAAATGTTTCAAGTAACCCTTTGAGAGTTAACGGCTTAAAAGCAATTTGTATCATGCCAATATGCAAAAAATTATATTGTAATTTATATATATCAATATCTCTCTTACTCGACAAATGAATAGTGCATTACGAAGAATGTAACACCAAAGATTGTTGATTGTTTTAAGCGATTGTTTATTAGAAACTTTATCAAACCAACCATAATCATAAATGATTTTTATATTAATTTTAGGAATAGCCCATTTATTTAACAAATCAAAGTTTTGAGGTATATCTACCTCTTCCAATCTAGTACTTTTAATACTCGTTTCTCCAAGATCCATGAAGACAAAGTTCATATCTATGTTGTATAGTTCACACCAATCTCATATTTATTATGAAAGTTCTTAGGCTCGATACCAGCGAAGCAGGATCACGAGAAGGCGGGCGGTAGTCCCACACGGTCATCTTGATCTAGCTTGTCAACATCGAATTCAAGAAATGCAAATCAAAATATATACAAATTTTTATATAGTTTATGACTGTATGGAAGGACTTAGTCCTTTTAGCCAAGCAAGGAGTCTGTCGAGATTCAAATAAATATTGTTATTAAGCACATATGCCTAGCAGTTCTAATCGGGTATGAGGTGTCGTACTTATCAAACTTATTTTCAGGCTAAAACCACGGTGGCAGTGAGTCACTAAGACAAAGCCAATAATGTATTGCATCTAATTTGTTGTACCAACCATCTAACCAAATGAAGAAACTATATAGAAATTTATTCATATTTAGATAAAGTCTAGATCTTTCATAGTAAATATAAAAGTGAAGTTAGATATCGACATGAATCTGAAGCTTTTAGCCGAACATAGTCACGGCTCTAGATCGGAGAAGCAAAGAGTAAAAGAAAAGAATAAGTAAATACCTTTGTAGCAAGGGCTGACACAGGCCTATACAAAGAAAGTTTTATTTATAACTCAGTGAATATATTACAGCACGCTAACTCACCAAGAAAAATTACAAGAGAGAGGAGAGAGATAATAGAGAGAGGGGTTTCTAAAACCTGCTCTTACAATTTACAAATGACCTTATTTATAGAAAGAAAAAGCATCTGTCTAGAGTACTATAGGTCTTTTCAATGGGCCCTATAGCGATATATCTACTATGGATCAACAATCTTTCTCTGTTGATAAAGACCTTTAATGTGACCTTTAATGTTATTTTGCTTTGTTGTCAATTCTGAAGGAATTCTTGATCCGTTTTCTTCATTTCTTCCATCGTTGATTCATAAGCCGTGAATATCATCTTGAGTGTCATCACTTGTTTACGCTTCTCATAGATCGTCGGATTTAGCGTATTGGTTAACATTTAGGAGTAAATTTCTCTAACTTCTTCCAAATAATTCTTTATTAATTCTTCTTTGTTGCCCTCTTGATTAGACATTAGTGAGCAATATGTTTAAAAGAGTTATCTGCTATAATTCCTTTATCGGAGAAGAACTATAATCAACAATAGTGCAGGATAACATCTAACATCTCTTGTCCATATAGTACTTTTGTCTTCGGATCCTTTTTCATCATTTTGTCCCAAAAGTTATTGTAGTATACTCGGTATAAACAAGGAATTTGTTCCTCTATAAGTCCGACTTTTGGAGTCCATTTATGAATCACGAATTGAGAATTCTATAAAATAATGAATTTGTTCAATTTGTTCAAGTAGCAAATATGATCTGCATGATATAATTTATTAAGGTTTGGCGAGACCTTAACCCATTCTTTGTACAACTTAAAAATGGTCTTTGGTAAAATCTTCACTGTCGGTCCATGATATGACCACCAGTTAAGAAACCAATTAGGAATTGGTTCGGAATATTTTTTTCCACAAAACTTTATAAACCAGGTGTATTTATGTCTCTCATTATCATAATAGAGAACTTTCCTGAAAGGATTTATATATTCCCAATAAGTGAAATTAGTAGGGACTTTGTTGAGACTAATCTGCCTCTCTTTCATTGAGGAAATTCCTGTCGTTGATTGATATAATTTGTTTTATAATCATCTTGGAGAAGTTATAAACGCTCTCAGTATTGTAACTTTGAGAAGTGTTGAAAGTCCACACTTCTTACCTATCGGGATATTTTCATAATAAGAGCGGGTTTTGTATGACTCACGGAAAATATAATCCGTTGATTAAATAATCTTTGGAATATCTTCCAAGGTTCTTCTTTTATTTGAATCTCATACGTTTTCTAAAAGAAATATTATTTCTTTCTTTGCCATTTTTAGTAAGACTTGATATCATCAACATCTTCTTTGGCTATAGATGCAAAAGTATCACTTTTCTCAGTTTTCTTCTGGGATAGATATTCTTGTAACTGGGTGTACAACGGATTGTTTTCTGGAATATCATCCAGATTAATAGAAGAAACTTCTTTGGAAGTACTTTTTAAGTTCACCAAACTCATCCGCTTCATTGTATAATAGGAGAATTGGATGAAGAGTATCCATATGAAGATCACGATGCTCACGAGGATGATATTCCTCTTCACGTGGTATAACTTTGATTTTCATCGAACCTTGGTCACCCAAGGAGGATCCATCCTACAAACAAAACATTTAGTTTTATTCGATATCAATGTCATAAACATCATGATAAAAATCAATAATTTCTTCATTTAAGAAGATTTCTAAGATGATCTCTCTCATCATAGCATCTATTATTTTGTATATAATAAGTTCCTATAAATCTCTATTGAGAGGAACAACTTTTATGATAGTAATCATGATTTTATCTGAAAGAAGAGGAGATAGAAAACCCATTTTTAAGAGGATAGAAATTCTCTAGATAAGAAATCAGGAAGAGAGTTATCGCTCCCTTTTTTATAATGAATTTCAAAGTCAAAAGGTGCCAATTGAGCTTGCCATCTAGAAAACATTAACTTTGAAGCGTCATGTTTGAAATCTTTATCAAACATAAATTTCACTGATTGAGCATTTGTATTTATCAAGAACTTTTGATTATATAAATCAACCTGAAATTTTAATACACATTTAACAATAGTTAACATTTCATGCGCAACCGTAGCATATTTTCTCTGAGCTTCGCTCCATTTACCTGAATGAATTCTAATCAAATATTGATTTATCGTAAGATTAATTTGTTTTAAAATCCCACCATAACCAATATTATATGCATCGGTTTCAACAATTTTTGCCAAGCGAAGTTGTGAGTTAGGCAAGGTAAAGATTGAACCACGAAGTTTGATATTTTGTACCAAAGTGGTGTGACTATCGATCCGAGGCAACTTATGGTCCTTTTTAACCTATCATATAAAGGAGCCAAATCTCTAGAGAGATTTTTATAAAAAGGGATATATAATTTAAACTTCCCAAAAATCTTGGTAGTTGAGTCGATCTGTAATAACATCAGGAAACTTAGAAGCAAAGTCAATAGATCGTTGAATAGGGGTTACCTTTCCCTGACAAATAAGTTGTCCTAAAAATCTGACATTAGTTTGAAATAGACTCGTTTTTGGTTTAGAAATTACCAAACCATTTTGTAGAACAATTTTCTTGAAAATATCTAAATGTTTAATATGCATTTCAAGAGCCTTTGAATAAACCAAAATATCATCAATATAAACGATGATAAAATCCAAATATGGATTTAAAATATCATTCATAATTTTTTGAAATTCAGAAGGTATGTTATTCAAACCAAATGGCATAACATTCCACTCGTATTGTACAAATGGGACATTAAAAGCCATTCTATAAGAATGTTCTTTAAAGATTTGAATTTGCCAATAACCTGATTTTAAATCAAATTTTGAGAATATATTGGCATCATATAATCTAGACAATAAATCTATTTTATTCAAAATCGGATACCGAATCCATTTTAAATATTTATTTAATGGTTTGTAATTTATTACTAACCTAGGGACGCCACATTCTTTTTCAGCTGCATTGTTATAATTTCTTTTTTACAGAATTGTACCAATTCGGCATTCATCTGACAAGGATGAGATTTAGTAGGAATATTATCCTCAGAAAATTATCTTCATATGGAAGAGTGACAATATGCTTTTTCCAAAAAGCACTAGGATAATCGGCACAAATATCAATAGCCATTGTTGGAAATTAATTTAATTTTTTCCTGTACTTTAGTGGATTTCAAAGTATCAAACATACGAAATAATTTTAATTGTAAATAATCAACATGCTTTTTTTTCATATCAATTAAAGCATTAATATCAAGAGAAATAGGATCGATAAATGTATAATTTATATCGATTTTCATAAGTAGCAGAAGAAAATCCTTTACTTGATTATGCTAGTAAAAGGGTATATAGGAATTTATAAAAGGAGTTCCAAGTATAATGGTGGAAGTATAAGCTGATTTTTGACCAAGAAAAGAAATGCGGAATGCAAACTTTATTTTGGCAAATACGTATCTAGACTATTTATACTTTTATATCTAAAGCGTATCACGATCTGATTTAACCATGTGGAGTTGTTTTCTCAAAGTACTTAGTAGGTATAAGCCCTTCTGAATGCAACACATACGCTCACTTTATCAATCATCATGATGTTAGTTATAGAAAAGCTATTATGACTTAAAATGGTGCATTTAACATACCATTTATGGCGGTGACAATTTGCATTAGTCTAAAGAGCTCCATGCCTGTGTCTAGGATCAATATTAATAGGTTTTTGCGAGTATTTTCTTCAACAATATTTTTCCCTTTGCTAGTAGCCATTTGCACTACTTGAGTAATATGGTGATCACAAATCATTTGATTTTGCTTAATGGATTTGATCTCATTTGTCAGAATTTTCAATTTTGAGTGTTCAAATCCATCAAAGAAGAATCTCTTGCTTAAAGCAGTTTGTTTATTAAAGTACATTACAGAACTTGAATATAGAATAGAGGCGAATAAATCCCGAACCAAAATTGTTCTTTTATTTAATAGAATTTTTGAAGAACTATCGCGATGTGTATGAAAGCAAATTGAATAATTTTTTCGCGAAGATTGTTGCTCGATAACTTCTTTTAAAAAGATTCTATTACATTATAGGAAGAAATGAGTGTTAAGATTTAAATCTTCAAATTGAGATTGCATATTATAAAATTCATCATTTTAACAAGAACACATCTCACTTTGACCAAATTTACAAGTATCACATGGCATTAGGATTGATATTACGAGCGATTTGAGGCAATTTATTATCTTTGAGCAGAACTTGATTACAGATCATAATCTAATTCCAAGCGAGGAAGTATAAAGGAAACTATAAAACTTTATCATGAACATCCTGCATCCAAGTTCTAAGGTTTTAAGCTTTTCAAGAAACTTACGGTTAAATGATATGTCCAAAATTTCCCTACAGCCTATAACACTTACTTAATTTTGGAAAGTTCACGCATAGAACCTATTCTTAGTAAATCTATTGAACTGCGAGATGCTTTCCGTTCATCTCAGATCTTCTCTAGATCTTTAAATACATATGTCTTGATTTCCTATAAGGTTCCTAAAGGATTAGACCTTACAGAATTTCTTTTTGCGAGAATTCTACCAATTGACATTAAATGCGACAGGGCGAAGATTTAGTAGGAATATTATCCTCGGAAAAATTATCTTCATATAGAAGAAGTGACAATATGTTTTTACGATTCCAAAAGCATTAGGATGATCGGCACAAATATCAACTGACCATTTGTTCATAAAATTAATTTAATTTTTTCACGTACTTTAGTGGATTTCAAAAGTATAAAATATATTCATACTAAATAGATTCTAATTGTAAAAAGAATCAAGCATACTTTTGTTTCATATCAATTAAAAGCATTAACTATCCACGAAAAAATAGGATCGGTAATAAATGTATAATTTATATCACGATTTTCATAAGTGTGGAAAATCCTTTAAGCTGATTATGCTAGTAAAAGAGGTATATAGAATTTATAAAAGAGGTTCCAAGTATAATTGGAGAATTATAAGCGATTTTTGACCAAGAAAAAGAAATCACGGAATGCAAACTTTATTTTGGTAAAATCGTGTATTGGGCAATTTATAGTTTATATCTAGAAAGCATAATCACGATCTTGAATTTAACCATGTAGGTTGTTTTCTTATAAAGTACTTAAAGTAGGTATAAGTCCTTCACAGGAATACAACTTACATACGCTCTGACACTATCAATCCATAGCAATGATATTAGTTTATAGAAGAGCTGCTTATCAATTAAAATGATTGCATTTAACATACCAAGTTTATGGCGGTGACAAACAATTTGCATTAGTCTAAAAACATGCCTTATCTAGGATCAGCTATCAATAGGTTTTGCGGGAAATATTTTCTTCAACAATATTTTTCCTTTGCTTTGGCCAGCCATTTCTACTTGAGTAATGTCGATTGATCACAAATCATTTGAGT